>CM024760.1:5220734-5316395 GCA_014218235.1 Colocasia esculenta | reverse complement strand
AGGGGACCGCGTGCGTCACTGGCGGCAATGGCTTCGTGGCCTCGGCGCTCATCAAGATGCTCCTGGAGCGCGGCTACGCCGTGCACGCCACTGTTCGAGACCCCGGTGAGTCTCCTCAGCTAGAAATTACCACACACTGCGTTGCGTTCTGCTCTGCCCTGCGTTGGGTCCGTGCTTATATCTCCTTCTTCCTCCGCTTCTCCTCTGTTGCAGAGGCGACAGCGAAGGTGGCGCATCTCAAGTCGCTGCAGAGCCTGGGGGATCTGAAGCTGTTCCGGGCGGACCTGAAAGAGGAGGGGAGCTTCGACGAGGCGGTGGCCGGCTGCGACTACGTCTTCCTCATCGCGAGCCCCGTGGACTTGACGGCTGAGGACCCTGAGGTACACCCACGAGAGCCCCCCGGAGCTAGAGCTTTGTACGTAGGTAACCACAGCACACAAGGCAAGAGCTAGCGTTAAGTACTGTGCATGGCTGTTGTTCTCATGGTGGGCAGAACGATCTGATCAAGCCGGGATAAAGGGAACGCTGAACGCGCTGAGATCGTGCAGCAAGGCGGCGGTGAAGAGGGTGGTTCTGATGTCGTCGGCGGCGGCCGTGTCGGGCATCCGGATGGAGGGGGAAGGGGGGCCGCTGGTGATTGATGAGAAGTCATGGACCGACATCGACTACCTGTACCAAGAGAAGCCACCAACTTGGGTACAACCCAAAACTACTACTACGTACACTCCTCACACTACATATAATAAGTTAAAAAACACTGCAAGAAAACAGTTAACACATCTCATATAATCACCATATTTGAGAGTTATCACTAAGTGGATGATACCCTAATCGACGTGCACGATCAAGGGTGGAGTATATCTTCAGAGGGATCTTGTGATTTTATTAGATAAAAAAAATTATATTAGAGAAATAACTTTTCACCACAAATAATTTTACTGAATTTATATGAATACATCATTAGAACTCTACTGAAATAAAATTTTAAATCCACCACCGTGCATGACCACTTATATGTGAGAAAAAAGATGAGACCATTAGATAGAATTGGAGATAACTCATACATATATGTATATAGTTTTGAGGGTTAATTAATTTTTTTTATGCTAGTGTGTCAATTAATGGTGGTGATATACATGTAGTTTTGGTGTTTCTGAAGGGGTACTTGGCGGCGAAGACACTAACAGAGAAGGCGGCATGGGAGTACTCAGAAGACCACAAGCTGGACCTCATCGCCGTCAACCCCACTCTGATTGTTGGACCCAGCATAATGCCGGAGCTGCCATTCAGCGACAGGTTGGCACTGGCTCTTGTCACAGGTGAGATCTCACTCCCAAGCAAACCATCCATGCCCATACTTCCATTAATTTGATCTCCTGGGTGGAAGTTTGACGTCAATTCTTCCTTAAATTATTACTCACTCATATAAGCTACATGATCATGATCATCACGAGAGAGCGTCCACTGCTAACTAATAGAACAGCTGCAATAATTGGATGGTGGGAACAAGAAAAAGCATACATCTTAAAAGGAAGCGTACGTCCCCATGAGAAATGCTTTGCACCCGGCTAGCCGGGAGCAAAGCTGAGCTGGGGGGTGCGCCCCCCCCCCCCCCCACACGCGCGACGTGTGGAGGGGGCGGGCCCCCCAATAAAAAATGATGTGACGTTTTTTTTTTTCCGTGTGCACTATTTGTGTGCACAAATGATATATTTGTGCACTCATTTGTGTGCACAAATTGTAAAAAAAAAAAATGCCACATCATATATGCTGGGGGGCCCGCCCCCCTCCACGCGGCGCGCGCGTGGAGAGGCGCGGCCCCTCCAGCGCATGCTGGGCTCCCGGCTAGCCGGGAGCGTAACATTGCTCATACTTAATAGAGCTCAGCATATGCCCGTCCCTTTCTCAAGAAAAACATATATCTTAAAGCTGATCCACAGGAGAGAATGGAGACTACTTACATAGCATCTCAGCTGCAGAAAGCTGCTTTACTTGACTGCCATGGCAGTTCACTGGGAGAGAGAGAGAGAAGGAGAGAGATCTAGAGTGACTTGATGTGCATAGTTAAGAGAAATGGTTTTATAACATTATTTAGTAATACACCAGCGATATTACTATTAAAAATGTGCCACGTCAATAATTATTCGGAGAAAGTTTAAGATTGTGGTACATTTTAATTGGTGTGTTATGTTATCAAATAATGTTACTAAGTCATTTTCCTCATATATAGTTAATTAGAACTTGATTCCCTCTGTGTGCATTTGAGCTGATGCAGGAGAAGAGCTCCCAACGCTCGGCCTCAAGATCATGCAAAAGGTTTCCGGGTCCATCTCCTTCGTGCACATCGAGGACGTCTGCCGTGCCCTCATCTTTCTGGCGGAGACCGAGTCGGCCTCGGGCCGCTACGTACTGAGCAAAGTGGACTCGGGCCTTTGCGACGTTGCAAAGCTCCTCTCCAAGCGATATCCTCAGTACAAGATCACCGCTGAGTAAGTTCTTCCATGCGTCCATTTATATATATCCAAGTCCCTCTCACATGTGATAAACAGCTGTCTCAAGTAATCAGCTGCAACCAAAGTGGAACATGCAATATGTGAACCTAAATTTTGAGACCCATCTATCTGTAGTGCACTAATGAAATTTTCTCATGTACGTACTGGCTGCAGTCTCAGCGATGTACCGGAGAAATCTAGGTTGAGCATCTCCTCAGAGAAGCTCAGCAAGGCGGGCTTCAAGTTTAAGTATGACAAGCTTGAGGACATCTACGATGAGCTCGTAGAGCAGGGCAAGGCAAAGGGGGTCCTGCCGAAGACCCTGGCAACATGAAGTGCTTCCTGTCCGCAGGCTGTGTGTTATCTCCCTTTAGTGGGCAGCTCGGTGGCTTACTCACGTAAACTTCTCGTTCTGCGTATAGCAAATAAGTTGTATGGTATCATCAGCAAATCTGGAGTGTGTTGTGCGAGGACCTGTGAGGGTTAGTGTAAAAAGACCTCTCGGTGAAGAGCGATCAAAAGTGCATGCATGCATGGGCTTACGTCGTAGCCGGTCGCCATGATTAAAGGATATTAAAGTGATGTCAGTCCGAGAAATTTATCCAACAGTTTTTAAGCTCTTTTCAGTCTCCCCCCCCCCCCACTTTTTCTTTCTTTTTTAATTTTCTCTGGAATGCAAAGTTCACATGCTATGTGCATGCGAATCTGTGGGAGTATTGTCTTCTCATAACGCTAGCTAGCAAGCTGTTATGGTTGCCCTCTTCACAGTATATTGTTAGGGAAACAATTAGTACATAAGGCATTTGCCATCCGGTTTTCTTCTCTGCAAACATGTGAATGCTCAAACCTATGCATCGATTTGGCCACAACTAGGTTCTCTCAAAGAAGCAGCCGTGTTGAGCTCTACAATATTCGTCGCTTTCATATATAGTACTTGATTACAGTTTTCTTCAAGTAGCAGAATCACCTTCGAACTAGACATCCATTGACGGACCCAGTGAAGGGCATCCGAAGGATTTCTCAGTCGACAGCTACAACTCTGCACCAGGTGCACATGAGTGCTTAGACAGTACGGAATGTCTTACGGTATGAAATTTGTTCTATACTTACGGCAATAAATCGTAAGTGTAGCTCATAAAATCGTAACAAAAATAATTTACTTACGGAATGTCTTACGGTTATGAACCGTAGGCACAACAATCATTACTGTAGCTTACTTACGGTTTAAAAACCGTAACTACAACTTGATCTATACCATCGACCATACAACCGTAAGTGTAGATCCGTAAGTAATCAAAAACTTCATTACATGGTTTTAAAACACCTGTAGCTGTGAAAGTTACATATCACATTCAACTACATATCACTTTCACAGACCATACAACCGGTCTCCATCTGCCATTTTTTCATCAATCCATTCAACTACATATCACATTTGTCCTTCACAATCACAAAAATAGATAACAGAGTGCTCATTCTCCTACACCAATAACTCATTCAATCACAAAAAAAAGAACCATCTGTCACATAATTCCTGCCATATAATGCTATTTTTTCATCAATCCATTAAACTACATATCACATTTGTCCTTCAAAATCACAAAAATAGATTAACAGAGTGCTCATTCTCCTACACCAATAACTCATTCAATCACAAGATAAAAGAACCATCTGTCACATAATTCTTGCCATATAATGCCATTTTTTCATCAATCCATTCAACTATATATCACATTTGTCCTTCAAAATCACAAAAATAGATTAACAGACACGAACATATAAATTTGTTAATCCACAAATTACATCCTTCCATCACAAAAAAGTAAACAATATAACCAATGATGCACTAATCTGTCTAAACTTTGAATATCATTAACATATGTGAAATCCTTACTTCATGACAGCATCCATTAAGCATCCTCTATTAAGCATCTTGAACCTGTGAAAAAATTGTTCAAAAAATGTTATTTGAGCATGTACATATTGATGCTGAAATCAAAAAGTATATTCATATAGACTTACATAATCTTTTAACCAGACAATATGACTACCCACAGCATCTTGGATCTTTTTTCTTTCTACATCTTTAATAAATAATGGTGCATCTTTTAATTTCCAAGAAAATAGAAACCATAAAAGGCATCTCCTAAAACCTTTCCATCACCACTTTCTCCTTATCTTCACTCATCAATATGCCAATTGCAGATCTTGTTTTTACTTCAAAACAAAACACCCCCTGATAACCAGTTTAGAAAAAAAGATACTTACTAATAAAGAAAATGATAGATATGAGAGTTAGACCACATCTTAATCCCTGAACGCAGCTTGTTAAGTATGAGAGTTGTCATTGCATCACTTACCACATCTTCAGCAACAATTAGGAGAGGTCTTTGTCTCTAAAATTGTGCAAAAATCTCCAGAAAAATCAAATAGTTCTGCAGTGATGATCACACCAAACTTCTACTAAAATAATAAAAGCTGTAAATCACCTTCAGTGCCAGCTCCAGGACTTTAAAAACAACATCAATGCTTGAAATTTTTTTCTCATGTATCAAGATAAGTGGATCCTCAAGTTCCTATTAAGGAAAGAAAGAACACGAAATTATGTACACCCATAAGAATGCATAAGAATAAAGTCTTCTTTATCTGGAATGAAGGTTACTTACACATTTCTGGTTCTTTTGGTCAGTAATGAAGTATGGAGATATGTAGCCTTTGTCTAGTTTCATTCCCTCAACAACCTCCAATTCATTGTCAAGAGTTTTTCCATCCTGGATGATAAAGGTTATTTATTAGATAATAGAAAACAGAGAGTCTTGAGTACTATTCAAAATTCAAAAGAATTATGGAAAGGAGTTATTACGCAACAAGTTCAGTGGCATGGAAAAATCTGCTGGAATCTTTAGAAAGCTTTACATTGTTTCATAATAAAGACAATTAACCACTGCAACAACTGCACATTGATGTAAAACAAATCTAGAGGTATACTCCCAAAAGTCTACATTCATAAATTGTAATGTCATAGTTATATGTGAAGCTTGCTTAACATGTTTGCTGATATTGTAATGCAACATTAATAACTCCCATTTTAGAACAGATGACTTGCCCACGTTAATTGGTTTTAGAAGATCTGGAGAAGCATCCACCTGCTACAAATAAAGAATTAAAAAATGTTTGAATAAAAAAGATGAAATATAATCAACAAGTAATGGATGCAATAGCTTCTTCAAGTAAATTACAGGTAAAAGAAAATCCTTAACTTATGACAAGGAGATGGGCCTTGACAGAAGATGTAAACCATATGATCATAAAGAACATTACAAAATTAGAAAGCTACAGGAATTTACTACAATTTGACTATGATGAAATTGTTAGGGAGTCCATGTTGGGCATGTCAGATGTAGTAGCATCCCAGCCATAGGACACAAAGATATGGGTGGCACATATATAATACAAATGTACACATGTTTATGTATGTTAATTTTTGAAGTACAAGTAAAATTTATCCATGTTTTACAAGTTTTAACATCAGATTGATGTGATATAATCTAGCTGAGTGCAGATCTAATGATGAAGGACCAACTGATTAAGCATGTGAAAGCATGACCAAGGAACACATTCCTGCTCAATTTTTGTTGCCCTCTAAAAAATCCCATTGTTCATAGTTTCCTTGTGGAGAGAGACAACATAATGCTCTCCCTTAGATGCTCCACCTTCTAAAACAAACATATAACCTTCAGAAAACAAAACCCTTTCTAAAACAGGAGAACATTTTTTTTTTTGAAGAAAAAGTCGAATCCCACTAAAACAGAACATGGGGTTTGAATAGTTGCAGAAAACGGCATATCTGAGTAGAACATTCCCATTCAGTGCTTTCCATACTTTGCTAATACTTGACAACTCAAGCACTAGTTTCTAACAGAAGGGAAAGCAACAACAAAGAACGTTGATCGCCTCCCAACTCTGGTCACCAAGGGAAACCCAATCCTAGAAAAGCTAACCTACACATACCAGACCCCAAAAAACCCAAACGCATAAGAAACTTCGAGAATCCCTCATACCCAATTTACACATCGCAGGAGCGAAACGAGGGCTCTCCTCGCTTTCGGGATCTCCCCGCGCGCTCACCCGCCGAAGCTGTAGAGGGTGCGGCCCTGGCGCTTGAGGGCGTAGACGACGTCCATGGCGGTGACGGTCTTGCGGCGGGCGTGCTCGATGTAGGTGACGGCGTCGCGGATGACGTTCTCGAGGAAGATCTTGAGGACGCCGCGGGTCTCCTCGTAGATGAGGCCGCTGATGCGCTTCACACCGCCGCGGCGGGCTAGGCGCCGGATGGCGGGCTTAGTGATGCCCTGGATGTTATCCCGGAGGACCTTGCGGTGCCGCTTCGCCCCGCCCTTCCCCAGCCCCTTCCCTCCCTTCCCACGCCCCGACATGGCGACTGCAACGGTTCTTCCTTCCTCGACAACACGAAGCCTTCTCTCCTTCACCTTCGCTACAGATCCGTCGTCCGTGAACCCGCTAGTCGATCGACCGCCGACAGCGGGGAGCTGCTCCGATCCTGCGGCAGAGATCTTGAAGCGGAGTCCACCGGAGTCCCCGTGGCTGCCGCCGTTTGCCCGATCGAGGACCCGGCCATCCATGCCACCCCACCGCGAGAAGAACACGTCGTTGTGGAAGCCGCCGCCGCCCCCTCCGCTGCCCCCCCCCCCCTCTCTCTCTCCTTGAAAAGGCACGAAGAGGAGGATGGGAATTTTTTAAGAGAGAAAATTTGGGGCCTTTCCAACTTTTGTACGTGGAGAGTTCTTTAAGAGATACGATTACAAAAACTTTCAACTTCTATGTGCAGTGGCGGGAAGGGAGAATTTTTTAGAGATCAAAAAGTTAGTCTCTTTCCAACTTAGTGGCGGGAAGGGAGAATCTTTCACGGTTCCACAAATTATGGGTCTTTCCAACTTCCCGACGTTGGTATTTGGCGTTGTTAACCATTTAGTTACGGATTAGGTGTATATTTCTATTTTTTTTCGGGAAAGATTCACAATTTGTTACGGTTTTTATAAGATCAATAATATTAAAAATAAATTTATAAACAAACCGTAAGTGCTCATACACTTATTTTTACGGAAACCAAAACCGTAAGTGCTAGCCGTAACTATAGCACGTTATTGTTGTAGTGGCTAGATGTGTTATTAGAGTTGTTTAAAATGTTTGCAATCCTTCCGTTCATCTAAGATAGAAGTAAAGATGGCACCAAATCATACATTTTGGGGAGACCCTTATTGGCCGGCAATCACTATGCTGAGCCCATTGACCTCCGCACTAGCTATGTAGTTTTTTTTTTTTTTGGGTAAGTAAGAAGTAATATTATTGATGAAATGTGAATTTATCGAGTGCGCAGTGGCTTGCCACTGCACTATTCAAACAAAAAAAAATTCACGATCAGAACAATATTTCAGAGTTGTATAATCTTCCAATCTTTCTCCAACATCTTCGATTAATATATGCAGCAACACATGAGATGCACTTGTTTTTTTATTATCAAAAGTACGAGAGCATCTCTCCCTCCATAACCACCAAATAGAAGTTCTAAGAGCCAGTCTTGACTAGCTAGCTAGTTAATTTCACACTGTGTGTAAAGCCCGTGGTTTGAAGCCTTTCCCGTTTCCACAAAGGCACAAACGTGCTCGATCAGCTTATGTACGTTAGCAGAAACAAATATCATAAATCTATCTAATTAGGTGTCTAAAATGTTCGAACCATGTTAAAGTGATGAGGAGGTGGTAGGTGGTTCAGACTCACACGGGTAGATGAAGAAAAGAGTTGGTGGGTGTGGGGTTGGAAAGGGAGTGCTTATCCTCAAAATTTTGAAGATAACCTCAAAATTTTAAGGATAATCCTACTCTATTCTCACTCTATCCAAATACCAAACATAGCTAAATGAGCTCCAGCACAGGGTCACACTGCGTGGTTTTGGTGAAACGGGCCCAAACCCAATAGGGACAGCCTTAACAGGCTCCTTCCCCCGGTCTTTTTGCAAACCAGCGATCCATTTTATACTTTCAACAAAAGGACAAGATGATACTAATATAGACTAGGAATTGAAATGGGAAGAATGTGGAAGACCACAGCTCAAGAGGAGGAGGAGGAGCACCAGTGGAAAAAAGAGAGGGAAATAAATATAGTTGTCAAGTTGTTGAGGCGACCAAAGCATACTAAAGTCATGTTTAGTATTAGGATAAGATGGGGATAGGGTTAAGTCCTGGTATAAGCAGTGTAGCATAGAATATGGATAGAAAATGGGGATAGGAATATTTTCGAAAATGGGGTTAGTACTGGGAATAACTCATTTACATAGAATGAGTTACAGTTACACCCTTTTTTTCTATCCCCATTTCAACACTCCCAGGACAACTTTTTTTCTCCATTAATAATGTCCTTGCCTTTGAATTATGTCACTATAATATTAAACTTAGTAATAACATATTAAGGTAAAAATATTATTTCATTATTATGGCAGTTAACATGTAAAGGGCATAGTAATATTATTATATTGCTATAGTATTCAACATATTACAATATTTTATATATTATTATAGTATTAACATAGTAACACAGTCAAACTATTGGTGAAATCATATTAAATTATGATAAGACATAATGTAATAATAATATTATTAATTTAATAATAACATATTTAACACAATAATGTTACTATATTATTAATTTAATAACATAGTTAACACAATAATACTACTATATTATTTTAGTAGTTACATAGTAATATTATTATATTACTATAGTAATTATATTATAGCAACATTAGTCAAATTAGTAATAACAACATAGTAAATTGGAATTAGGCCTAATGTAATAACATATTGACACTACGATATTACTAGATTATAGTAACACTACAAGAAAAATATGATTTATCAGACTATATGTCAGCATCTACAAAAGTCGCTGCCATAAGCATCCTACATCGACGGATAAGAACAATGTATTGTTGATATATGTCGTAGATATGTCAGCGGATAAGAAAACTCCAACGACATATGAGGAATATGTCAACAGCTCATACTAGCCGTTGACGCAAGTGACATTTATCAATGACTTAAAGTAGCTGTTGACAAAGATATGTCAAAAGCTCATGCCAACTGTTTTCATAGGTGTCATTTATCAACGACTAAATCTAGTCATACACAAGGTGTTGATATATCCTCGTGAAATGTCAACGACTCTTTTGTGACCGTTGACATATATTGTGATGATTACAAATAACATATTTATCTATTGACAAATATTAACATAAATATGTTACACATGCGATTAACAACATGTCTCCGTGTGTTTGTGTGTGTAAGTGACATCATCTTCACAATTTACTGTTTTGAGGCTTCATCCATGTAGAGACTATTTCTAGCCTCTTAGGCCCGTAGGCCCATCATGACCCAGCAAGGCAAGACGGCTATGGCCCTCGCGCCACGTGTCCTCGGTGTTAGCCAACTAGCTGCCGAACACACTTTAGCTGCTAAACGCCCAAGGGTCCCCGGGGTAGTCTCTGGACACCTTTCAGCCTGTTCGGTCTAGGCATCACCTATCGAATAGGCTTTGCTCAAAGCACGCCATGGTCCCGCCAGCACAAGCTGCGCCTGGACATCGAACAGTCGGCCCAGTCACCGAGCAGGCTACCTATTCGGCACCCTCAGCTATAAGGGTCCGAACAGCGCCTCGCCTCCTTACGACGGTTATAACGGCTGTGCAGCACACACCCCCACGATCAAGATGTGCATTAACTGCAAGGCCCCTCAACGGGCGCCTCAACGCGTAACTCCCCGCCAAGGGTGCCAACCGGCGTGCCCTTTTCGGTGTCGTTAAGGGACGACTCGTCCCACTTTTCCGGGACATTCACCTACAAAAGGACTAGGTCACTTCCATGCAAAGGTATGAAAAACTTGAGCACTCAACACTCGCCCTCGCACGATTCACACACGAGAACCCCCCATTTCCTTCAAGCCTCTCTAGTTCTATACTGACTTAGATATCGGAGGGTTCTCCCCGGTTGGAAACCGGGCCCCCCTGATTCCGTTCTGATTTTGCAGGGTTCTGTCCGCACCGGCGATCGTTTTCCCATCTTCTCCAGTGGAGGCCCGTTTGACTCAAGCCCAAACAGAAAAACCCTTCCACAATCCACATATTTTTAAGTGTAAATTTTATTTAATTAAATATATGAATATATATCTTGGTGTATATATAATTATTTATGTATAATTAAGAAATATTCAAATTCAATATATATAGTCATATATATTGAATGATATTTAAAAATATATATTTAAATATGATTGGCCGCCTCTGGTCAACTCTCCACTGCCATGCGGTTAATCTCTCTCTCTCTCTCTCTCTCTCCTCTCTCTCTCTTCTCTCTCTCTCTCTCCTCTCTCTCTCTCTCTCTCTCTCTCTCTCTCTCTCTCTCTCTCTCTCTCCTCTCTCTCTCTCTCTCTGGTGTGTGAGGGGGGACTCACCTGCGGCCCTCTTTAGGATTGTTCAAAATTCGGTTTAAACCAAAAAATCGAACCAGACCGACTGATTCGGTCCGGTTTGGGCCCCCACTCAGTTCAGTTCGGTTTCACTTTTTAAAACCGAGTAAACCAAATATATTTTATAATATGTGTATTAATTACTCAAACATAACGTAGCGCAATTGGCTAGCGCCTATGCCACTAGACTAATGTGGCTTCACGAGTTCGAAACTACACTCTTTCAAGAGAAATTTTGTCAAAAAAATGCCAAATTGAGAATTGAACCCGAAACCTATCTAGTGAAGAGCCAACACCTTAGCCATCTCCCATAAAATCACCGTGGAGGAAGAAAGTTTAAGTCCAAGTTAATTAGAGGTAATGCTATAGAAAGCATTGATCAACATGCAAAGACCAATTAACATACAATATTTGTCGGGACGAGAAATGCTAGCTACCCAGACGGCCGAGTAGCTCACATGACGTGGTAGCACCGCGCGCCCGACCTAGTTGGTCAAGCATGGAGGCCCCACGACTGTGCTCACTGTGAGGCCCCCGCGCGGTGCTTCCACGTCGGTTAGCTACTCGGCCGCCCGAATAACTAATATTTCTCTTGTCAAGACATATAAATATTTGTCAATGGTTACTTAGCCACATACACTTTGTTGTCACGTAAATAGTCGCTAACTTAAATGTCTTTTATCAATGGCCACCAACGGTCAACAAATATGTTGTTTGTTGACGGTCACGTCTATGCGTTGACAGATCATAACTCGACAATATTTTTGTCAACGACTAGTTAGCTGCTGATGTAACTTATTGTCAACAGGTATTGGACTTTGTCAACGGCTAAAGGCTGCTGACAATTCCCACTTTTCTTGTAGGAATTAACATAGCCAAACAAATAATGGCATCATAATATAATGATATAGGCAAATTATTAATGATACCATAGTAAACGATGATTAAACATAGTATAATCACATGATTAGAACATAATAGGCACCTTGTCATATACTTCGGAAATTAAAACGTCAGTTTGGCATCCTTACCATATACCCAGATTATCAAGCTACCACTTTGCATTGCTAAACTTGGAGCACTGAAGTCTGAAGCTGAAGACTGATGCAAATAAAGAACCATAATATACAGAATCACAGAATTTGGTCACTTGCAAAACATTCTTACCACGTATACAACGGTACAAAATTAGGAATCTGAAACAATGGTGGCAAGTACTGAAGTACATGAGGGTAGAAGGAAGCTCAAGGTCAAAGCCAAAAGGAGGGTAGAGAACAAAAAATGCCAAGAGCATCTTCGAATGGAACTAGCAAGGAAGAGGAGATATGAGGGGGAAAGGTGGGCTACTACAGGGTCAAGCTACATACATGATTCTCCAAGAATCTTTTATCAAGAAGACTTTTCTTCTTTCTCCACCTTCCTCTCTTTGATTGCAGCCTGCCATTTCTCTGCACTGTCGAGTATTTCTCCTGTTTTGATGAGGTAACGAACGCGGGATCCGTTGTCGAGTATCTTGTGCCCAATGCGGCTGGCGACGTTTTGTTCCTTTGAGTAGATCATTACATTCGAGCTGTGGATGGGTGCTTCCATCTGTGAAGGCAACAAACACACACTGATGAAAGAACCGTACAGGGGGGGGGGGGGGGCAACAGAGTGAAGTTTGACTCTTTCATGGCTAATTTGATTAATAATTAGTCATGGTATACGAAGTCCTTCAGAAATTTTTAAAGTGAAAAGAGAGATTTTATTGTTTTCATATCACTTGCAGCTGGCCACAATCATCAGAAGTCCCTAACCACTAAACTAAACATACTCCACCAACTAATCTTGGTCATGACCTTATGAGCATAATAAAGTCAAGTCTTGCTAATGCTATGCAGATTATCTTAGGATAGCATGGGAGCATTGAGTTAAGATGTCTCACTATTTCCATCTTTACCTCCTAGGATAGGGCAAAAGGTACTTGAGTAGTTAAGTTTAACCACATCCTGTTAACTTATTTCATTTTAGAGAAACACTGGTCCAAGTCCTAAAAATAGGGAGGAAACAGGGTTGATTCTCAAGAAAATATGTCGTACAGAGACATCAAGAAGCCTTGAAGTGAAATGCTTGACTTAACCATGAGACCTGTATCTAGACACGAGGTTCCACAAGAAAAATGAAAAAGAATAAAAGACTCAAATCATGATGCCCACTGTACTCGAAACATTCATCAGTGATTAGGGTAAACCGTCATCTCTGCTTAGAAACAGAGAATGACTTAACGTTCTGAAGCTACCCAAGAATTGAGTGTTCAAAACCATCTCATCCCCTTTCCCCAGCAGGTCAAAGACAAGAAAAGGAAAAAGAAGCAATCTCCTTCCACGATCACCTTTTTCTCTTTCAGCTCTTTGAAAGTATACAGTTTGAACAATCATAATGAGGGAAGAAACACCACCTCTGCATACAGACAATCTTCTGCTGAACACTCTACCTCAGCATTGAGATGATAGGCCATCTCATGATTTCATCCCACTGACCTCCATCTCCCACTAGCCCATCCCCCCCCCCCCCCCCCCCCCCCAAAAAAAAAAAATAATAATAATAATAAAGGAAAAAAAATTCACCATCCAATATGACCTTTTTCCTTCTTCCAACTCTCAAACAGAGGCCAGTGGATGAAACTGTTGAAAGAAAAAAATCATTCATTTTCCACCAAATAAGAAGCTGAGTTTGCAGCTACGATTGACACAAGGAAATAGAACAATGAAAGTTTGAATGATGATGACCAAATACACAAGGAGACTTGTCACTACTTTGATGAGTTCATTGAAGTAGTGGCACCACCACCATCTAAAGGCACTTAACTGAGTGTCACATTTGAGACATGATAGTTATCGACATTGCTAAGGGAGGTCTTATCACTTTGTGAGACTTTTGGACACAAATGAACTCCAAAGTAACACTCTTGAAGAAATCATTAGAGACTCCTGAATGGATGTGTTTTAGTTGGACATAGAGATGAATAATCCAAAGCTAAATTCCACTTTAATTGACATGTGAATGAACTTATAAGAACCACAAATAAGAGATATGTCAGTGATACAATGTACGAAAGCAGAAAGAAATGATTAAAAAAATTATTTTGGTACAAAGTTAGCAATGGAAAAATGGCAAAAGGTATTAAAAGTGTCAAACATAATTGCAATATGTACCTGCACAATCTGTCCTGGTTCACCTTGTTCCCTACTCTTCATGTGTTTTGTCTTCAAGTTTATGTCTTTTACAACCACAGTGCTGTTATGCTTGAAGATGCGCGTAATTTCTCCAATTTTTCCTTTGTCATGCCCTGAAATTACTTTGACTGTGTCCCCAACCTTCACATGCATCTTGTGCAGCACAGGGAGACTGTTAGATTTACATTCCTTCCTCTCCCATCGCTTAAGCTGAAAAAAGGGTAACAGCAGGAAGGGGAAAAATCACTGCCCAACGTCCCCTCTGTTTCTATACATCCTAACTTGGGACACATCAATCCCAACCAATGAACACTACGCAGAACAAAACCTGACCTATCAGAGTGAATCATAATGATAAAAGTTTGTAGGGAAGACTAGGGTTAGCATCTCAATGCACCTAGGGCAGAAGGTTGAACAGTAATACTTACCTTCATTACAATTGGAGTTGGCTTCTCTATACTTTTGATCTGCAAACATAAATGTTTAATCAGAAGTTTAGAGAGGCATGAAATGAGTCCAAGAAAAGAAAAACTGGAGAAGAAGTGGCTATCACATGCAGATTGGTATGGAGAAAAAGTTTCTTCAGATGCATATGATAGGTAAGAAAAATTTGCTTGTTAGAATCAGTGGTCTGACTACTCATAACTTATAAGACATAATGTTGAACATTGTGAAAATGAACAAAAAAGTAAAGTAGTTACACCATGCTGCAAACCAGAAAAGGCACCAATATTTAAGAAGACAGTATTGATAAAGGCACCAGTAGAGCCTAGTTACTAAGTTTATAAGGCCTAGTTACTACGTTTATAAGGCAGATAGTGAAGAACAGAATTTGACCTCAAGCATGCACCAGACTCAGATGCGACAAATATGCCCTAATAGCAGAGGTAAGGAAGCAAGATCTTGCGAGACAAATATGACCTTACAAATTCAATAGATAGATCAGGAAGACGTTATATAGAGTGGTCACAAGAGTATCCTTTGGGTAAACTGTCACAGATCAGCATGAAGAAAACATTGAAGAACCAAGTTTTAAGGATTAGTGGATATAGAGTATGTGGAATGTAAGCCCAATGGAACTGAGTGAGGAGGAGTTGGAATCGGGGAAAGCACATTTTTGATGAACACAAAGTTCGACGGGGCCGAGCCATTTTGGCACTTGGTTCTACCAGAGGAGATTGATATCATCTAGAATTGTGTCAAGGGCATCCCATGGCCGATGCTCGGACGCCAAGACCATATTGAGGGGCAGGAAAAAAGACAGCCAGAGATATCTCACAGAAAACATTAGATGATTTCTAATGCCTATCCTCCTCCTCCTCCACTGCACCTCTTTGCCCACCAGTTCCTTCCACTGCTTCCAATTGTTCAAACACCAAAAGACAACCGACGGAGAGGGCGCGAAATACGGGAACCAAAAAAAACTGTGGAAAGTCCAAATTTGGGCGAAACCCACGGACATATCTGCAACGGAGTGGAAGATTCTTCTAAGGGAATCAGGGGTTGAGGAGGAACACTCACAGCGGCAGGAGGGCAGAGCGGCGAGGCCATGCTCTGGCCCAAGAAGGAGCTCGGGGAAAGAGAGAGGGAAGCCATGGAGCTCTGGAGCGACGCCACCCCCGCCATCTCGCTGCTGCTGCTGGGCTTGCCTCGCCCGCCTCTCCTGCACTCAGGCCGTGTGACAAAGAGGAAGAACAGAAGATAGGATAGAGAGAGAGAGGATGGTGAGCTGCGCGAGAACTGGACTTTTGCACGCTCTAAAATATGGGCGCAAGTGTGGCGATGAAACAAAAGTTTAATGGGCCGAAGTGGGCCTCACTGCGGCCCAATTCCTGACCCATACCACCAATTTACCATCCTTAACAAGTCAAAAATTTATGAGAAACACTTTAATTCCGTAAAACATATAAGAAAATTGTCTAATGTCGTATCTCATTGGTCAAATGTCAGATCCTTTATTTTATTGACATGTGGGTTTAGACGTCCGACTAATGAAGTGCAGTGGCCGAGCGTTCACCGGTAAAAAGTGTTTCTCAAAACTTATATACCTAGTAAACGAAATGTTCCCACTTTGGTCCACGCGTGGGGCATAATATGTTGTATTTGGTCTTGCAAATATTCTCCACTATTCCAGTTTCAAAAACAAGTTGCAAATATTCTCCACTATTCCAGTTTCAAAAAAAAGTTGAATCTAAATACTTTCAGAAAAAAAATAAAAGTGAGAGATTATGTTGAGTTTTTTTATACTAAATAGACTGCATGAAAATTTTACATAATTGAGTAGATAGATAAGTTATGGGAAGCTTCCCTTTTCTATTTCCAAAACAGAAAAAAACAAAAACAAGCCGATTGATGTCCACCCAGAAAATTGAGTTGATAGATAGATCGCATTTTCGACAGCTCATAGCTTTTGCATCTAAAAGTCTTTCAATTGACATAAAATATTAGAATCTTGACCTACCTTTTGCTTGAATTGAGATAAAACAGAGCCCTCTGTTCTTTTTTTTCTTCTTTGTATTAAAATATGGAACCAGGATTAAAAACGTTACCACAGAATCCTCGGAATTTCATTCTATAAGTTGACAAGAACTTCAGTGTTTTACCTCAATTGAGACGACTCTGAAATGACATCCATTCAAATTACTTCCAAATAAATCTACACTTGCCCAGTAGATTTAATGATGATTGAGGTAAACACAGCAGTTGCACTCTTTTTGTGTCACTAACATTTTGATGAAGATAAATGAAATTTCCAACTGCATGATATAATTCAAAATTTGGTAGTTAGACTATGATCCTGATAACATTTGTCACATTTGCAAATCTTTACAACAGCTGTCATTCCAAGCACTGCATGTGATTTACCTTTCCAGTACATCTGAGAAGAAGAAAAAAGGAAGAACAAAACTATGACTACAAGAAACAGTAAGAAAAAGAAAAGCCTTATATTACACGAGGTGGGGAAAAAATCACTGTGGCCTTTCTTAAGCGGTCTCACAAGTCCTTCCCCACTTTACAATGCATCAACAGAACAAACAAAAGAATTATCACTGCAAGAACAGACATATCAAACTTCAGGGAGATCGGACAAGCTGTTTATCGATTCCTCTCTGTGATGGTCGGGAGTCGAATTCGGGGGGCCTGATGAGTCACGCCCAGATGAACAGTTATCTGTAACGGGAATTAACTGTTTGACGTGATTCCTCTTGACGTGCTTGGCCTTGAGAATGTTTGAGAGTGACTGAACAATGTCCCGCATGGTGGGACGTTTCTTGGAGAGTCGATGAACGCATTTGTATGCTAGGGTAGCCATGTCGTTCAGTTCTTGCACATTATAAATGCCACCCAGTCGGGCGTCCACAATTTCCTCCCATCCATCTCCTCCTTCAGCATTCATTGCGGCCTAATCAATGTAGGCAATTAAGAAAGATAAGAAATTCTTCAATTTGAGTAAACTGAGATAGAGCCAGATAAATTATTTGGGCGTGGATATTGTCAAGGTTCATTACAGCATTGCACATTTCTGTCTGAACTAGTGGAGGATCTGCACTATAGGAACATTGTGCATGGAAAGCACACCACAAAAATGACAAATAAGCACTGCATAATCTGGCAGGAGAGACTGTTACAGAAATGGCAGCAAGATAAAACAAGAAAATGGAAAGCAAAAGCAAAATTGGTAAAACATTCCATGTCAAGAACAGTCATCTCAGCATTTTTTTTTTGGGTAGACAATTGATTATGGAAAATGGGTTTCACAACACTGCAAATTTCTTTTCATAACCCCATGCTGAAATATGAAAAATGATAATGAAGAAGACCAACTAGATACCATTCTTCTTTTAGAGGAACAAGGAGAGCTCTCTCATCTATCTAGGAGTGAACGCTTAAGAGAAAATACGACATTTTCATATAGCTCATTCCAGTTTCAGTTATACGCAAAAGCACCCTCTATAAAAAGAAATACAGAGGTACATAGATGGTGGTAACGAATAAACATGTAATTAGCCTGAGCAATTGTACTCCAAGGACGACACTTTTATTATGTATGTCATCATCTCCTCACTTGGTCTCATTGGCGCATATTGCATATAGTCATATGATCATAGAGCACAGTCCCTCATGAGCATCTATTGTATGTATAACTTGGCATGAATATCATTGATAGACAGGAAGAGAACTTACGAGGTCAACATATTCCATTAGACCCTGCTGAGGATTCCTTCCAGCTATCAATTCAAAAAGCAGCACCCCGAAGCTGTAAACATCACTTTTCTTTGTGAAGGCCCTACTCGATACATACTCGGGATCCAGATACCCGAAGGTTCCTCGGATATTAGATGCATGTGGACTAACCATTTCTTCCCTTGAAAGTCCAAAATCAGCAACCTATTCCACAGATCAGAATCATTATTTAGAATAAGTCATCTGCATAGTTAAATCCAAATCTAGACATAAAAAGTGTGAAACAAAAGTGCAGAACTAGCCTACTGATCTTTTCTAAAATGCACCATGAATAGGATAAAGCTGGAATTTGATGCGCAATTGCTAAACAGTGTTCATGAACAAGCATCCATTAACATGAGAACCAAATGCGTCCAAGTCCAGAACTAAATTCAGTCAGCTGTATAAAGGATCATGCGGCAAGTCATGCACCCATTGTTAACTTTTAGCAAATAAAGGTGCTTTCCTTTACAGAGAGAAACATGAAAAGGCCAAATAACAAGATTGGAACTGGGACAAGAAGAATTCCATTACATAGAGTGATAGAGAAACATGAAAAACGCCAGATAACAAGACTAGAACTGGGGCAACAGAAACTCCCATTACAGAGAGGAACATGAAAAGGACGGATGACAAGATTGGAACTGGGACAACAAGAACTCCCAGCTTGCCAGACAAACCATTTATGTGTCTAGTAGGCATACGGAATGTCAAGCAATGGGCACAAGAGAGCACTCATTTGGAAGTTCATCTGTGACAACTGAAAATTCTTCCATTGCAGATCATTTCCAATAGCAAATTGCTACTGGAACTGGAAAGAACTGAACATGAAATAAAAAATTAATGCCAGAATTTGTTGCACAGAAGGAATAATACTGTGTAAATGCTGGTTGAACGACAGAAAGTTGTCTCATTTTACATAGAGATGTTTACGTGGAGCTACATGTTGAAGATGAGATGACTCGACTAAATAATTCATGAAGATAAAACATGTCAGTTTGATTGTCCAATGTACGATCCTTTTGTTATTGCTTGATCAATATTTCCATCATTCAACATAAAAAATGTGGAGATTTAGCACTCTTCTTTCACCTTTTACGTCACTTTGTACACGAAGAACAGCATATTTCTCTAAAAGACAAGTAGACGAAGAAAAGCACTACATACTCTAGCTCTCATAGATTTATCCAATAGTATGTTTGAGGATTTGATGTCACGATGAACAACGGGTGGCACAGCCTGCACTAAGAAAATAAGAGAAAATCTCATTAAAATTTTTCACAAATATAATGGCAATGCTCCCCATACATAGAGGGGAAAAGAGCACTTTCTGAGTGTAAATTTACTATGATGGAAAAGGAAAGAGAATTACCCCATCATGTAAATATTCCAAACCTCTTGCCACGTCTAAAGCAATAAAGATTCTTGTGTCCCACATCAAAGGATCCCGCTTTTCACCTGCAATCATCAAGAGGAGTCAGAGACAAATGCTGCTTATACAATTACAGACATGATGATGCAAGTTTTCTGCATACTTGAATTGTTTATGATTATTCACAGTAGTTTCCTATGACAGAGTATTGTTGATCATGTATAATAGATTTGTCTCATCCTGATGTGTTCTTACATTTTAAAGAATACTCAGAAGATTATGAATAATAATTTCACACAAATCTTGTACAGAGTAACACTATAAATAAATACATTATCCTTCTATGCACATGAAAACCGGAGATACACCATCAGGATTTTTCACTTCAAAAAGGCACCTGTACTGCAGAAAACTGAACAGAAAGAGTGCTCTTAAAATAAGGCTTTTTAATGGGTCAGAGATGTAAATAGAACATTACTTTCTGCTTCTATTTTCCTATAAAACGTAACAGACAGAAATGGTACAAGATAGGTCCCTTTCACTTCTGAATTAGGTTGGGAAAAGGAGGTGAACGTTTTGGATTCGTGAATGTTTTGGATTCGATCATAACTTATCACATACCATTATGGATGTTTACAATAGGCTAGGCAGAGGGGAGCATCAGAGAATAGAAACATGACAGACAGGTCACAGGTAGCTGCATGTATTGATACATAAATTTTTCCAACAAACTTATTCAGCATCTGTTCCATGTACCATCATCCTTGTACAAGACCAGCGAAAACCTAAGTTAAGAAGAGGTAATAAATAAACACTTGATGACCCAATTTCAAGATAACATTATTTCAGAATTTGGCATATGAAACCTTCTTTCTTTTTCCTTATTCTATTTTTATTATATAGAAAGAGGAAACATCCCTCTCACACCTCACCCTATCTATGCCACAGGGATCTAGAGGAGCACAGCTAGAAAGCGGACCTCGCTCAATTCTCATTATGTAGTGCCTTCTCTACCACAGGTTTATCTGTTCAATGATAGAATGTCATATATACCATAAAAGAATGAGAAATTGGAGAGCCACAAAGTAGACAAGAATGAGAAATTGGAGAGCCATAAAACAAATTCAGCATGTAGCAATAACATTAAAAAAATGGCAAACAAGCTGCTTGCATACTTACTATACAGGTGGGATGCAAGACTTCCATTTGGCATGTAAACATAGATAAGTATATGCTGTCCTTTCTCGGAGCAATATCCCACCAAATTCACAAGATTCCTGTGATGCAATCTCCCAAGAAGTAGCACCTGACAACAGGAATAAAAGCAGATTACAGTCTGAAAACACACTGTGAAAGAAATTATAAAAATGAGTAAGAAGGATGACAATTAAAGGTCTGATGAGAAAGTAATCAATGAACAGAAAGGTTAGAAAATAAGAAACAACATAAGAGACATCTTTAATCAGAAAGCATGTATAATTACGTTAGATCATTGAATTTCAAAAGGAACTTTTCCCTAGGAAAAGAGTCAGGGAACGGGGGGGCACTTTGATTTTAATTAACAGGTTGCTGTTAGAAAAAGGTTTTTTGACTTCTTCAACATAATTATCTTATTTAGCTGAAAAGCAGCAGCAACAACAAACAGAAGCATCACAGAAACTACAGGTTATATACAAAACTCTCTGTCTTTCTGATACAAAAGAGAATAAGCAGATGATGATAGGCCAAAGATCTCTGGAGAAAGGAACAGATGTAGTGCAAGGAAAACAATTTGAAGCTGTTAACTGGACTTGCATAGTGATTCTATAACACATCAATTATCGAGTATGGTACAATGCAATGATTTCATTAGTTCTTGACACTGAAATTACCTCTGTTTGAAACTCCTTTTCCCCTTGTTTGGAATCACTAGCAAGCACTTTAACTGCAACTGTCTCACCTGTGCACATCTGTGCTTGGTAAACAGGACCAAATGCACCCTGTCCTATCATAGTTGTAAAATTGCAGGTCGCCTTTTGCAAATCCCTAGAGATGCATCACCCACAACGATGTTAACAGCTAATGAAATTGTCTACGTTAATCACTAATTAAGCTGGATTGGGGTTGTTCCACTTAATATATAGAGCGCAAATGGCAGAAAATTGCAAATTCTATTTTCTTTTGCAAGGACTGGCGTGCTGACAAAATAAATGAACATACTTATAGGAGTACTTGGGTATTCCAGATGCTGAGACTAAGCTCTTCCTCCTACTTCCTTCCAGCCACGAGGAGGCACCATGAACCTCAGGAGCTTTGGGGGACTCCTGACCAGTTGTAGAGTCTGACAGTATAGTGCAAGAATCAACACCATTGGCGCGGATAGGAAGAGTCGAGGCCCTCCTAGAACTGCTACTTCTTATCCGTGAACGCCTTTTATGCAATCTAATGCAGAAGAAAGCTATGCTCGCCAAAAGCAACCCAATTAGGACCCCTATCGAGACGCCTATTATCAATCCCCAAGAGAGAGCTTTCATCTCGTTGTTATTGCTACAACTTCAGGACCTGGAAGACCCACCCAAGCAACAACCTGCAAAGAGAGAGAAGCCTGCAGTCAGAATTGTCACATTTCAAAAGGCAAGGTATTGTCTTTCTCACGTTTGCAGAGCTCCAAACAGAGGGGGACATGTGCAGACACGATGTCCAGTAAAATAACTGGAATAAATAGTCAGCAGTACCAACATTAATATTGGTTGTTTATTCTTCATCAAGAGGGACGCTACACATCTTTTTGACCCGCTGTGTAGCAAACGCATGGCTCACAAACAAGCAAAGTCAGCTCATACTAGATCTACGCTCCGAATCTTAACAAAAAGTTATCTCTAACCAGGGGGGAAGATATCGAATCTTACATAAACCAACATCTTCGAACAAAATTTTGGACACATGTTATTAGTAACTGTCTGTACAAATTCCCTTCGTGAGAGAGCTCACCACCAAACCGCCAAGCGAAACTCCCCAATTCATCTCAGAGGAGAGGCAACACATAAACGATCAAAAACTCAACTAAGCCAACAAGAAGCAAGACACCGAAATCCGCACAAAACTTGCAGGACCAAGCACTAAGGACAAAAAACTCCCGGCCTCCAGACCTAAATCGGGATGATGGACACGAGAGGAGCCCGCAACGCCAACCCCCACAAAACAGGATAGGTGCTCACTGCTCATGATTCGCAAAAGTGCGGAGAACAAGAACACGCAACCCCCCAGGATTCCCCCCAGAACAACCCAGGACCGCCCACCCAATGCCAGAGGAGACGGCTTCTAGTGGCAGCCCCCGAGGGAAGACCGATCTGAGCTCCGCATTATTACCTCAGCATGGCGGGCAGCCCGGCACTGCCCGTGGCCTCAACAAGGAGATCTCGACGGCGCCCGCCGCTCGCGCAGCGCAGGCGGCCGAAGAACGTCACCACTGCCCCCGACGACGACAACGCCGAGGACGAAGAAGAAGAGAGCAATGGCGGGATCGTACGGAGGGGAAGAAGAGGTGGAGGAGAGAGGGAGGAAGAGATAGAGATAGAGAGAGAGAGAGAGAGAGGGAAGCGTTTTTTTTCTATTTGTTTTTTCTTTTTTTAAGAGAGGTAGAGTGGTAACGTGTATTAAATTGAATAATATATTTAAGAAAAAATTAATAATTTCTCTACGTTTCGTGAGTCGCCCTCGCGCGGCAACCGGGTCTGCGGATCCTAGGAGAATTATTTACCGGTGATGCCACTGCGCGCGCCCGCCATCTGGACGGACGAGACTGCCCTTAATAGTTGTTGGCAGTTAAACGGTATCAACGGATTGGAATCGAAAATTGATGTTTTTATTTTCCACATCTTATAAAAATTATAAAAAATAAAATTAAAATAAAAAATGAGTGTTTTTATTTTCGCATCTATTTCTATTTTTTAACAAAAAATTAAAAACAGAATCAGATTTAAAATCGATAATTCAAAAATATTTATGTCACATCAACATATTAATTAGTAGATCTACATATTCAAATTATATATCTTTAAATATAAATATATTAATCTATATTGTACTAATATTTTGATAATATAAATAACTCATATGCACAAATTATATAGATGTTTAGATTTATAATCTCAAATCATAAAATCTTAGATCAATTTATTAATTCACACTATAAGAACATTTTGATAACCATCACAAATTCATAAATCCACGATACATAGGAATGATAGGATCTATAAACTAAAATCACACAATTTAAAATGTAAATTTATCAATTCTCAAATTATATAGTCTCATCTATAACTTATAATATATAATAACTAATATAACACTAAATCTAACACACATCTCTATTCACCGATCACTTTCTCTCTATCTTCTATTATAATATACCTTATAAAATAAAATATGTCAGTCATGATAATACTATCATGTCTGCGGTTGACGTCAAATGCTTAAAAATAGATATAATTGTTTCTCCAGTTGAATGAATCAGATTTGGAATCGGATTTGCGGATTCGAAAACGTTTGTTTCCGTTTCCGCATCTTATAAGATTCGGAAACTCGATTCGAAATCTTATAAATTATCGGACCTATTTTATCGAAGTTCTGAATCTTATAAAAATTACGATAGCAGATCAAAATATTGAATTTCAGATATATATCCATCGATAGCCCTATTGGCAATTGTCTGTCCAATGTGAACGTTTGACTCCGAGGGGCGACGAAGAAAGGTATAGAGTATAATTCACAAAATGTGAGGAGCTTCTCCAGACCCAAAGACTTATAGGAACTAAAACTAGAGGATCTCGGTTGAGTCGATTGGTAGAACTTTTGTTTAAAAAACAGGAGTCCGAGTTCGATTCTTGCGGGGGGGGGGTGGGGGGGGACTTACCTGATCTATATGCAATCCTCGAGGTGTGTAGTACTGAAATTTTTACGATCAAATGAGGTAAGAACAATACGGTACACGAAAAATAGGAGCTGTCAAATCATAATATTGGAGTTCACGAACACCAATTTCTGAGTCCACAAATCACACAGGACATAATTTTCTTATTACAAAAAAAAAAAAACTAAAACTAACAGTATGAGGAAGTTTCGACTGTTTTATGACATAATAACCAAGATTAAACGAATCGAACCGTATTTGTTCTCTTAAGGTACGATACATATGGGAGCACCCGCCGTATTAATATATTCTAATTCAATTTAATTTATATTTATATTTAACAATAAAAATTAAAAATTGTGATATTAATTAGATCGATCATATATGAGATCAATCGAATATATTGATTCGATACAGTCTGATACGTCCAACCGTGATAATACCTATCATTTTTGTTTTTTTTGTGGATGGTTCATTGATTTGGGACATTAAGTTTCTATTAAGTGCGCAAAAGTCGAACCAAAGTTTCTGCTAAGGAAACATTAATATTGGGGGAATAAATGTACTGATCACCAACTTACCTTGTGCACAAGTATTTTAGCGCAAGGTGGACAAGAGATATCTTCCCACCTAAGGCAAAGGCAAGACCTTTCCTAAAAGGGGTTGCTCCTGTGTGAACGGAATCCATGACTTGTGATGCTCTTTTTTTTTCTTTTTTTTTTTGATAACGAAGAACCCCCGTCCCGTGTGTTTTTGTGGATTCAGAAATTGGTATTCGTGAACTCTAAGATCAGGATTTGACAGTTCCTACTTTCCGTGTACCCGTATTATCTTTACCTTACGTAACCAAAAAAATTCTAAATCTACACACCTCGAAAATTACATGTAGATCAAGTAGACTTGCCATGCTCTCCTCATTATATATGAACCATCATTTGATTAACCCAAAAAATTAATACAAAAAGAGATCCCAAAACAGCAGCAAAAGTCAACTAGGAATGTTTAGTGCTTCTTCGGAGGATAAGAAAAGTGATGTGGGTTATTTAATAAATAATTTATTAGTTAAAAAGTTGATAAATTCTTTATCTCTCTTTTATAATTAATAAAACTACTTGTCAAATAATCTATATTACTTTTCTTACTCTCTAAACTAGTCGCTAAGCATTTCTCAAAATCAACACCACTTCGCTGCTATCTTCTCCAATATTCACAAGAGGAAATTTACAACTCTTCAAATCCCCTTGTCAGACTAATTATGATAATAAGTTGGTGTCTTCCATCGGGTTCTTCAAGGTGAAACTTCTTGATAGCTATTTATCTGAATACCCTCCCCGTGATGTTTCTACTTTGAAAAATATATATTTATTTTTAAAATATATCAAATTGAAGTTATATCCTTAAAATCTATATATTATATTCTGTAAACCTTAATCTAAGAGTTTAGTCAGCTATGTCCCTATGGTTAACTGACTATATTTCGTTGTCATCCTAACGGAGCTAGACAAATTTACTAAAATATTTCTCCCCAGAAAAGAGAGGGAGAGAGATTTAGAGAGAGAATAAAGAGAGAGAGAGAGTAGAGGGGAAGTGAGGGATTCATGACCCCCATTGGCAACTTATCAGAAGGTGGGGGTGTAGTGGGTGCCAGAGGAGTCTTCTTCTCTAACTTTGAGAGAGAGAGAGAGAGAGAGAGAGAGAGAGAATAGTGAAAACAAGAGAGAGAGAGAGAGAGAGAGGAGGGGGCCGATGGTGGATACGAGAGGGGTCTCTCCCTTTGGGTTTGATAGTGAGTGAGAGAGAGAGAGGCTCCATGTCAGAAGGTGAGCATCTCTTTAGAGGTGCGAGCTTGGGAACAATCATACTAATTAGTTGTCCAAGGTTGGCCGAACCATTGTACCAAGTAGAACCAAGTTTTATTTCATATGATACGGTGGTATTGGTTCGTTTCAACCATAATTTGGCTCAACAAATTTTAAATTTTATTATAAAAATAAAAAATATATATATTATTTGTACCAAATAGTGTCTTAGATTGGAAGGTCCCTACCACAATACCATATAGAATGTGGAGGTACCTCAATCTAGTAATAACCCTCCCAAGATTACCATGTTGTTACCATCTCTCGCTCTTGTAGCTTCTTAAGATTCGTCACTCGTCGTTTGTGTTTGTCTCTTCCACTTGTAATTTTCATAGTCGCTACTAACTTTGCTCTTGCTCAAACCAAATGCTTCCCACGATCTCCACGAGGAGTTCTACTGTAGTGATTTCAATTTTTATAATAGGTCTACCTCGCAAGTAGGGTTGCAATCGAGTTGTGTTCGAAATCAGAAACATCAATTTTCGATTTCGATAATCGAAAGATAGTTTCGATTCTGATAAAATTAAAATAATTAATTTTGATTTCATTCTGATTTAGATTACATTATCAGAATCAAAAATTGGATAAACTAAGATATTTATCATAACTTTGTCTTTTGATTTTATGAATATATAATTTATCAGAATAATCAATACTAATTTTAATTATTTTTTAATTCTAATTTCGATTCAAATACTTTATCAAAATATTCGATAGTGATTCTGATAAACTTTCGGTATCACTTTTTAATTTTAAAACTAATAATTTTTATCAAAATCAAGTCAAGATATCAAAATTTTGAGTTTTACTTGCAGCCTTACTCATAGGGCATTGACGCTCTACGGAAGGAAAATGATGAGTCTAAGTTGAGTTCCAATTCCACTATTTTAATGCTAGTCTAGGAGAGAGAGAGTATGTGTTATTAAAAAATAAAAATTTGAAAAATTATAGAGGATAAATTAGTGTGGTGGCTGTTTTCTACCACCTAAGCCCATTGCGTCAAGGCCCATCAGTGCCTCCTTTTGTACGTGGCCTCTCCTGACGGTCCCACGTCTCTGTACGGACCAGTCAAAAGGGCCCCACGTGCCTGTCGGCCCTAGTCAAGCATTGCCGAGCTGTTTAGCGGAATGTTTCGGAACAGGGGCGTTAAACTTGCTGCGCGGAACAACTCTAGATGCTACCGAACAGCACGTTCGAGCCCCACGTGGGTCACCTGCTCGGAAAGCATGACCAAAGAGTACCGAGCAGGTCTTCCGGCCTGCGCCACGGTTATAACCGCCCCGGGCTACGCGCCCCATCATCAAGATGTGCGTTAACCGCCTGGCATCCCAACGGACATCTGAGCGCATAACTCCACCCGTTATGCACGTCCATCAAGGCATCTTTCCAGGCACGATCCACTTGCGTTACGCATGCCTGCCTCATCGCCTACGTCTATAAAGGCACAGGTACAGGACCATGCACTAGTACGTTCTCTCCTACGCGAACACACTCTTACACTCACAAACCCCCCTGCCTTGCAAGCCTTTTACTGACTTAGGCATCGGAGGGTTTTCCCGGTCTTCACCGGGCCCCCTGATCCAGCTCTGGTTTTGCAGGCTTCCGTCCGCACCAGCGTTCGTCTTCCCCATCTTCTTTAGTGGAGGCCCGTTTGGTCCCTGCCCAAACAGGAACATACGACCACATTTGGCGTCGTCTGTGGGAAGCAACGTAGCCATGGCTCGTGGACGATCCTCGTACCAGAATGTGGGGAGCAGGGCGACGAGATCTTGTCAGTCACGAAGGGACTCTCGCCGTCGATCCCCCCCCCCCCCCCCGCCCCCCCGTAGACGTCGACATCGCCCATGCTGGCGTTAACAACGATGTCCCTGCACCAGCGGCCGCCGCGCCCGCAACTGCCTTGGAAGTGGCAGAACTTCGGGGGCAGATGCAGCAGTTAACAGGCATCTGCCTTGCCCTGCAGGCTCAGCTGGCTGGACCGCCAGCCCCGGCGGTTCCCCTACCGTGGGACCGGCAGGTGGAGTCGTCACACCGACGTTCTCGCGTCCTCCCGGCGCCTCCAGAGCAGTAGGCAGACTCGCCGCACCGATCACATCGAGCCCCGTCCGAAGAGCGGGCACCGGAGCGCCGTGGGCGCTCTCCCCATCGCTCTGTCGCCTCCCCCCGTCCGCCACGATCCGTCGTGGGAGGTAACTCCCACACGTCCAGACGGGGGGGACCCGCCAATTCCGAACAGGAGCTCGCTAGGCGCCTGCGACGTGTGGTCGACCTCGAGCGTCGCGTGGATGCGATGGTACAGCGCGCAGAGGGGAAAGCCCCAGCGGAAGATGACCTGGACTTCTGCTCCCCTTTTAACAGGGAGATCTTGGAAGCTCAAGTCTCTCCCAAGCTCCCTCTGCCCACCATCGCGCCCTATGACGGCACTATCGATCCGGCCGACCACATCCATGGCTTTGAGTCGCACATGGTGTTCCATGGAGCATCAGATGCGGCCAAGTGCAGGGCCTTCCCTGCAACCCTTAAGGAGACTGACAGGGCCTGGTTTGAGACCCTTCCGGCGGGCTCCATCACCTCCTTCCGCCAACTGAAGAAGTCCTTTCGGGATAACTTCCTTGGTGGAAGGTCGCAGCCGCGAACGACGGCTTCTCTCCTGGCCGTGCGCCAAAAGAAAGGTGAGGCGCTCTGGGACTTCGTTAAGAGGTTCCGAACAGAGGCGCTTCGCATCTCACGCCTGGACGTCCCTCTGGCAACCAGTGCCCTCATTCAGGGCACCCGCGACGGCTTTTTGCAGAGAATCCTCGGCGTCCAGCAGCCCGCCACCCTTGCCGAGCTGCTCTCCATCGCACAGCGCCACGCGGCTTGCGAGGAGAGCCTAGTAGCAAGTAGGGCCGAGCAGGGGGAGCAGTCGGATAAGAAGAGGCCTTCCGACAACGGTTCTGACCGTGATCGGAAGAAGGGACGACGCAACGGTGACTCTCCGCGCCGTCTGCGCCCCTTCACCAACTACACCCCCCTCACTGTGGCACCCGAACAGATCCTGGCGGAGATCAGGAACGAAGTATATGTTCGGTGGCCACAGAGGATGCGCTCCGACCCCCGGAGGCACGACCAAAACAAGTATTGTCGCTTTCATCGCGACCACGGCCACGACACCTCCGAGTGCCGCCAGCTTAAGGACGAAATTGAAGACCTAATCAAGCGCGGCTACCTGAGACAGTTCGTGCGCCAGAATGAAGAACGCCCCAGATGCCGAGAGCGGACCCCCGAGCCACCGATCAACAATGAGCCCAACGGGCAGGAAATCAATGTGATCGCGGGAGGCTTCGGCGCAGACGGAGAAAGCACTCGAAGCCGACGCGATTACGCAAGGCGAGTGCATATTGTGGATAGGCCCTCGGCACCTCGGCCGGCCCCGTATCCCACCAGTCCTGCACGCGCACCGCCCGAGGAGGCTATAACCTTCTCGGACGAAGATCTTGTAGGGGTCACGACCCCACACACTGATGCGCTGGTCATTTCCGCCACCATCAATCATTGTAGCGTGCGCCGGATTTTGGTGGATAATGGAAGTGCCCCCGATGTCTTGGCTTACGATTGCTTTGTTTTCATGGGCTTGAAAGCCGATCAGCTAACCCCTGTAAACTCGCCCCTATTCGGCTTTTCGGGAGTTTCAGTCCAGCCTATGGGAAGAGTTCGCCTCCCGATCACTTTAGGGACGACCCCAAGGATCGTGACCAAGATTGTTGACTTCTTGGTCATCAACAACATGCCTGGATACAACGCCATCCTCGGCTGAGGTCTGATCGGGCGCATTAAAGTGGTACCTTCGTCACTACATCAGAAGATGAAGTTCCCGACCCCGAGCAGAGTCGGTGAAGTGCTCGGATGTCAGCGCGAATCTCGCCATTGCTATGTCCTTTCTTTAAGAGACAAGCAACCGCTCGCGGATCCGGCCCCCCCAACGTCCGATCAGCCTTCTACTAGTCGTGGAACGCCTGCTGAAGACTTAATCCCCGTCCAGGTAGACGATGACCCCGAGCACGTCTTATACATTGGGGCCTTGTTAATAGAGGCCGAACAGCAACGCTATACAGCCTTCTTGCTTGCCAATTTGGACGTGTTCGCTTGGTCTGATGATGAGCTTCCGGGCATTCCCCTGGAAGTGATGGTGCACCGCCTCCGTCTGGATCCCCGGATTCCACCAGTTCAACAGAGGAGGCGACCTGTGAACCGAGAACGGCAGACTGTGATCCAGGATCACGTTGTCAAAAGCCGAACTATTGGGCTCCTCCGGGAGGCCCAATACCCAAGATGGATCTCCAATGTGGTCCTCGTACGCAAGGCCAACGGTAAATGGCATGTTTGCGTTGACTACAAGGATCTCAATAAAGCGACGCCCAATGATAACTTCCCGCTGCCGTGCATTGATCAGCTGGTGGATGCTACTTCCGATCACGAGCTTTCTCAGCTTTTTGGACACGTACTCTGGTTACCACCAGATCAGTATGCATCCGCCGGATCAAGACGCCACGACGTTCGTTACAGACCTAGGCTTATACTGTTTTAACAGAATGCCTTTCGGCCTAAAGAACGCGAGTGCAACTTACCAGCGGCTGGTCAACAAGATGTTCGAGCAGCAAATTGGGCGCAACATGGAGGTTTATGTTGATGACATACTGGTCAAGACGCTCCCCAGCGCTGACCACATCTCCGACCTCAGGAAACTTTCGCAACTCTGTGAAAGTACAATATGAAACTCAACCCATGTAACCCCGGCCCCCTGGGCCCTTGGCCCCGTCCTCTGGGTCGCGGCAGGGCGACTGTCGCGACGTGGTTCCGATCGTGAACAGTGTCTGGTTCTGCTTCATATTGCGACAGGGGGTATGTCGCCTTCTTGAATGTGACATACCTATGTCGCCTTCTGGTTTGATGGATTGCGACAGGGGGTGTGTCGCCTTCTTGAAGGCGACATACCCTATGTCGCCTCCCATCGCGTCGCCCCAGACGCAGTCTGACAGACGTGACAGGCGTCCTTTGTGTCAGTACGGCTCTGGCGGTGTCGGGTGAACGCGACAAGATGGCTGTCGCCTTCACTTTTTCGAATTCCGAGATTTGACCGTTGTCAGTAGCATTGCGACAGGGTGTTGTCCCTTCTGTTTCCCAATGCGACACAAGATGTGTCGCCTTCTCAGGATCCGGGCTTAAAGCCCGGGCGCCCGAGCCCTTTCCCCTCTCTCGCGTTTTCCTCTCCCCCTTTCTCCCTCTCACCCTCTCGGAGCTCCGGTGGTTTGGGGGTGCCTCCCCCGTGTTGAGGCGGCCGTGCTGAGGAGGGTGTCGCTCCGTTCGTGCAGGGGTCGCGTTCGTGCCGTGCGGTGCGAGGAGGACGTTTCTACCTACGAGAAGGCCCCAACGGGTTCGTTCTTCGCGTGGAGGTAGGGACTCTTGATCCTCTCGCCCTAAGCATGATCCCCTCCCCGTCTAGACTGTGGTTCCTGTGTGGTTGGGGTTTGGGGAGTGTGAGTTTCCATGCTCGTGTGAGTGAGGTTTCCTCCGAGCGTAGAATCCATGTTCTTGGGGTATTCGAGGGTGTTTTGTGTTTTACTAGCTTTCTAGCATGATGAGCATGCTCCCCTCCCTCGCCGTGTAGTGTTTCTCCCGTTTTGGGGAGGTTCCCGGAGAGAGAGCTCCCGAACCCCCGTCTGGCCTGAAGGCGACATACCCTGTGTCGCCTTCTGACTGGTATTGCGACAGGGGGTATGTCGCCTTCTTGAATGCGACATACCCTATGTCGCCTTCTGGTTAATGGATTGCGACAGGGGGTGTGTCGCCTTCTTGAAGGCGACATACCCTATGTCGCCTTCTCACCAGAGGCAGGTTGTGCTTCCGCCGCTTCCGTTTTCGCTTTACTGTACCCGTGGCACCTGTGCTAGTTCCTAGTACGGTCTCACACTAGTCGTTCGCCCGGTGCACGGCACTTGAGGGCTTGTCCGTACGAGAGGTTGTTACCGTTACCTGGGACCCCCGTCCTCGGGAGCCTGTTGAGGGAGTACTCCGGGCTACGAGTGTGCTCGAGTTGGCAGCCACCAGGCGGACTCTGGAGCTGAGGGGAAAACGGTGGTTAGGACAGTGGCGTGTGAGTCGCTTGCAGAGCTCTCATGGTTGGTCTGGGACGCCGAGGACAGTTTGGAGTTCTACCCGTGGCAGGCCAGTCAGTCCTTCTTCTCACTGCCTCGCTCCTTACGGCCCCGGAACCGTTTGGAGAGGTCAGGCGTGGGACCGTAGTCCGGCCAGACTACGGCGGTTACAGTTGTGGTACTTGTGTCCTACCTCGCTCTGATGAGACGCGAGGACCAAGACCTGGTCGAGGATAAGACGTCTGTGGACGCACCTGACCGTCTGACTAGTGGTGTTGTTCCCGTAGCTAGTGTTCCTTGTCCAGGCGGAGCTCCCTCCGCCTGTGTTTTACTAGCCGTGTGGTGGTCACGACGAGCAGTCGTACGAGTTTCCGACCGAGAGTACTTTCCGTACCGTGCTAGCTTTAGCTTCATTTCCGCACTTCCGTTGTAGGTAGAAAGATATAATGCTGTCTTTCCCTTATTAGTTATATATGTTCCTCTTCCTCTGCCTGTTTAGAGCCAGTAGGAGATTGGTAGTCCTACTGAGCTTCTGTTGTGAAGCTCATCCTCTGTTTTCCAGGTGAGTCTTCTCAGCAGCGGCAGGGCGCGTCGGGCGGAGGAGACGGGGCGGTAGTTGAGGTCCCCGTAGCTAGCAGTGGTTCCCCTCTCAGTGTACGTCACCCTCGGGGTATGCCCCTAAGGGACTTGTCTCTCCCCTTTCCTTACTTGTACTAGTGTGCGCACGTTGGGACTGTACTTAGAGCAGTACGCAGCGGTCTCGCTTTACTTTCCTGTTTCTGCTTGTACGCTTCTAGCTTAGCAGTTGACGTTTACTTCCGTTACATATCCTGTCAGACGCGTGTTATAGCCCTTCCGGGTCCCCGGATCCGTGGGCGGCGATCGCGAAAATCGGTCCTCGGCGTGGGCCGAGGGTCGGGTTCTCGGGTCGTTACAACCCAGCCAAGTGCGCGTTTGGTGTTCGGTCGGGTAAATTCCTCGGTTTCCTTGTGTCAAACAGAGGAATAGAGGCAAACCCGGAGAAAATCCAAGCTGTGCTTGAAATGAGCAGTCCGAAGACAGTGCGCGACGTCCAGCATTTGACAGGGCGTCTTGCAGCATTAAACCGATTCATGTCCCGAGCAGCAGAAAGAAGTTTTAACTTCTTCAAGTTGCTCCGAGGCCCTAAAAGTGCCTCGAAGCAAGGGGGCAAGTACGGTGGACTGATGAATGCGAGGCCGCCTTCACCGAGCTGAAGGCATACTTGGCAGCCCCTCCTGTTCTCTCAAAACCTGTGCTCGGGGAACCTCTGTTCGTATATCTTTCGGTTACCGAACATTCCATCAGCGCAGTCTTGATCAGAGAAGCAGGAGCAGCGCAGCACCCAGTATACTACATCAGCAGGGTCCTTCAAGAAGCTGAAAGAAGGTACCCCCGAGCAGAAAAACTCGCCCTTGCTCTCGTCACGGCTGCCCGGAAGTTTAGGCCCTATTTTCAGCCCATTCCGTCACGGTTCTAACCGATCAGCCGCTAAAATCCATCCTTCAGCGGCCGGAGGCTTTCGCAGGCTTGTTAAATGGGCGATAGAGCTTGGTGAGTTCGACATCAGCTTCCGACCGAGGACGGCGGTCAAGGCGCAGGCGTTAGCAGACTTCGTTGCGGAATGTACTCTCCTGGTCGAGCAGGATCCACCGTTGGTGGATGAACCCCCATGGGAGCTCTACGTTAACGGGTCCTCTTGCATTACAGGGTGGAGCTGGCTTGGTCCTCACCTCCCCGAGGGGTTAGAGTTCCAATACGCCCTCCGTTTCCGCTTTCCAGCCTCCAACAACGTAGCCGAGTACGAAGCTTTGCTGTCTGGTATCCGCATGGCTAGGCACCTTGGAGCCATTCGGCTTAGGGTCTTTAGTGACTCCCAACTGGTTGCCAGCCAGGTAAGCGGGCAGTTCGGAGCAAGGGAACCCCGCATGGCTCAATACCTTCAACAGGTCAAGAACCAGGCAGAGGGCCTCCTACACTTCGAAGTCATACACGTCCAACGGGAGCAGAATGTGCGAGCCGATGCACTTGCCAAGTTGGCATCCTCAGGTGACATCGCCCCTTCTCGCTCCGTGTTTATTGAAGAGCTCGCCTTACCGAGCACGGAGGTAGACGTTGCAGCCATAGAAACGGGCCCACCAACTCCGAGTTGGGTGGACCCTCTCTTGGCGTACTTACTCCGCGGTGAGCTTCCGCCCAAACAGGACGAAGCTCGGAGAATCAGGATGCGTTCTCAACATTTCACCCTCGTAGAAGGTAAGCTGTACCGACAGTCCCTTTCAAGACCTCTCCTGCGTTGCCTCAACCCTGAGGAGGCCCTTGCGGCCACAGAAGAAGTCCACGAGGGGCTGTGCGGGAGCCACCTGGGGGGCAGGACGCTAGCACGCACCCTCATCCGAACTGGATTTTGGTGGCCTTCTCTTCAGAAGGATTGCATGTCCTTCGTCAGGAAATGCCCAGAATGCCAAAAGTTCAGAAAGCTCATCAAGCAGCTGCCGAACAGCTTCACAGCCTGTTCGAGCCGCACCCTTTCGCCAGATGGGGCATCGATATCTTGGGTCCCTTTCCAGAGGCCCAAGGTCGAAAGAAGTTTTTGTTCGTGGCCATCGATTACTTTACCAAGTGGATCGAGGCCGAACCTGTTGCCGCGATCACCGAGCAAGCCGCATGGAAATTCGTCTGGAAGAACCTTCTCTGCAGGTTCGGCGTTCCAAGGGTGATCACCTCTGACAACGGAAGACAATTCGACAGTACCTTCTTTAAACAGAAGTGCGCTGAACTCGGAATCTACAACCACTTCACCTCCGTGGCGCATCCCCAGGCCAATGGGTTGGTAGAAAATGCCAACCGAACACTACTGCACGGGATCCACACAAGAGTGGAGGCTGTAGGAGGATCGTGGATTGTTGAGCTCCCCAATGTTCTTTGGTGTCACCGAACAACGGCTCGAGTAGCCACGGGAGAAACACCCTTCCATTTGGCTTACGGCTCAGAGGCTGTTGTGCCTTTGGAAGTAGCTCTGCCCACTATTCGAACAACTCACTTCGACGAAGCCGCCAACAACCGTGCTCTTCGAGAAAACTTGGACATGCTTGGCGAACGACAAAGCGACGCCAGCATTCGCCTCGTTCTTATCAGCAAAGGCTCGCACAGTATTATAATGCGCGAGTTCAGGAAAGGTGGTTTAACGTGGGAGATTTGGTTTTGCGTCGCTGTTCGGCTTCGGATCCCCGAAGAGCAGTCGGCAAACTTGCCATCAAATGGGAAGGACCTTATCAGGTCACCCATGTCTTCGGAAAAGGCTCGTATAAGCTAACTACTCTTAGTGGCGAAGCCATACCCAGGACTTGGCATGTCTCTAATCTTAAGGCTTATCATTTATAAAAGCCTCTTTTTTTTTTTCAGCATCCTACCTCTCTTCTCTCTATCCATGCTATTTCACAAGCGGCTGGCATATATCCCTTATCGGAACCTCCTTTACGGTTCCCAATGATATGCGCCTTACATGCAATGCTTATGAAGCTAGCGGATCCCGATCCAAGCAGGAACAATCACAAAAGGGAGAAGATAGAGAAAGTGAAGCTATGAACAAACTCATGAAGCAGAGAAGTTCATTTACAAGAAGTTTTTTGCTTACAAGCAAGTCCCTCTTGGCCGCGGTTACAAAAAGAAAGTATAAGAAGGACATGGAGCAGAAGAAAACTAAGGAGCCTGTTCGGAAGGGCCAGCACCTTCATCTGAAGAAGGCATCCGCCCAGATTGGAATTGCGCAAAGCGCACATCATCCAAGCGGGCATCTTTGGTGCGACGCCGGCACTCCCGAACAACGGCTTCGAAAGCTTCTCGGGTGCGCTCGACCCAGGATAAACGCTCCCCGAAGTCCCTCCCAGCATTAAGACCCACTCTATAGCAGCGGGCCCCATACTACTCCAAATCCTCCTTATAGTCCGATCTGGCCTTGTAATCTGCCATGGCACGGGCCCCCACGTCCGAGACCACCCTGGCAAGAGCATCCTTCTCGGCCCGGGCCACGGCAACATTCAGCTCCGAAGCTTGAAGGGCAGTTTTGAGGTTCTTCATCTCCTCCTCCAAATCCGCCTCGCGAGCCTTATGTCTCGCTGTAAGGTCTTTGCAAAAAGCCGACTGCGCTTCATACATATATTTCTGCTTTCGGGACTGAGCAGCCAGAGCCTTCAGAACGCCCAGCGATGTGGATATTCCATCCACAAGAGCCTCCAGATCGACGTCGCTCGCCACATCATCATCCTGGCTCATGGGATGGTATTCTTCTGTTGGCATCTCCGGAGTCTTCTCACCGGGAAGGTCCTGACACCTTGCTAGACGATCAAGGTAGGAGGCAGTGGGGCTAGGAGGTAGCTTCCTTGGCGACACTTCAACACGGCGAAGTGTCGCCTCCAGCGTCGCCACCGAGGGCACCCCGGGGAGTCTTCTGTGTAGCACTTCTGTCAGAGGCCTATCGTCGTCCCTGGAGCTTTCGTCTCCAGCCGCAGCAGTGGCAGACGGGACCGGGGCGACGTCAAGTACAAGGTCCTTCGGCTGGCCCGACCCGGAGGTCATGGCAACAGCGCTCGTCCAAGCCGAAGCATGATCCACCCTGACGGCCTCCTGCCTTGTTACCGGCCCCACCTCCCCACCATCTTCGGTGGCGGATGCTGCAAAGACTGTTGCGCGGCCCTCCTCGGCACCTCCAGGAGCTTGAGTGCTTTCCTCCCTAGAGACGGCTGCATCCTCGCAGACTACAATATCCTCAGCGGTCACCTCGGCTGCATCCTCGCCGACTACACGGCCTTCGGTGACCACTGAGGTAGGGGGCATGGGGGGCAGGATGTCTCCACTTCCTTGCGGAATATCCCCCCTCGGAAGAACTGCCTCGCCAGTACCATAATCCGTTGCCGTCGCAGGAGTGAGAGTATTGGCTCCTCCCACTCCTCTCCCTGAGTCCGCGGCGACCACCCCGTCCTCGGCACTGAACTGTGCGCCCTCGTCTGGTGCGCCACCTTGCTCGGCACTCCCTTCACCGGGTAGGACTCCTTGGGTCTCGCGCATCGGAGACTTCGCCCGCCCTCCAGATCGATCTGATTCATCGCTGACCATGATCAGACCCAGCTCGGCGGACATCTTCATGACCGCCTCCGAACGGTCCACAATTGGAGTTGTGGATGCCCTCCTCTCGGGCGTCCTCGTACGTTGGCGAGGTCCTCGAGCCAGCAGAGGCTCAAGATCCTCCTCTTCTTCCTCCACCTCTTCGGTGCTCTCCACGACGCACGGCATCGTCTTCGTCTCCTCCTTCTTTTTACGAGCTCGGCGCTCGTCGGACACCTCCTCTTCGGAGGTACGATCTTCGGCACGTGACTCCAGCCGGGCCGCCTTGCGCTTATCCTTCCTCTTCGATTGGGGGAGAGGAGCCGCCTCTGCGATAGCTGCCGTCTCAGGTGCCTCTTTCATGGCACCTCCTCTCACCACGGCCTTCGCCTTCTGTGCGGGCCCCCTCGTGGAGACATCCTCGTCTAGCCTTATTAAGTAAAGGCTAACGGGGATCGTCTCGGCGTATTTTACCATCTCCTTCTGGCCCCGGCCAGCAGCTACCTCTTTGTCATCTGGAAGAAGCAGAAGAAGAGTCAGAACCCATGCATGTGGGAAAATGAAACAAGCAGCAGAAGACTTACCCCAGGCATGGCTAAGCTTGTACTTCACAAGCTTGTACTCGGTTAGGTACCCCTCAGCGTGGTTGACCCCGACCGTGTTCAGCGATTGGGAGGCCGCGGCTGCCCCCTGAATCAAAAAAGGGGCCATGTCGCCTTCCTCAGTGGCTCCACCACCCTCACAGGGAAGTCCCACTCTGGGATGTTCGCTCCCTTTCTCCGCCCCACGAAGAAGAGACGCCCTGTCCACCCTTTGTTGTTGGACAGACGGGGCGAGAAGTTGATCCGCATCCGGTTCGTACGGTGCTTCACGTACACGATCCCCATCCCGGACTGCGGGGAGCAAGCCAAGCTGAAATGATTTCGGAAGATCTCTGCGGTGGCTTCGATTTTCCTCTTCTTGCATATGATGCAAAAGACAAATATGGTCCTCCAGGAGTTGGGCGTCAGCTGAATAGGCGCCACCTTCCAACTCCGGAGCAGCTCCTTTGCGATCTCCGGCATCGGCAGCCGGAGACCAGCCTCCAGCAGATCCAGCGAAAGCACGAAGCATCCCGGCCTCGTGGTTAGGTACGACTCGTCTTCACGCATCAAGACGATGTCGTACTCCTCGCCTATCCGGAAGCGCTCTCGAAGACCTTCGAAGCTCCCGTACCTCGCCGCTTTCGCCCCCACCGGCAGCATCCCACTGGCTTCAATGACCTCCTTTCCCTTCTGGGCCATCACTGGAAGGCAAGGAACGCAACGCGCGAAGAAGAAGAAGTATGGGAGCAGAGGAAAGCGCGAGAGGGAAGATTGCAAGTGACCTTAGAGGCAGCAGACTCCGGAAGATTTTTGAAGGTGAAGACCCTGCTCTCACCTCCTCCCCTTCCTTATAAGGAAGGTGAGGCGCGAAATTCGAAGCGGGGTTGGAAACGGCGTTTCCCTCCACTCAAAGTCTCCTCTCGAATGACCTGCGGGCGACCGTTTGGGCCTGGCATGTGACGTTCCGGGTTTGACACGACCCACGTCGTCATCATGAAGGCTTCACATTCGAGGTGAACCCTTCTGTAACGGCGTCGCTATAGGTCTGTTCGGATCTCCGAGGACGATACCGCATTTATGGCGGAGATGACACCCGAGCAGGTCGCTGCCCTTAAGCGCTCCGGCTTCTGAGCCACTTGAGGGCATGGGGGGCAAGTGTGGTGGCTGTTTTCTGCCACCTAAGCCCATTGCGTCAAGGCCCATCAGCGCCTCCTTTTGTACGTGGCCTCTCCTGACGGTCCCACACCTCTGTACGGACCAGTCAAAAGGGCCCCACGTGCCTGTCGGCCCTAGTCAAGTATTGCCGAGCTGTTTAGCGGAATGTTTCTGAACAGGGGCGTTAAACCTGCTGCGCGGAACAACTCTAGATGCTATCGAACAGCACGTTCGAACCCCACGTGGGTCACCTGCTCGGAAAGCATGACCAAAGAGTACCGAGCAGGTCTTCCGGCCTGCGCCACGGTTATAACAGCCCCGGGCTACGCGCCCCATCATCAAGATGTGCGTTAACCGCCTGGCATCCCAACGGACATCTGAGCACATAACTCCACCCGTTATGCGCGTCCATCAAGGTGTCTTTCCAGGCACAATCCACTTGCGTTACGCATGCCTACCTCATCGCCTACGTCTATAAAGGCACAGGTACAGGACCATGCACTGGTACGTTCTCTCCTACGCGAACACACTCTTACACTCACAAACCCCCTGCCTTGCAAGCCTTTTACTGACTTAGGCATCAGAGGGTTTTCCCGGTCTTCACCGGGCCCCCCGATCCAGCTCTGATTTTGCAGGCTTCCGTCCGCACCAGCGTTCGTCTTCCCCATCTTCTTTAGTGGAGGCCCGTTTGATCCGTCCCAATAGGAACATACCACCACAATTAGTCTTTTTAATCTTCTTAACTCAATGAATTTGAAGACATGTGTGTATTTTCCCTAATATTATTGATTGAGAGTCATTGACAAATATTTTTGGCACTTGGCGGTCAGTAAAAAAATTTCTTTAAAACTTTCTTATATTAACTAGTATGTCTTCCACTTTTGGTTATCTTTATTGCAAATAATATTTCTCCTCCACTCCTAAACAGGTGGAGGCTGTCCACCGGGGCTAGCAAGGGTAAAACCGTAACTTCAATGGAATGAGCTAAGGTGCGACCAGGGGCAACTTGGTAAATATACACATCCAGCAAAGTGGCTACCTGTGGCGGACCCAGGGGAAGCTTCCCAAGGCCTATGGCGTGGTCGCGTGTCAGGTCATCCAATTTAACTTGCGCTCGCGATGGACCGCCGCCACTAGCGTTATAAAGCGGTGACGCACTGACGCCCCGACAATGGGCTCAGAACTGGCGGTGACCGGACCGTATCTGCAAAAAAGTCAGAACGGGGGTCAGCGTCGACGACGTGAGCAGCTCAATGAAAAAAGTGAACAGTTTTTTTTAGCTGGTAGTCCGAACAATTGATCGAAATGAATTTTTAACCCATATAACGAAATTATTTACTCCTAAACCCAACAAGTAATTAATAGCTATGTTTGGTATTTAGATAGACTTAGGATAGAGTGGGGTTATCCTCAAAATTTTGAGGATAATTCCACTATTTTGAGGATAACTCCACTCTATTCCCAATTTATTCAAATACCAAACATTGGTCTAGCAAGTACCTTCATCAATATTTTAACAACTTTTATAATTAACCTTTTCAATTTTTACAAAAGACTCGTGTCTAAGGTTGGAATCGAAGAAGAAAAATGATTTTTTCAAAAAATGTTTTTCCTACCAAAGTATTGCTGTAATTTTTGCCTCGTCGCTCACTCCTTTTGTAATGCGAGTAATGAAGTCTCATCGCCCGTGTAAAATTGGTAAAAGATATTTTTTAAGACATAAAAAATAATTCATTTTATCACCAATTCGTCGAATCCGTAAAAGTAGACCCCTATCAACTTTTCAACATAGAAGAGAGAAAAAAAAATCTCTCTTTATGTTTCTCCTCCTTGCAAAATCACCGACTTATATGCGTAAGTCAAGGACAGCCAAAATATTTAGAAATAAAAATAAAAATTTTCAAAAATTTGGCACCTCAAAAACTCATGAACCGCACTCCCAAATGACACAAGAAGTCCAAAGTTTATTGAAGGTTAAACAGTCAAATTATATAGATTAAAACTAATTAAAACTTTACGGGGCCTAAACAATAAAAGAATCCAAAATTCTAACATGTTTGACATAATAATCGTAATTATATATGAACTAAATTAGTTGTTCACAAAAACTTAATTGGTTGTTTCCAACGTGGGGTTGGGGTAGCTAATAATGTTGCCCGTATATAAAAATAATTAGCATGACATATGGTCTCCAACCATGAGACTATTTACGTACATACCTTCACTTAAAATTATGATAACTAGTATTCCAAAGTCTAATATATATATGCTTGTCTCACATGTAATGCTAATCCCATCACATGTGTCTCTAACCTTGTCCTAGTCCACACTTTTATACGGCAATTCTTATAACAATCTTATATAGGGATTAACACCTATAAGTCAACTTTAACATTATCTTTAGCTCCTCACCAACAAGGGCGGATGCAAGATAAAACATAAAAATCCGAAATGAGATCATGTACAAATGACAAAGTCTGAGAAACCACCCACTTTCTTGGTCTTGTATGTTGTTTTGTTTGTTGTTCTTGGGGAATCTTGATCTTTCCAAAGTCTGAGAAACCATCCACTTTCTTGGTCTTGTATGCCCACGATCGATCATCTTTGAAACAAAAAAATAGAGTATATATGTATACAATTATGCTTTTGTTTTCTTTCTTTAATGTGGACCCTTTTCAAGTATTTCTACCTAGTTATTACAGAATGTTTGGTTTTTGTATGGAAAACATTAATTTGTATGGGTATCAATCTTGGTGTTGCTCTCAATAATAAGTGTATATGTATGTTCTACTAATCATTTATATTCTATATCTTAAAAAATATGCCATAAGTTTGATAGGAGCATGATCCTAAGATTAAAATGTTTCAACTTATTCAGAAATTATCCCCTCTTCCCTCACTCTTAACTCTCTCTCACTTTCTCTCCTCTCCATCTTCCTTTGTCTATCACTTTCTTCCCACAGGCATGAATCATATATAATATTGTTTTGACATCAGAATTGGTATCCCAGTTGGTTTTATTTTTTAAATTGTAATTTTCCAATAAAAGACATGGGATTTGGTTGCATTGAGAAGATGATCTTTGGTGGTGCTAGGTGGGAGGGGTTGAATGAGTTTTCATCACAAATCTTTGAAGGACAATAAGTACATCTTTTTAGGTGATCAAACTCCCACTTCCCTTGCCCTCTGGCATTCCAAACTTTTCAGAGATATAATTAGTTCATCCTCTTCAGTGCATAGGCAGCGCTAATTACCTAAATTATGAGGTGTCTTTCCATATGTTTGGATCTAGTTCTAATCCGAGATTTGCATATGACCTCGGACGCTCTTGTAGGTGCACTTGCACATGCCTAACATCAGTGACCTAGGATTGTAGAATGTAGATGACCAACTTAGAAAAAAAGAAGGTGGATGTTTCCATCAAACCATGTAAACTATAAATGCTTGTTTTGATATCTCATAAGCTGAGGGCCAAAGTACGCTTTTGTTTATGAAGCCCTTGGGCATTTTGGGATGAGAAATATTTTGCGCACGTCGTCTAGACAAATAATTTACCCGAGTACCGAGTTAGGGTGCGTCCACATGAAGCAGGCGGTCGTCCAACGACATGACCTGACTCGTCTGAACAAATCATTTATCCGAGCAAACGTGGGTTAAACATTTCCCTTTTGAGATAGAAACTGTGGAACGATTTGAATGTGATATCTAAAGTACACGGGAAGACTCACACTGTTGCAGGGTTTTTAAAGGGTAATCATGTGTTAAGACCAGGGGCTTCATGTGTCCTATTGAAATCATGACAGGTGGTGGGGGAGAGCACTGTTAGATGTTCCTTTCTTGTGAATTGTGCTACATAGTGATAAGAAATGGAAAAAAGCAGCGGGGGGTATTTTTTAAGAGTCTCAGCGTGGTGGATACTATTCATGGATGGACCCAATCTTAAGTACCTCACGTGATCTTATTAGATTAAAAATTTTAAATTTTTTTTTTATCGATGAATTGGGAGAATTTTTTAATGTAGGTGACCACACTGAGTGGCCAATAAATCACCCTTATTAGGGGTGACCTCACTAGATAAAATATTTACGTTTGTCTTTGATGCTATCTATCTGAAATATAAATAATTTGATGTGAGATTTAATGTACTCTATTCACATATACCTAAACCTGTATACCTACCTCTTAAAACTTATGAGAAGTTTTTCTTATCAAGGGGAGCAACAAGAGAGTGACAATAAGCATAGGTAGTGACACGAGGAACGCCCACTTCTCAAAACATTCGTCGCCATGGCTGACGTGTTGTCGAAGTTTAGGCCGACAAGATTCATCTCGACTAGAGACAAGGGGAGCTCGTCTCGGCTTGGTTTGATATGGAGCATACGATATTACCACGAGATTCTTGAGGATCGTTGTGACGGAACGCCTCGTTCAAGCCCGTTAAACCACTAACGAACTTGATCTGAGTTCGCCTCCGCGAACGGGCCGAAGCCTCGCAAGGGATATCATACGCACGCCCATGAAAACACAAAGGAACTCACCTGATCACATATATGATTCACCAACTCATATATAATGTACAAGATTTACATAGCCAAATGTCAACAAAAGTACAAGAAAGTACAGGAGTCTGGGACATACCTCGAGGTAAACTAGTACAACTGAGAAAAGAGACTACACTGCAGGAGGTATTGGCCCAACACCGCTGCGACGCGGCTCCGAACTGGACGACGGTAACGAAAAGTCCTCCTCGCCCTCACCTGTGGGAGGGGGTAGGGGTGAGCCTCTTATTCACTGGCTCAGTAGGGAACTCCCCCAACACCGAGCATACCAAAACACAGATACAGAAGCAGTAAACTGCACTAGCAATTTATAGAACAACTAAGCAGGATATTAAAGCTATAAATGTACTCACCGTTTGCCGACTACGTAAAGCATTGTAATAAATAAATGGCAAAACCCAAACAGGTGTACGAGCTACAGTAAAGACCGCCACACACGAGTCACGTGAACTGGTTCACGACACTAGTGACTGACTCGGACAAACTAACACAGGTCTACTTCTCAGTCTCGCAGCCACGGATGAAAGGTCCAGCTGCCGCTCCACGTGGAAAAGTCAAACAACTGTTGAAACAACTAAACACCACTCCTGCGGACACACAACCGCATGCCCATGTATGGAACCTCTAGGGTCTCTAGCCGGAGCACCCTAAAGTGAGGCACTGGAAAAAGACTAGCTGGGGACCAGTGTCGACAACCGGTGTTCGTACCCCCAACTAAGAGCACGCTACAAGTGACTAAAAACAAACTCAAGAGTCACTGTCCCACTATTGTCTTTCCCTCATCCGGACGTACAACTCAAACAAAGGAGTGAGGGTGTCCAGGACAGACGACACAGACCTCGACGATATAGCACAAGTACCCGGACAAAAGCCCCGAGCTAACAGCTTGGCTCACAGAGAACCTGGGGCACCAAACTAGAGAGGTAACCACAGTAGGCGTCATACTACTTTCCACGCACACAGAACCACGTGCACGTCACACACAAATCACGTGAAACGTGACGTAAACCTCAAATAACAACTGTCCACAACATGTGAACACATTGCAACTCGCGTGCATACCACGCTAACACACAAACCAGTAGCTAGCTACGAAACCAACATGCTAGCCTCGTAAACATGCGCTCCCAGAACACCACGGTTGCCAATGCACCACACGGTATTACCAAATACATCGAATAATAACAACCAGATAATCATATCACATAAATCATGCACATTCAGACCACTCGGCTGTGGTCATGACATGGTCCTGTGTCGCCTTTATAACACGACAACTCAATAGGTCGCCTTCAACATATTAACGCGACGTACAAACAAGTCGCATTCACAACCTAAACGCGACGGGTCGGCCCATCGCCACCTGATCGCGACAGGGGGATTCGTCGCCTTAGCAGACGGAAACCCTAATCTGGGATCCCCTCCAAGGATTACCAACCCACACTATGCAAACCACCCTTAATCAGTGTTTTTCATGCTTTAATGGATTCCTAGGTATGATATCTATTGTGTATAAAGCGTTAAACTGATCAAACCCTGCATTCCACACGATTCTCACCCTGAAAACGGGAGGAGTCACCCTACCTCGCGAAGAACACGCGATACCACGCTCCCCCGGCGTTTCTCTCGCTCCACGCGAGCTTTCCACGGCACGATCACGCCGAAATCACGAATTCCCGCAAAAATCGCCGCAGCTCCCCTTCCCCTGGCCGAGCAGAACTCGCTGCAGTTCTGTCCGGCTGGGGTTTCTTAAAAACACCCAGCGGTTTGGAACGTGACGTATCGCCGCTTCGCGACCTGATCGCGACGAACCTAGGCGTCGCCTTCCCAAGGCTGACGTCCGCAGGTCACCCAGCTCTCGACACATAGCGCACATGCAGACGATCAGCGCCACAAAGTGGCAACAAGAACGCGTCGGCCACCTCGGTCGTGTTCAAAACGCGACACTCCTTCCTGTCGCGATGATAGGCTGAGGACACTGGGGTGCTACAAGCCCAGACTATCGGCCCAATAAGCCCTTGAAACAAGCACACGTACCACACACAAACCACATTGGCCTCACGATAGCCATCACAACTACTAAACACAGAATCCACGAGGATCTGAAAAATACGTGACGTTACAATCGTGGCTTGCGTAATGGCTGAGTAGAAACCCTTAATGGTCACAGATCATACATTTGATAACGACAGTTATTAAGATCACGATTGGGTGATATTATGGCTTGACGGTTACAATGACGAGTTGGCGATCATCACGGCGACGGGATACGATATTCGCGAGGTCATCTGGTGATTCAAATGAGCTACCATCATTATAAAAGAGGTGACACTTGACGCTCACAAGTATACACAACCTTTTCGGATTGAGCCCAACGTATATCTCATATTGACTTGAGTGTCGGAATATCTGTCCACCGAAACCCCTCGATGATCTTACAGGTCGAGAGCTCATGCTTCGGAGGTCACGTCGACTTCGTAGGTTTTTTTTTTGTCACATCGACCCAAGCCGACAACTGCTAAGCAACCGTAACAAATAGTATAGCAAGAAAAAAAAGTACACATCCAATGAAGAAGCTAGCATATATAGATGGTGTAATTCCTTTCCGATGGAACAAGACATTCAGTTGCCTCATTAATTGAAAAGGATGCATGGGATAAAGAAGGATGAGTGTTATGACTTGGACGCCAACAGACTTGTGATTTGGGGAACTTTCCTCTCTCTCTCTCTCTCTCTCTCTCTCTCTCCTACAAGGTTGTGAGATTATGCATTATATACACGTACACACATAAACTTGCATATATTTATCGTAATAATCTATTTATACTTTCATATTTCCCATATTATTATGTATATACGTGTGTCTAATGATCTTATTTTGGTTGCATCCATCTCTTTGATTCCATGGCCAGAGGAACATTTTATGCACTTTTGTAACATAAAAGTATATAAAGGATTCTGAAGAGATATAGGAAAGATGAAAGTTTATACTTGTGATGCTCTCTTTTACCTAGTTCTCAAGTCATTTGACCAAAAGAATATAACAAGTTGGATAACAACAGTTAGGTTGAAGTGATAAGCTTGACCCCAATGCTTAGGAAGTAGATTGAAGAGAGAAGCTTGTTTGGGTAGCTTGTCTTGGGAACTTTTGACTGAACTGAGGGGCTCTCTTAAGTTTTCAACGCCAACCTAATTCAACATTCCTTGGGTTTCATCAGATCATGGGGATAACATGCCCAAAGAAGTACCTTTTAAGCAAAGGTTATCTCTTGAAATTTATAAGGACCAGCCAATGGAGGTTTTACAATCTCTTTCATACATATTTTTTAAACAAGGTATAGAGTTAAGTTTTATACGAGTTGCAAGTCAATGTTTTGTGGTTACACACAAACTTTTTTTGATTTTTTTATAAAGGGAATTGAAAGTCAATACCTTGTGCTCATTTATTGACTTTTTAAATATATTTTATTTAAAGCGTTCATTTGGTTTAATGTTTGGAAATAATTTTTCTTGCTTTGAGTAGGACTTTGTACCCGACCTTGTTACTAGCACCCTTGTGCACTCGCAAAGGGGTGGGTCCCATAGTCATATATATCACTGTGGGACCCAAATAAGGCCGGGTAATAATAATTTTTTTATTTTTATTTAAAATTTGAGTGTCTGAAAGGGGGATCTTCTACTTATAGTTTAATTTCTTGTATATTCGGATATTTGTACTCTTATACTTTTTTTTAATGTGTTTATTATTTTATCAGTGGTTATTGATTTTTCTTGTTTTCCTTTTTTTCTTAATTTTTTTTGCCCATCGATCTTTCATGGTGCACCATCCTAACCATTCTATTATAAGAGAAAGGCTTAGTGCATTTTCATATTACACTTAAAGTGTAATATGACTAGGCACTCATCCCATGTGACACCCAATCATTGGGTTGCCACTTTATCACTCTTCATACATGTGAGTGGTGCCACATAGAATGAGTGCCTAGTCATATTGCATTTAAGTGTAATAGAAAAGTGCACTAAGCATTTCTCCTATTATAAATAGTTGTTTCTTTTATGCTTTTCCTTCCATGTCTAATTGTCATGTTATCTCATTTTAGTAACTTTGCAAATCTTACGTCATAGCAACTTCTTTGTTTTCTTTTTCATTTTGTGAAAATTAGAATTTGAACTTTTTTTGAACCTCTCTCTTTTTTGGTTATTAGTATTGAATCAGTGGATCACATCATCATCACCACGCAGCTTAAACCTACCTTCTTATAACTTGGAGAGGAAGTCATTTACCTTTTCTTACAGGGACTAATTGTGACAGTTGATGTGCAAGGAAGGGTTGCCCTTCAACATGTGGTGGTGGTGATGATGATGTGATGACATACTTCATATCAGATCCCACTATATATTTTACCCTTTATTAATTTGTTTTTTTTTTTAACATAAATAGTTAAGTTATGAAGCTAACAAATTGGTGGGTTAGCATGCACCAAGGTGTTTGTGTTTTGTGCTCTACAAAATGATGTCAACACCATAAAACATCACTTTCACTATTTTCATTTCTTTGCCGAAAGTATACATATTTTGTATACCGGAGGACATTAATTTCGACACTTATTTTTCTTTACAATTTTGATCTTTGATTTCATCATGGATGATCTACAGTCTATATATAGGATCGTGCTAAAAAAGAGTCAAGAAATGTGATCATATTGGGCTGTGAGAATGGTCATGGGTCACCAACTTGGGCCAGCCCATGTTGGGCCCTTCAACTAGACGGACGCCCCCATACTGGGCTCAAACCATCAGCCTTATAAGGCCTACATGCATGTAAGCATCATCCAACTTATTCAGCTGGTAAGTAGAAAACGACCTTACTGAAAACTTATATATTCTCATTTAATTTCTTATCTCCTCTGCAAGCTCCGAGAAATCGAGAAGCAGAGATCAAGTACTTCGCAACAGATCTTCCCAACTTGTATATATTACATCCGACAGAAATCTCTCGATATATAGAATGCGTGAAACCCTACTCGAATCCGATCCATTAATGTGTGGTTATAGATCTCATTTTGTTCTTACAAGCAACATCGATCGATATCAAAGATTGCTATTTGGACACAATTGGTGTAATGATCACAATCCCGTGTTGGGGAATGAGATACTGAAAGCGTCATGTCAACGAAGTATACATGCATAGAGGATCTTGACCCAAGCACGAGAGGATGATCAGGTAGCGAAGTGACCAGGTGACTACCGTCCATTGTAAAGGCTTTACATGACCCGGCCCCTTTATTCTTCCACGATCATAAAAGATGATAGCGATCTAGCTAGCTACCTCTTTCTGCTCAAGACTCCAAGTGTTGCATGCACTTGGCACTCTGATCACCAATACTTCGTGGTGAAGGAAAGCAAGGCCGACCAGCTCCTCAGCCTTTGAGACAAGAAAGTAACGACGTACCTTCTCCTCCTAAGATGGACGTTGATCATAGCTGTGCAAGCGCATCACTTAGTTGCAAGGAGGGGGTGTTCCCGGCCCAGCAGTTTCCCATGATCATAGTCTTCATGCGGTCGATCCATGCATGGTGGAGAAGGCGATATTTGTGGTTCAGCATATGGTGCATGTACATCTCTCGGCCGGGAAGCCCCATTGGAGGCGAGAGCTTCGAAATAGCCACAGCTGTAACCTTGCATGATGAGGAACATGTACAACGTTGGGTGTGTGCAGCCAGAGTTGCATGCAACTGATCAGATTATGGAGGAATTGGAGGATCAGCGTACTACAAGAAAATGCGCATTTAGAGACCGACATTTTCGGTATCTATTCGGTCCCTAATCGGTCACTAAAAGACTCAGAGACCGAATATGGGCCGAATAGTGACCGAATTCGTCGGTGAAGAATTTCTGGTCACAAATCTGTGACTGAAAGATTTCGGTCACTAATCGGTCACTATTTAGGGACCAAATGAAATCGGTTAGTGACCGACAAAAATTCGGTCACTAAAATAGGGACTGAATAGTGATCGAAAGAAATCGGTCTCTATCAGTGACCGATCCAATTCGATAACTGATAGTGACCGAAATATTTGGTCACTATTCGGTCCCTAAAATAGGGACCGAATAGTGACAGAATTAAATCGGTCTCTAATCAGTCTCTATGTTTTTAATATATATTTTTAAAATTTATATATTTTTAGGAAAATAACATGTGTAAAATAAATAACAATATCGACAACAATAATAATTGTCCACAAGAAAAATGTCTACAACACAACAATAATCAAAATATCCACAACACAACAATAATAAAAATGTCCACAACAATAATGAATATCGACAACAATAATAAAAATGTCCACAACATCACAATAATAAAAATGTCCACAGCAATAATAAAAATGTCCACAACATCACATAATAAAATACCAACAACAATAATAAGAATGTCTACAATAATAATATAATGAAATGAAAATCATGAATCCTCGTCCTCGTGTTCATCCTCGTGCTCGTCTCCTCCCACGCCACCCAATGAAGGAACCTACAATACATATGTAACAATAATAAGTTAAAATTAAATACTATTATAAGCAATAACTTATTTTAGAAGCATAAATTAAATACTATTATAAGTAATAAATTATTTAAATTTATAAATTTTTATTCACTCACTTTCGGTCAATGTTTTGGTCACACTATATATTTTGGTCACACTTAAGATGAATTTGAACGTTGAGCTCAAACCGGGAGTCCGAATTGAACTCCTTCAGTTTTCACAAGTCAGACTCATCGTCCCGACCGTGCTGGAACAATTCGGAGGCCAATTGGATGAGTATTTCTAATTTTGGACCCATAAATCTAAATTTTTATTTTTAAATTAAACTGACTTACTTATTGTGAATTTTCTTGTAGTGATATATATATATATATATAGCTGGGGATGCAGGGCATGAGAGAAGATGGGCATGTGTCCAAAGACTCTGCTTATTCCTGTTGCCATGAAACAGTACTAATTAACGCTCGAATATATATGTTGTGACATGTTCATAATTAAATCATTTCTTTCTCTTGTTAGAATCGTCTCACATTTAGAAGAGGGATATATAAAGTAAAGATATGTATGCACATTTCTTTTATGGGCAATCTATGTTATGTAGACTAATTACAAACGTGGATCCATGCACAACTTAATTAGATCACTATATTAATTATTGGCTCTGCCACCAACATTGAAACTAATAAAGTTAACCATTTAACTCAAAATTTTGAGGTAATGGAAGGCAGCTAGCTAGCCTCTAATACAAGATGGCTTTTGGGTTCTCTTCAGTGACGACTCAAAAGCATAAAAGTGAGAAGAGTACTGCCTTGCCCCTATCTTATAACCAGTTCGAACCTTCACATTCTAAATATATTATGTGATGCCTTTTTTGAGTTATTGAATGCAAAGGTGTGTCCTATGGTCTCTTTCTATTTTTCTCACTAGAATCCATCTCCTTCCTTACCTCTTCCGAAGTACTCGCTCCCCCCCGCCCCCCCCCTCTCCCTCTCTCTCTCTCCATAATTGGTAAACTACTGGAGATGTGAGCAACATAACTGCACAGGGAGGAACCACCCTCACACTGCCAGCAAGTAACAGCGGTCCCATATGAACTTTTCAGCTAGCTCATAGTCACAACTCACAAGATTTGCAGCCGATTTCCTTTGCCTTTATCATGAAAGGGATCCCATTATATGTTTCCCCGAGGGACCACATGCAGTCATATATATGGGTGTGACTAAAACCTTATCTAATTGGATCACATGTGACATGCCTTCCGTATTGGATGGGTCTATAGATTGCAAATGCTGAGGCCTGTGAATCCCTTCTTCTGTGGTGGGAGGAGCTCCAACATGCAAGATAGCACTGTAAGAAGTACGTAGGTGGAGCTCCATCTGGGGGAGTGCTGATGCCTTGATGGGGTTGTGCTATGGAGGTCCCCTCGTGGCAAGAAACATTAATATTGCAGCCAGCAGGATATAACAGAACTGGTGCCTGCCAACGTTATCTATACGTTGCTGTTGTTGGGTTGAGACTAGACGTGTCCGATGTTAACTGCGGTTCTAGCTAGCTGGGGCGTGCATGTTTGGGCTAATGATGTGAATCTATTCAGCTGAGGATGCCCACTAAGATGTTTGCTTGTCTTGATGTTTGGCGTGCCGTTTCTTCAATTCTGAAAGCTACATCATCCTTATTCTTGCTCGCACACACAACGGGGGGAGGGGGAGAGAGAGAGGAGAGAGAGAGAGACGGAGAGAGAGAGGAGAAGAGAGAGAGATGAGGAGAGGAGACGAGGGAGGAGAGGAGAGGAGAGGAGAGGAGAGAGAGAGGAGAGAGAGAGAGAGGAGAGAGGAGAGAGAGAGAGAGGAGAGAGATCATGTATGAATCAACCATGTACATATTTTGGGTGTTTTTCTTATATTTACATTTGCTCGTATACTCTCCAAGATGTAAATTTGTAGATTCAAAGTCGCGTATACCGTGTAGCAAAATTCTACAAAGGCATTTACACAATACTCTGTCTTTCTCCTTTTGTCTCTCTTAAATGGTGTAACAATTTATTAGCATAAAAATGATGATCAAAATGTATGTTACATCTGATTCACATAATAAATATATGTACCATAAATATCAAGGTGGATTCTCACATAATTTCATTCATAATGGAGGGATATATATGTCAAAAAAGAAACAATTTTTTTTTTAAATTATACTTGGACCAAAACCGTCTTATTTTTACATTTGCACTAAAAGCTCATTAGACGAATTTTTTTGCACCAAAACTCTACTGTCACCTACCATGATGAAAGTGAGATGGATTATGATCCAATTATACTTTTAATAATATATATATATATAATATATATATATTAGGCACTAAGAATAACATGGGTTTTCTTTTTAAGATATATATAGAAAAGACTTAAAAAGAAAACCATGTTATTCTTAGCGCCTACCAAACATGTTAAGTCCAACATAAATGTAAAAGATCTAGATTCCATTCCAACCCTTGTGCACGGTGTTGTCTTTCCACTCATGGGTGTACCAAATACCGAAGATTTTGGGTTCTTGTCTTGACTCAAATTTGGACGTTTTCACAAATATTATATCCTTGGTCTACATGGGTCCGGAAAGGAACCCATCTCTTATGCCTCACATCTCCCATTAATTATATAGTAACATGTCTACTTGTGCTAATGTGCTCCATTGCCCAATTGGTTCATCAGTTCTGGCCCCATCATGCCTACAAGAGGACTAGAAGAACAGCAGTGGAAACAAAGATTTCTAAAAAAAAAAAAAACAGTTGGAACAAAGATTAATTCAACATAGCCAACAGGTTTTTTCCAACTGAGCTGTGACCCAGTCAAGTCAACTAAGACAGATTGGATCATGAATTGGAGCCACATCACCACTGTGGGACCCAGAAGTTTCTCTTGCAATTTGCACCCCTTTTCAACATGGCTGGCATGACAAGAAACAAATAAGCAAAAAGTCTTTGACATCTTTTGTAATCTAGTGTCACAAAACCCCCTCTTGCAAGTAAAGTATAGACAAAAATACAAAAAAGCTAGAAGTAAAAAATCATTCTCACAGAACAATATCTTTCTCAAAGAAAAATCATTCTCAATCTGATTATATGAGAATAAATATCAGATGATGTCCTACTCCGAACAAGTAATAAATCATTCTCAAAGAACAATATGTTTCTCCCTCACTTTCTTTCCCTCTCCACTTATTTGCATATGGGTTTTCTTCACCAATCTTTCAAAGTCCAAAGTCCACAGTGCAAAAAAAAAAAAAAATCTTTCTTACTTCTACTTTGACAAGGGCTTCCGGACTTCCTTGTGTTTTCTTGTCCTAAGCGCGATTTGCGCATTGGGAAGGGCCAACCTGGTCTTTCGGATGTTCTTGGAAACCCTCCCCGGTGACTTCAAAGGTCTTCCCTTCCATCTCTCCATAGTCAAATTTTCAGACATTCCCCATGCCAAGTTGGATTCATGTCAAATGGAAGCATGTGCTATCTTGCTTCTTGAATGACCCACTTGCAAAAAGCTCCAAATTTTCTATCTATTTTGATCACCCATTGATTAGACAAGAAGTTGATATCAATGATATATACCATGGCGAACACATTGTTGAGTGCTAATCTGCTTCATCTTTTGTTCCTTTTCCCCTCCTACAATAGGCCCTCATGTGGCAATTATATATAGATATGCTGAAGGATATTTAGCTTTATACATGTATTTGTGATTCATTAATTTCTTTTTGGCAAAAAATGTTAAAGTTGAGACATTTTTCAAGAATAAAATTGTATATTTTGCCCTTTTTTTTCTCCCTAAAATAAAAACTAACCTACTATTCTATATTGTGCTCATTTGTTAATGAATGACTCTCGTTCAAAGACCTCAATAAAATAAAATAAAAACTATATATCAGGCTTCTTTATTCCTCCATCAAAAGACCTCTAGGGTTGGTAGGCACAATAAAACCATAAGTTAGACATTTAAAAAAAACACCACTAATTAGTTTGAACTCTTTCTTTCAGAGGAGCCCATGAGACCTTTTCATAAAATTTATATTCTTTTGTGGGTGGAGAATCGCCTAATGCCTCACTCTCCTACTTGGGAACAGAACAAACATAAGAGACTAGAAATACAAAACTTAGTATTTAAATCATTGACATCTTTCTCCCAAAACTTCAATTTGGCTCAGAAGACTTTGACTTCTATATGTTGGGAACTTATAAAACCCATTCAATTCTGGCCTTCTCATCAAAGTTGAAGCAGGTCCACTGGTATTCTTCATTGATCTTTCCTTGATCTTGGGCTTGCCATTAGTCAAAGGAAACATCATGGATTATGGATTATTTCGTTGTCTTGGAGGATATTTACCTTGTTTTCCATCCATATTTTATTATGGTGCAAAATAAAAGAAGAAAATTTCTCCCCCACTTAACACCCTTGCCTTCATTTGGTCCATGTTTCTTAAACTTGGAGCTTAAAAAAAGAAGAAATTTGAAACTCCAACCCAAGCTTCACAGTGCATGTTTTAGTGTACATGCTTAAACTTCAAGTAAATAAAGTAAAAAAAAAAGAGATAATTCAACCCAAAACTGACAATGATGTCCTTGTTTGCATGTAAACAGTAACTTGACCCATAATCTAAGATGTGTTCAAATGGTGATGCAAAAAGCAACTGAAAATGTAATATGTGGTGAATGAAACCATCGACAATATGCACCATGATTTCTTGTTTTCTGTGAAGAATATATTTAAACAGGTTGGTCTGAGTTTTTTTGTGTGTGTGTGTGTCTTATCTCACAAATCTTTTCTTGAAGAGAATATTTATTGCATTTGTTAATTATATTTTTAAGTATATTTTTTACTTTTATTTTGTGGACACAATAATATACCCTCGATGCATGTATTGGCTAGTGAGAAGGATAAAAATATATTTGACAGTACAGTAAATAAATACAATAAATATTTCTCTTTCTTAAAGTCATGCCCATTCAATCAAATCACATGCTTCCAAACACGACATTGGCAGTGCCAACACCCCTGAAATCTTCCCTTCAACTCCATGCCAATCCCTGATCAGCTGCCCCACTTCCCTTAAATAACCTAATCAAGTCCTCTCTCTCTCTCTCTCTCTCTCTCTCTCTCTCTCTCTGGGCCTTGTGAACTTATCTCTTTAGCCTGCCAACCACCCTGAACCAATCATAAGTAGGATTCAAACCCACCTTGACCCACCCTTTGGGCTGCCGCCCCAGCATCTTTGAAAGAGATATCACTTAAATAAAGGCGATCTCCCATTCTATGCACTTTGAGGAATCCATGTTCTTTGCACCATAGACATTGTTCTTATCCCAAACTGGGTAAGTCTAATGGAAGTTTGAGGATATCAGAATTATAACTGTACCGAACAAAGCCTTCAGAGACATCGCTATCACTATTTCAATCACAAGAAAAAGAATCAGGAACGATCATATTCTTCTTCGTCGTCGTCGTCACCGTCACCGCCAAGTCTCATTTCATCAATTAGAGATCAACTTAAAACAAACACAATCACTTCGTAGAGATGTCAAAAGCAAATCTATGTCATTCCACAGCTGAGTACATACGCTAATGGGTCCTTAGCCCCTCCTCTTATTAGGATTGCTAATCATTAATTAATAAAGGGAAAGATGTACACATACTCCTAGACTATATCATATTCGAAGTTATATTTTTGAAATCTCCATACTATATTCTATATCTCCTTATTGAATCCGTGTATTTTATTATCATGTATTTTTCTACCACTTGATTTCATTTATTTAATTTAATCACAATTAATTTAAAAGAGTAAAATAATTAACTTGTCCTCCGTAACTCTTAAAATTTTATTTTTAATAATTTTATCTCAATCGAGTTCAAAACCTAAAAAAGACCTCCCATCCAATCTCCTCTCTCTCTCTTATAATCTCATCGCCGACGACACCTTCTACACCATCGACCTCTCCATCCTCTCTCTTTCTCTCTCTCTCTCTCATTACTAGAGTTAGAAGTGGCACTACAGGAGGACCAACATTTAGTAACGATTATATGTCCGCGGTTGACATTTCAAGGACAAAAGCAATATAAGGCAGCAGCTACTGTTGACCGCTGCCATATATAGAACGATTTTGTCTAGTTTGTTGTAGGCGCTGATAAAAGTGCAGCATACGTCAGCGGCTAAAACGTCACCGCGGACAAATGTTGGGTTAAGGCCGCGGCTTTCACTAACCGCGGACATATATCCTTCCGCGGCTATGGCAACCGCGGACATATGTATGTTATGTCTGCGATTCTACAAACCGCTGACATATATATATTAGTCAGCGGCAAATAACCGCTGACAAATATAAAAATATTATTTTATATTTATTAAATAAAAAAACTTCTAATCAGACATATCTAGAACATATACATTTTTTAATAATAAGTATTTTTAGTTTAGTGATTGATTTATACATATGTTATTTATACTTGAAATATATATGTATATTTGTGCTAGGAGAGACTTTGTGCACTTTGTGCAAAGTGCAAAGTGCATAAGTGCATAAGTGTCACCTGATAATATGTCACCGGCTGGATAGCCGCTGCCAAAAGGACATATATCCGCGGCTACTACATGCTGACAAAAATGGACATATGGCCGCGGCCCTAAGACTGCTGACAACAATAAAGTATATGGCCGCGACTATAAGCCGCGGCCATAACATTTATTGGCCGCGGCTGCCAGCCGTTGCTGTACAGTCTATTGCCGCGGTGGCCCCGACCGCTGCCAATAGTACTTTATGGCCGCGACCTCAGTAGGCGCGGATAAATATTTATATGGCAGCAACTACATGTAAAGCGCTGACATAAGTTATGTCCGCGGGGTTTTTGGCAGCGGCTTTGGCAGCGCCTGGAGAGGCGCGGACATAACGATATGTCAGCGTTTTCTGGACATTTGGCAGCGGCTCCAAACCGCTGACATATGCTCTTCTTTTTGTAGTGTGGAGACCCCTCCGACATGTATTGCGCCTCTCCAACTCTCTCTGCTACTATTGCTGCTCGATCTCTCTCTCTCTCTCTTTCACTGTCAACACCCCTGCATGCACCACCAACCTCCTCTTTCTCTCTCTCACTTTCACATACACCATTTTCTCTCTCTCTTTCTCGTAGAGCTGCACCAACCTCCTCTCTCTCTCTCTCTCACTTTCACATACACCATTTTCTCTCTCTCTTTCTCTTAGAGCTGGACAAGCAGACCCCTTCAACACCCAATGCACCCCTTGCCTCGCTCTCTTCTCTCTCTCTCTCTCTCTCTCTCCTCTCTCTCTCTCTCTCTCTCTCTCTCTCTTCTCTCTCTCTCTCTTCCCTTAATTTGCCATCTCTCTCCCTCTCTTCATTCTCCCTGCATGGTTTCTCTCTCAAACACAATCTTTCCCTCTTCATTCGTCTCTTATTTAACAACTTTATTAAGATGATAGTAGAATATTTTTAAAATTTTGATGATCAACTAATCATAGAATATGATTGCTGTTTTTTTATTTATTTCAGTAATATAAAATATAATATATAGATTTTATAAATATAACCTTCAATACCATATATTCTGGAGGTAATGTAGTTTTGCTTTAAGTAAATTCACAAGCTTAAATTAATCCCCCCAATTGTCTTCAAATGTATGTGAGTGGACTGAGCACACACAGAGGTCACCACCCCACCCACACTCCAAAGAGATGCCACAATACATGGACCAGTACGGAGGGGGTCCAAATCACACCCCCACCCTTCATTCTTTGATGACCAAGATGCTTGTGAACTAAGACCCTGGTGATTATTAAAACGGCAACCCAATTGGGCATCCAAGCATATGAGCTAGGTTTCTTTAGATCACTACTTAGGACTATGGGGGATTAATTTAACAGCATGACTTTCCCAAAGCATGGCTTTCTTACGTACACTATGTTCCTTATGTAAGCCACTAGGACTAGTGAGATGCTCCCAAAAATGTTGGGATATATTGGGGCTTCTGGAACCCTAAAATGGAGTCTTTTACGTTTATTCATGAATTAAATGAAGAAATATAAGCTTCTGTAGTCTGTTTTTCGCCGGTGGACTTTAACCCACACGTCCACATCAACCCTTTGTTTACCTGTCTCAGAAGAATTTTTTAATTCTTTCCCCAGCTTATTCCTCTTTATGAAAATATAAAAAATATATATATCAGGGGGGCAGCGGTTCAACTTATCTTATCGTGTGCCGCGGAAAAAACCAAAGCCCGGATTTGTAGAGTGTGGTGGGGGTCCACTCAGGTATCAACGATCTCGCCGTCTGATTGGGATCTAACGGGAATGGGATGGGGGCCGCACGCGTGCGACGGAAGGCGACAAAATGCGGGGTCTGGTCAAGAGCGGGACCCGTTGTGCCGATGTGGCAGGCGCAAGATCGCCCACGTCATTCACGACGCCTTCCTGGCGTCACGTGAACGTCCTGGACCCACCCGGTTCCGACAAAATGCGCAGAGAGGTGTACGAGGAATACGTACGCGGAAAAGAGAGTATAAGCATCTTCTGTGCAGGTCGCGACAAACGCGGTGCCCCATGGCCCGTTTGTGTCAGATGTTCTCCCACGCGCATGGCTTCCCAACAAATTGCTTCGCATGGAGATTAGGATTCGTGAGTTCTAGAGACGGGAGCGTGAGGTTGCGAACGGACGCACAGACGAACGTGCTAACGGGCGCCGTTGTCCGTACCCGTTATCGCGCTCTCTCTCCCTCTCTGTTCTGCTCTGCCTCTGTCTTTTATAGTGATCACGCCTGCGTAGCGCCTAAAACTGCGAGCTTTTTCGCTGTGGGGGTGAGGAAACAGGGGCTGCAGCTTTCCGGGTGGGTGGGGGTGTGGAGTGGGGAGGCGAAAGGAGGGACTTTCCGTCTTGGGAACTGGCCTCGACGGAGCTGCAGGTGAATTTGATGGCTCCTCCCTGTTTGATTTCCTCGCAAATTGTTTATGCATTTCGGTTGCTCCGTGGGGTTTATCGTCGTGGTTGGATTGCTTTGCTTTGTGGTGTTCTTTGATGGCGTGCTTCTTCGTGGGGTTTTTGAGATGTGGTGTTTACGAATTTGGGTCGCTGCTGAAGCTGCCGAACTCTCTCTCTCTCTCTCTCTCTCTGGGTGTGATCTTTCTATCTTTCACCATCTCTTTATTTCTGTCTCCATCTCTCTCTCTCTCTCTTCACTTGGGGGTTGGAGGGAGCTCATATCGGGGGAAAAGGCCGGGTGCTTCGAGGATTGGAAGCAGCCTCTGCTTCTTGAGATTTCATTTGTTGGATTGCGTTGGGGGGGGGGGGGGGGGACGTTGATGGGAAATCTCTTATGTTGAAAGTTGGAGGTTTTAGAAACTGAGGAGTTATTCATCTTTTGCTCCGAGGAAAAAAAACAATGAAAAAGCAATAAAAGATCAGAAGCGGATGGAATTTTTTTGTTTTCTGTAAGAACATGGCATTGGATTTTGCCCGCCGTTTGCTCTTCGTTTGTTCTCTTTTCCTAGCTCTTCGTCATGTTTTTATTACAGTTTCCCCTGCGCTGGTTTACGGTATAGCTTGAAGACAAAAGAGTAAAGGAAGGAAGCAAGGAGCTTTGTTTTTAACTTTCTTTTCTTTGGAGGCAGTATTTGAATGAAATTAATATTATAGACTAGTCTGTGAATCCTCTCCTCACAGAAACTTTACTTCCTTTCTGGTAGTTTCTCATGTCTGATTGTTTTCTGAAAGAAATCCGAGTAAGGGGTTGGTAGTAGACATGTAATCAAGAAAACGAAGCAAGATAAACTGCCAAAGAGCATAAAGTTACTGGAATTCTGGTTGGAAAAGTTATGATACGTCTTGTTTGTCTATGATGTGATGGAGTTCTGTGATTTTCGGAAACATGTCAATAAGTGCCAAAAAGACGAAAAGGAGATGTTCTTTTAATGCTTTTCTAGAAGAAAATTGAAGTGGGGGTTTGTGGATATATTGTTTCACGGATCTGTTCAGGATGTGGTCATCTTTGGATGCTTAGCTGATTTTGACAGAGAAGTAGGAGCTTTCCTTAGAATAGTGTTTTCTTTATTTTTCCTTTTTTGTCTTTGTGCTTGATGATAGGGTGACTGAAAAGGATTTAACTTCCCGGAGAAGTAAACTTGTGATTTATGACCACGGACAACAATTTTACTGAGATGGTGGCTCTCAAAAGGTTCTTACATATAAAACATAAACAAATGAGATATGGAAAATGATCATGTAACATGCAAACGTTGAACAACCTAGGAATGGAATAAGATCTTCAAGAATAAAAAGTGAGTAGTATGGATTGAAAATTAGATATACTATGTTAGTTTAGATGTTTGTGCGATAAATGTCGCTGTATCTACAGTTGGTTTGTAAAACAGATAACTTGTACCTTTGAGTGCTTGACAAATCTTGATATTCACATTATTCTTTTTCTGTGGATGCTGGATAATGTTATGAAGTGGATAATTGAAGATATAAAATTCCCTTTGTTACATTTGTCCTTTCTGTCAAAATTAAACTGTGGGCTAACTGTTCCATAGTGTGGTTTTACTTGTGTGGTGGTTCTTAATCTTAACCATCTTTTAATACTGCTTTTATTCTGAAGAATGTATAGGGGATGGTTTGATGGAATATTTAATTCCTATGGAGTTGAGAATTAAAATCCCTTGTTAGTGGACTGTACATGTCTAACAAGGAACCAGATTCCCTTGGGCGTTCATGATTCTCGGTAAACCTAAAATTAAAGGAAATTTTGGGTATCAAAACTGCACCCTAGGGAGATAAGAATTCAATTTCCTTCTCGTTCGAGATGCACTTTGAGTGAGAGACACATGCTCACTAACCAATGAATTGAGGTCATAGACAAAACTCTTCCTTCACTGACTATTGAGTAACTTGTCTTACTACTAGTAGCTCCCCCTCCCCTGCTCCGCCTCCTTAAGGCTTTTGTGGTTTCTGATGAGGAATAATGGTTGAACCAGAAGAAAGGCAAAATCATGCTTAATACACAGCTGCTGTTATGGAAAGCAGGATGAACCCGGAAGATTAGCCACTCTGGCCGGTTAATAATGGTGAAACAACTCCGATTCATGCCTAATGATAGATAGTGTTAGGAATAATTTTTACTTTTCCACTACATATTCTACCCTCTGTTGTATTCTTAGCATTACGAAAATTGATGATAGGCCTAGCCAATTGTGACACTGGGAAAAACAAACTTTAATTATTACTTTATCCTCGTCTGTATTCTACTCATAAACTCTGATGGGATCTTCTCTTTTGCTCTAACATGTAGGTTTATTTTGGTGGCTGATGCAATTCCTTTAGCATGGACTCACACCAGCTCTTTAGATATGGTCTGCCTGGCCATGACATATCCTTCAAGTTTGCTTCATTCACCAGTTCCGCTTACTCTGGATGGTCGAGTTCCTTGAAATTTGATCTAGGTAATTCGCCAGACTCTCCCCTTTCCAATCACTTTGATTGTGATACTTTCTCTGCACTGAGCAATGGTCAGGAACAGTTCAGTTCCACAGAGACACTCTCAGGGATCAGCCCTTCGCCCAACTCATCATTGGAAACTGACATCTCATTGTCACCAATTAGTATCCAGGAGACTGTGCAGGTCCGATCTCCTGTTCCTGCCATCATTTCCTGTAGGAGTGAGAGGAATGCTTTGCAGGAAATAGAGACAATACTTATGGCCCCTGACAGTGATGAAGCAACCACTAGCAGCTATCCTGAGTGTGATGAGAGCAAACAGAAGGAAGTTCGGAAGTCAAGATTGAGGTCTTGGAGCCATGAGCCTTGCCAGGAATTCTCTCTGGTCGGATCTCCTTATCCTGCCAGTAAGTATCAGAAGCTGACCCATGGAGCACTTGCAGAAAAGTGTCAGAGGGACACAAAGGGTATCCCCCAGGGAGATGTGAAGCAACTGTTGCTTGCATGTGCTGAAGCGCTCTCTGATGACAGGATGGATGACTTTGGAACACTGACTCAGGAGACCCGGAAGATTGTTTCCATCAGTGGAGAACCCATTCAGAGGCTTGGTGCTTACATGCTAGAGGGTCTGGTGGCCAGGCAAGAGGCCTCGGGGGCCACCATCTACCATGCCCTGAGATGCAAGGAACCAGAGAGCAAAGATCTGCTTTCCTACATGCAAATCCTGTATGACATCTGCCCCTACTTCAAATTTGGTTACATGGCTGCTAATGGTGCAATTGCTGAGGCAGTCAGAAACGAAGACAGGGTCCACATTATAGACTTCCAGATTGCTCAGGGAACTCAATGGGTTACTTTGATACAGGCCTTGGCTGCAAGACCTGGTGGCCCTCCGCATGTCCGCATCACGGGCATCGATGATCCTGTCTCCAAGTATGCCAGAGGCAGTGATCTACAGACTGTTGGGGGGAAGCTGGCGATGATGTCAAAGAGGTTTAAGATCCCTTTGGAGTTCCATCCTGTCTCAGTCTTCGGCCCTGAAGTTACAAGGGACATGCTAGACATCAGGCCTGGTGAAGCTCTTGCTGTGAACTTCACCCTTCAGCTGCATCACACGCCAGACGAGGGCGTCGATGTGAACAATCCGAGGGATGGCCTGCTCAGGATGGTGAAGGGTCTCTCTCCCAAGGTAACCACACTTGTGGAGCAGGAATCCAACACAAACACAACCCCCTTCTTGACAAGATTCGCAGAGACATTGGACTACTACTCGGCCATGTTCGAGTCTATCGACGTCACCCTGCCGCGTGAGAGCAGGGAGAGGATAAATGTGGAGCAGCACTGCCTGGCCAAGGACATTGTGAACATCATAGCGTGCGAAGGGAAGGACCGTGTGGAGAGGCATGAGCTGCTGGGGAAGTGGAAGTCTAGGCTGGGCATGGCCGGGTTCAGGCCTTATCCTCTCAGTTCCTACGTGAACTCTGTGATAAGGACGCTCCTCAGGTCCTATTCAGATAAGTACACTCTGGTGGAGAAGGATGGGGTTATGCTGTTGGGGTGGAAGGATAGAAATCTGATATCTGCTTCTGCATGGCACTGACACTAGTGGAGATGAGAGTACCGCCGAGAGCATCAGAATAAAGGTCAGGTCTTGGGATAGCAATCCATTGCCAATACTGTATGTGAACAGTTTTAGGAACTTACGGATACATGGTGGGTATAGTATATAGCTATTTCCCTTGTCTCTTTGTATGTAAAAGTTGAGAGGTGTAAGCTAGGTAGGGTTGGATCAGGTGGCATAAGATTCCTGTTCTTTATATATATTGTTCATCACTCAATGAGTTCTTTCTCCAGATTCTTTTGTGCTTTTGTTAGAGATTTGCTGGCGTGTGCGTTGTCCTTACTTAGAATTACCACTGCTCCCACTTTTCAGATCTGTGCTCTGATTCCCCCCCCCACTCCCCCCCCCCCCATCGTCTGGTCCGATCCTCTCAGATTAAACGCAAGTTGTTGGCCGGCAAAACCCTGGACTCTGGAGCGAAAGATTTAACTTTTGAGAAATACTTGCAATAAACATGAGGTAGATTGCAATAAGTATCACACATTTCCACCGATAGAATTGCTTTCGTACAATCTATCTCATATTTATTACTAAATCATCATCATCAGGGTCTTATTTTATTATTTGGAGTTAATTATATGAATCTTTTTTTAGTTAAAGATTTTTATCAAATGTTATAGTCGTGTTTAAACTCAAGAAGTCTTAAGTCCGTAGTAACATCATATCATCTTATTTTAAGTTTTCTCTTAGCTCTTTTACTGATATCTATTAAGATTTGATCGCATCTTTTAATTGGTGTTGAATTAGAATGACGATACACATGTCTAAAGCACTTATGTCTATTTTCTCTTATTTTTCTATCAATTGAAACTATTTCTAAATTTCTGTGGAAACGTTCATTCCTAATCTTATCATTCTTAGTTTTACCACACATCCATCTCAACTTCATCATCTTTGCCACACACATTTTATTAATGTATTTCTTTCACATTATCTAACACTTGTACCATATAATAAAGTAGATTTCACTGTCATTCTATAAAATTTTTCTTTAAGTTTCACTGGTACACGACTATCGTCGAAGACTCTTGATGTACTTTTCCATTTTAACCAGTCTATCTTAATCTTATATGTCACATCGTCATAAATCTTCTCATTCTCTTTGATGATAGATCTTAAATATCGAAAACTATTATTCTTAAAAATATATTATCCATCAATTTGAATCATATCTTTATGGAACACTATCTGATTACTATAATTACTATACATGAACGCTAACTTACTCTTACTAATTTTAAAATTTTTAGACTCCAAAACATATCTCCAACTTTCTACTTTAACATTTAAACTATCAATATTCTGGTCAATTAAGATAATGTCATCAGAAATATTTAATATTTATTACTAAATATATCTTACAATAAATTTTTACTTTTAACTGTTAAGCCCATTTCTCTTCGGAGAGTTGGAACTTTGCATTGGTGCATCCAGCTCATGCCCCTCATAAGATTCCCTCCTTTTACCCTGGTTTTGGTCTCCCCACATGTCAGTGCACCTTTATCCATTTTGTCGTTTTCTCTGTCAGGTGAAGTCTCCTTCATGGTGATCACAATAAAAGGTTGAGGATTAGATTGGTGGTAGAACTAAGGTTGGTTATCAAAAAGGAACTTTAGGTTGGTTTGGTTGGATCATATCCGATTGGGAAATCTGAAATCCATATTGTTCTGATTTGGTTTAATTTGATTGTTATTTAAAATTTAAAAATAAAAAAAAGAAAATTTATCAAACTGATCGTATTTGAGACTGCAAAACCCCAATACAAATATAATTTAGACGTATCAAACTGTGAACCATAATCTCTCTCAGTCCAAAGGAGTTCATCAACTCTTGTTTAGTGGGTCTCAATTAGTCAGTTTAGCTTAATGGTTATTCACTTAATTTGGTCACCTAATACGTAAAATTAGGGTGTGATCTATGTTCTGGGAAACAAAATAAAACGAAGGTAATGTTTTGGAACTGATGAATGGCACGACCAAGAGAATTTTATGGACAAATTAATTTTCCCAAGAAATGGGTATATATGTTGATCATCAGCAGAAATAAATTGGCGTTAACATATACTATTAAATGATAAGACAGAGAATTTCAAAAATGAATTCTCATTTTCCATTTTTCGTTGCATGTCAAAGAAAATTTTAAAGTAATCATAGAAAGCATGAAATGTATAAAATCAGTTTAGACCCAATCGAGTCACATTATCATTTAATAGTATGAGTTGATTTTGTGGCCAAATGTTTTCAAGATAATGAGTTTGTAAGATTGTTAAATGGGTTGTTTGTCAGATACATATCTATACTATTATAATAAAACTCAGTCTTAAAAGTACACGTGGCAGCACCAAAAATTTTTTTTCCCGCCCAAACTAAGATATCTCAGTCTTAGTGCTGCCACGTAGCAGCACCAGGACAATTCTACTCCTACCAAAACTCACAAATACCTCTCTTTTCTCACCTTTTAATATAGCTATTAAGAAGACTCTCCTACCTAAAGTTGTGAAGAAATCTTCTTAAATCGAGGTATTAAATCTTGCTAAATCTTGCACATAATTTTTAAAAACTTGTCGTTTTATACTACCTATTAACAATCGATATACCATTCTAATATTTCTGAGTTTCTAACCCTGGTGCATAGCAGCACCAAATTAATTAGTTTCCTGCCAAAACAAAACTCTATCAATCCCGCCCAAAGCCTGCAGCACCGCAATTTAAAAAATGGAACTGTGAAATACAGAGAGTGAATGAAACGGGGCGGATTGAGGGTTTTGCGCCGAGAAAAAAGATTCAGTTTCTTTTCTTACATTTCAATACCACCCCTCTTCACCCACCTTCTTCTTCTTCCCCTGCAGCTGTCGTCTCATGATCCCCGACATCCACCCGATGTGTGTGTGTGAGAGAGAGACAGAGAGAGAGAGGTGGGTCCAAGTCCAACAGGAGACGCTGAGCCCGCCGCGCCCCCCTGCCCTACGCCGTCCAGCCTCACCTCCGCTTCCTCATAGACGCCGCCGCTTTTGCTGACTGCAGAATACGCCGTCCATGTCCTGGGGGAGAACCAGGCTGTCGTCACTGCCTCTGTCTTGCACCTTTTCACGGGTCCCCACCATGTGCGCTCGCCTGTAGACATCATTGCCCAGGCTTGGAGCATACCTGATCGGCCGAGCCAGTCGTCCCATGCTACAACCGCACATAGGATTGTTCCTTGCTCCTATTACTGATTGCGGTCGCCAGGGCGCGAACTGGTGCCCATCGCCCTCCCCTGTTCTCCTCTATTGGGGATGATGCATGAATGAAGAAACACGTCATTTGCAGAAACTCCCCAAGAAGCGCCGCAGCAAATGCCTCGCATAGTTATAGACACGGAGGGCGGCAGGGAGGCCAAGACGGAAGCCCCTCCTGGCATGACGGCGGTGGCGCAAGTGGTGGATGGTCGGCGTCGGCAGGAAGGATGCACATGTACAAACCGCTCAGGAATGGGAAGGCCAATTATGGGGGTCGCCGACCTCGATGGAATCTTTAACCTGGACGCCAACGGGGTCGTGATCCTGAGGAGGGTGCCGAGCGGTGAGCTCCATCCACCGCAGCCCCAAGGTGTTGGAGAACCTCTGGCCTTCATGCAGGTAGATGGCAGCACCAGCTCCCTCGCGGTAATGTCCCAAGGGTTTTCCTGTGTTCCCAAATCCTTGCGGTTGTGGCGGTCGATGTTTTGCTTCAGCAGTGGGATATGTTTGCTTTTCGACGTTATTGATTCCCACTTTTACTTTGCTTTCTCTTCTTGATTGTTATTGTTCTTGATAAGATTATGTGCTTATTGAAATGTTTGTTTAATGAAAAGGTGTTCCTTCTACTTTGACTATTCTACGGAACATGCTGGAATTGGTGGACACAAGTTCAAAATTATGTTATGGAATTTCCTATGTTGCATGCATGTCTATATTCAAGTAGTATTGTTCAACACCACCACCCATTGTGACAGCCGCCGGTATCGTGGAAGAGCGCCGACGATCCTTCCCTCCTGGGGGACTTCACCATGGGCATTGACCCCATCAATTTGCAGTTTCACGGAATTTTGACAAAGCCTTAATAGAAGTTCTCCTGGTTAATCTGACCTGGTGTTATTAGTTTTTTTTATATTATTTTCACTGTTCACAGCACTATTTTATATAGAAGTAGTGATCTTTGATATTAGGACTCAGTCCTATCTGGAGATTGATTTTTCCTTTTTCAAATCTGAGCGACGACAATAACATATTGGAATAAAATCTGTAAATCCTAACTTAGACAGTGTGACGACCCTCTTCATACCGGTACGATTATACCAATCCCCATCGGTAAAAAGGGCGTCGTCACAGTGGGACATGTACCCAACACTGGTCAATAGGTTGATATGTACCTGGATAGCAATAGAGTACAGCGGAATAAAATAAACAACTCAACTCTTAACCCATCACCAACACACTTCCACAATCTAAATAGCGAAATGGAAAGACAATGTCCACATTAATACAAAATAAAGAGAACTACAATGTCCAAATATTGTTCATACAATAATCCTTTTTGTGCAAAAGAAAGGTACAACTGGTGACAGCTCCAAAAAATAGTCTTCTATATGATGATCCTCGTCACGCTTCCTTCTAGTGCACGATACTTGTCAACCTGTACGCCGAAGCAAGAGTGAGTCCAAAGACTCAGCAAGCAACACTACCCATAACATACACGTATAAGCATAGGGGTTTTACATGAACATTTACAATTTTCAAAACATGGCATACTAGTCATTTTCGAGGTTTCAACCTATCATGAAAGTTTTACAGTTTATACATGGATCATGCTTTCAGATTTTGTAGGAATAAAATTTACCTGTCACATGCTCTCTATTCAATTTACTTATGAAACTTGTCTTTAAAGCACCAAGACATGAGAGCTACTAACATGAACATTGTGCACACATGAAAGGAAACACAACTAGCATGGATCTTACATATTTAGACAAATACATGGACATTTCTACATGCTTTAGGTTGCTGATTTCACATGATTCAATGGCTATAAATCTACACATGAGAGCTAAAACGTTGCTTAAAACATATCATGTGAACAAACAATCATGCTATCTTGTACCCATTTTCCCCAATTATCCCTAACATGGATCCTAGAATCTTTGCACATAATAACATGATGATGATAACATAAATTCACTGATTTCACATTTGATTTCAGTTTGTCTCACATGAGTTTCAATAACATATTTTCGCATTTCAGTTTCACACGATTGCACACTTACTCATCACATTGTTCGCTTTTACACATTTGACATGTACACATATTCACACTTACACAATTTACTCATTTCCACATCATTTTCTCTTCCACTTTCACTTATCACATATCACGTCGATTGCACTTACCACGGCATCTTGGGCACTTACCACATGCCATGTTCACATATTCACACTTTATTCATTTTTCATTACTTAAATAATTCGCCATGACACATAGTCCTAACCACCAGTAGAGGACACTAACAAATATCTCATAGCTCGTGCTCATTCCTTAGCACAGCTCTCAACACAACTCATAACAAACACATGACACAACTCATACACATACTCACACCTAGGCAATACAACGGTGAATCTTGGTAACTACGCAGACCGGGAGAAGCCCTCTCCACCCTATCCAGTGGTACTTGTCCACCTCGGGGTTTTCCCAATGCCTTTGGGACAAACTTATATCACATGGAGCCTTCTATAGGGACTTTTCTATATACGGCTCCCGATGTCTCTAGGGTAGCAGTGTCACATAGGCACAACTTTTACACTTTACTCATACCTAGTTTTAACATGTGTTTTACACATAACACTCACATCTCCTTCGTTTTCTCATGCACAATGTGTCTTTTTTTTTCCTAATCATGCTACTACAGATTTCAGGAGTTTAACACCGTAAATTCACCAATCAAGTTGGTTTTAGACAATAAACTAACCACATTTCGATAGTATACGTGGATTATCACAATTTCACATGAAAATACATAACTTCTTGTTTTTATGATCCAATGACCTGAAATTTAACCACATGCTGTTTTCGGGTTCAAGATCATACACTCAAATTTTCAGATTTTTCTGAGCTAAATAGGATTTACAGAAAATAAAAACAATATTAGCATGCTATTAGTAACTTAAGTTAACATGGGGTTTAACACGTCTTGTAATTTAGCCACTTGCTGTTTAAACATAAGCTACTAACATATGCAGGAATTAGGATACAAAATTACCCTAATTCATACATCTATGGATTGAACCCTACAAACCATTCTTGCATGCTTCTATTTCTACCGAACCGAGCTTATTTACAAATTGCACAAGCATGGATAAGTTACCAAAATTTGTAAACACAGATGCTGACCCACTGATCTTCATGATTAGACTAAAACCAAGGCATTCATACTAATTCAAATCATGAACAAGGATTTGCAAGATTATCTACAAGTCATGCTCACAAGTTTAAAAGATACCATTATCCCACATTCACCATCACACCACATTCATGCACACATCACAACTAAAATAGACATAGAGTATAAGGTTTACCATATATCCTCATCACGGAAAACATACCGAATTAATGCATAAGGAGGACAGAACAGCTCACTTTCTGTTCAGAGGAACTAGGCGGCGGTCTCTGGCCGCTGACTCAGGGTCAGCGCGGCATGGTCGATGGATGCCAAGCTCATCACAGGAGTCCAGGGACCTTGCCATCGAATCAGGTCTGTGCAGAAACACAGACCCGAGCTTTGAAACTTGGGTGAATGGGAGGGTCTAGGACTCGAGGAAAAATCCATAAAAATAGCACAAACCCACCTAGACTCATACGGGGACACCATAGATAGGTCACTTGTCTTTCTAAAATTCCTCCAAGGGTTTAGGGCTTGGTGAAGACCTCCTTGGGCAGTCCCAAGAAGTTGCAAAACGCCCTCTAGATCGCCTTCCTCCGGGCTCCTGGGTGATCTCCACGCAAGGGGACGATGGGGATGCCTTCTCCCTTGCTCCAGCTTCCTCTTGTCGCAGTAGATTCCAGACCAAGCTCCAAGGGGGTCGGATTGGGGGGTGCTAAGATGGGGGTTTTTCTTTCTCTATTTCTCCTCTTGCAAGGTGAAGGGAAGAGTGGGGAGAGCCATTCGGGTTCAGACTTAAGGGAGTCTCTCTCCCACTCACTAGGTGAGGAGGACACCCTTCAAAGCCATTGGGGGACATCCCCCAATGGTTGGCTTGCCTTGCTTCAGAAGCTTGCAGCTCTGTTGCGCATGCAGGCCAGAGAGATTGACGTCCATATCGATGGACGCCGGAGTTAGTGTTGGCGTCCATGTCTGGACGCTAACACTGGATCAACTGCCTGGGCTTGACGCCAATGTGCCTTCGGCCAGAACCCTAAGTTATGCAGAAACCGCGCATACAAGCTTATATACATGCAATATGTATACGGTATTATATCCATACTATCACCATGCAATACATACCTTATTTATATTTAATATAAACACATTGACGCTGATTGGCCCTTCGGCCAGAACTTAAAACATGCAGAAACTATGCTTACTCTATATATATACATACAACGTATAAGGTGTAACATGTACATTACCATACCAGGCAATCAATATCATTCATAACTAGGCATACACAAGCATACATAAATACACTAAGATAGATGTACGTAGATATCTACCTATGTGTACATGATGTTTTACATAAGTGTGACTCAACACACGGCAAAGTAAATGACAAGAATTATGAGGGCTTCGCAAATCATTAGGAGGTGATATGAATTATGTAGCTAGGAATAATCTATTCGATAATAGTCCTTGCACACACACACTTGATTTGAATATATAGTATACACACACGGGTGTAGCATACTTGTGTACATTATGCTTGGAATAGATGGATACAACATGCGCACCGGTAATTAGATTAACTTACACAACTTTACCTAACATTGCTTAAGTACTATATGCATAGGATTCCTTAATATGTACTATATGCATAATTTAGCCATTGACTATTCTCACCTAAATATCATAAAAATACATGCATGTTATTCTTGAGGAGTATAGAATTTCAATATAAACCACTAATTACACCTACCATGCTTGAACTCTTTATGCATATGCAATGTACGAAGTACAATATACACATTAGCTAAACCATGCAAATGAACAACGGTTACAACTAATCATACACATGCATACACAAGTACACCAAGGTGTTATGTATGTAGAATTAGGTATACAATTGTCACACGCATAAGATAACATACATACGTACATACACATATGTACTTCATACACTCCCATACAAAATTCCATGAAATAGGTAGTATAGGATATTCTTCAATATTTAGATAGCACACGCATAGTATTATTCAAGTATCCTAAGTCAGAGATTCTTGGTATTCATAATACACCTCTAATTAGCTAATTGTTCACTTCCACATTAATCATCATATACACCTATGTATACATATATAGATATTCGCACATGCTCATGTTCAAAAGAAGGATAAAACTTATAGTATGCACAATGACTACGCACGCTAAGCACACAACAACGCGACACCCAACACACCATTCCTATACATACATATATATAAAGAGAATAAAAAAAATTCGGGGTCTCACAGACAGAGTCTCAACATAATTAAGACCATCTCCATATGTCAGTGCAGACCTGCCGCAATGATACACGAAGACCCACGGCCCACAACATGTCGAGATCGAAGACATGCATTTCACCCAGAGACATTGCCAGATTTTACAGTATATAAGTTTGAAACAATTTGTGACATGATAAACTTAAAATTGTGATATGAAATAATAGATAGATAGATAGATAGATGTAACCATTCAGATTTTTATTTCCTTTAACAAAATGTTATTTCATGTTGTTCAGATAACTTATTTATTCTGATTGGATCATTTTCAATAGTTTAAAATTATTTAAATAAATAAAATATATAAAATATATTTATATTTAAAATATTTCCGTGCATAGCACGGGTATAGAACTAGTATATATATATATATATCCAATTGTAGAAGATTCCAAGAACTTTCGATCAGGCCCAAGTTCAAAGAGATCCAATATTTGTGCGCAAAGAAATGCTATTTTGAATTTGGCAGAAAATGCAAAAGTTGCTAAAAATCTGGCTGAAGTATTGAAATGATGACAAGCTGATCTTTATTGATAAGCTAAACTATATTAAAGTTTGAAATTGACACTAATGGTTAAATATCTTTACAACGCAAATTTTAGAGCTCAAAGATATAATTACTTAATTGTTCTGTCAAGCAGTTCAATGAGATAGACTTCCCCCTTTGATAACCTAATAGTTTATCTACAGATAATTATCTATGGATAAGTTATCTCAATTTATAAGATTTTTGATTAATGAAGAAGGTTGATAACTTCATCATACTTGAGAGGGTGAGATAGACTTAATAAGACTTATTACTGCTCTTGTGTCTAGCAAATTTGTGACGAACTATTACCATTGGTTTGGTGTGGTGAGGTGTGTCTCCATCACTAAGTAAGAGTACTTGGATGGATGTCCTAACAGCTTTGTGTCCAATCGTGGTGAGGTGAACTTAACTGCACCTTAATTACAAACCGCGGGTTAAAGAAATGGGTTAACATTTTTAGTTGTACAAGTGCTCAAATTTTTTTTGGAGAGTGGATATAAGTGAGTTTGTGTTATCCGAACCACTTTAAATATTATTGCTTAGATTTACAGAGGTGATAGATTATCAACTCATTTTAAGATTGGATTGGATGGCAGTCAGATCGGCCAGTCCAATCTTCATTTTAAAATATTACCCTTTCCCCCTTAATGGACCAACTTGTATAAATAATTAGCTATAATTAAGAACCGCTCTGAATAAAATTAATAGAAAAGATTAAATCCTACCCACATTAAAAATAGTGAAAATAAATATATTTTATAAGACCTATTTCTTTTCTTTCGAGAGGGTTTTTTTCATAAAAAGATAAAAATTTAAACGAGATAATATCTTTTTAAAAGATATGCTGAAATTTTATGCATCTTCATTTTCAAATGTGATAGATTTGAAAAGTTGGGTGTCTACGTCTGTTGGTTAGATCTCGCATCGTAAATATAATCTTTTTTTATATTTATGGATTAGTCTTTATTGTAGATATTTGCTTATAACTATTCGAAAGTCTCAAGTTATTTAGTGGAAGTTCCCCACTATATATATTAGGAGAGGCTGTTGCTCCACAGAGAGTCTCTGGAATTGGTATTCATCAAATAAATGTGCAATTATGAAACTCAAATCTGAAGGTCTAATTTGGAGGGCCAATCCTTAAACATAGAACGTTATCGGGTTAGGATTAAAAATCAAAATAGTTTATATGATCAGGAAAAGCAGGAAAAGTAAGTGACAACTAGGGCAAGACCCTCCTTCGTAAGACTGTTCAATGTTTGGTCCAACTCGAGAACTTCGGTTCGGTTCGGTTTCAACACTCCTAGTGTTTAGTTCAATTTCACATAGTGAAACCAAATGAACAAATATATATATATAATAACACTTATTTCATAAGGGCGCTTGTAACCCAGAGCTCATATTTCTGCTATGTTTGGTTTGAACCGAGTCGATGATTCGGTTCACCAATAAAGATCGGTTCGGTTTGGTTCTCTCAAAAAATTAAACTGAATCGGACTGAACCGACCCGTGAACAGTCCTACTAAACCTTCCCTTTCTCCCTATGTTTTGATCTTGGGCCCTTTTCCGAGAATGGACGGGCTAGTCCTATCTGTGGGTCTTAGGCCTACAGACTAGCCCATAATATATATTGGGCAGATCACTTACTTTCGAGGGCCTAAAAGCGTGGCGATGTAAGAAGTGAAGTAACACCTGATGTAACATTGTACGTTGCATCCATGCTTAGTCATCTGAGGGACTTGCTGATGATTCGTAAGAATGAGCTATACTATTTATTTGGAACAAGAAATAAAATGTTAGGAAAAATTAATTATTTAATATATTGGGAGGAAAACAATTGTATTAGGAAACTGGTTTACCAACTCTATTTCCATCACCATTTGACATAAGAAATTAGAGTAAAAAGTGACTTATTAAACTATTTTCCAGATTTGAATTTATAATTACCATTTTTTACTGAAGGGTTGAAAAAAGAATGTTCTAAACCTCTAACACGTCGTCTAAACTCGCTAGCCGAACGACACGTGTGCACGTGGTGGCCTTACGAGACCGCAGGCTCCTCGTGCCACCGTGGCAGGATCGGCTTCGCTTCCTGTCGAGTCGTCCACGCACCCCGCGCACACCAAGATGACGAGTCGTGTGCCACGTGCCCGTACCATGATGGGCTTGGAGCTACTGGGCTGGGCCAAGTAGTACTCGCGATCCAACTTTCACCAACCCACCCGAGGCCCACGGAGGATTCCAGACCCGATTCCTCCCTCTCCCCTAATATCCAGAACCAAGGACCAGGCACGACGCCAGGCGCTCAGGTAGCAGGGAGGAGAAGGGTTAGAGAGAGGAGGAGAGAGAGAGATGGCAGAGAAGGGCGCCAACCGGGAGGACGACGGGCCGGCGACGCCCTTCTTGCGGGGCGGCGGCTGCGGGGAGGAGCGGCTGGGGATCGACGAGATGCTGCGGCGGCACGCGGGGGAGTTCGGGCGGTGGCAGCTGCGGCACTTCGTGCTTACCAGCACGGCGTGGGCGCTCGAGGCCTTCCACACCATGGTCATGATCTTCGCCGACCGCGAGCCCGCCTGGCGCTGCGCCGCCGGTCTCGCCGGGGACGCCTGCCGCCTGGCAGTCGCCGGTGGCGGCAGCGGCGGCGTGTGCGGGCTGGCGGCCGGGTCGTGGGAGTGGGTCGGCGGCCGGGGGGCCTCGACGGTGGCGGAGTGGGGGCTGGTCTGTGGCGAGCGGTACAAGGTGGGTCTCGTCCAGTCTGGCTTCTTCGCCGGCTGCATGATCGGTAAGTAACTCCAAGTCCAAGCACTGTCTATCTTTCTCTGGTATTGATTGCTGTGTTGGATATGACAACTGAATCACTGGATTCCATGTCAGAATAGCTCATGGTTATAACCTAGACGAACATGGGCATGTTTAATGATATTCGAATAAAATATTTAACCCTTTGGGACGGAGGAGCCTGGTAACCTCGTTCTCTGCAACTAGATAAGATCAGAAGTGCACGAAGGACTTCCCCAGGGTTCCAGTAGGACTTTACAGTGAGACCCCTAGCTAGACTAAGGAAGGCGCATGGCAGCTGGCTGTGATGAGGCGTGGGAAGGCGATGAGAGATGGGCTCAGTGGAAGAGCTGTAAACTGGAGCGAGAGCGGGGAAGGGACGGGCTGCCGGAGTGGAAGGGACGACTGCGCCGGAGGGCGGGGAGAGGGGAAAGCAAACCTTCGATTGGCAGGGAGAAGACAGTCTTTGGATAGTGTTATTTGGTTTGTTCTGGCGTAAGCTGTCTCTATTCATGAATAAAAGTATTTATTTATTAATCAGGAAAAGGAAAAAAAAATGAGATCTGGAGAGCAGTCATGAATATTTATCCCTTCTTAAATTCGAAAATGGGGATAAGAAAATCTGGCCATCTCTGGGCATCTCAGTTCTTATCCATGGTTTGAGTACCACTCAGATCCTATGGAACAGGAACAGGATGTTCATAGCTTTGGACTTCTCCTAGTGGGTGCTGCTGTTTTTTTTACGTTCTTAATTTGGATTTTGACTACTGAATTGGATATTATCGATCCGGACAGAAAAATTCGAGCTTTTTGGTTTCTCAATTTGATGGTTTTGAATAGGATAATATAATATAGCAAAACTTATTTAGTGTATATAATGAGATAGACTATATATCCAGAGTCTATTCCTGATGAGGGATTTATTTTAAAAAAATTCTATCTGCGCCTGCATATCAAATTGGCCCTTAAATATACTCCTCCCATCATCACTGCTGGACCTAAGTTGTTTCAAGGTCATCATACAGAAAAATCCACCGTAATAAATGCATATAAATGGCTGAGACCTGCAGGGGTGTGAGTATATATGGAGCATCATAAAGAAGTATAAAAGCCATTTCCCTTTCTTAGGAACAAATATAATTAACCTTAGAAATGAGAGAGAGAGAGAGAGAGAGAGAGAGGAGAGAGAGAGGAGAGAGAAGAGAGAGAGGAGAGGAGAGAAGAGAGAGAGAGAGAGAGAGAGAGCATCATCTTTTATGAACAATTATGACCAGGGACTGGATAGTGGGTTTCTAGGGAAGAAAAGCGAGGACCATATTGGTGGGTAGAAGAGTTCCAAGTCTCTAATTCCGAAACACATGAACTATATCATAAGTTCTGCTTAGGACACTGGCAGCTTTTCCACAAGAGGACGATATGATGCTATACACATGTCGCTCCCTTGAGTTTGTGACGTGGTTGAGCTACTACATGGCTGCCGCCAGTGGTGATTAGTTTGGAATGGGTCCAAGGCCACAACTGGCTAATGCAGCCCGGACCCTACTGTGGGACTTTGTCTTTTCTTTCACTATGGACAATTGGTGGGGTTGGTGGGGAGTGGGGTGGTCTTCAGGATGGATTCGACGAGGAGAGCAGTTTTCTACTCGATCGGTCGGATGGAAAAGTAGATGTGACCCTTTTGAATGCGATTTGATTGATCAACGTGACAACTTTCGACTAATTAGATCAACGCTTAAACAAGTCAACTTAATCTTTCTATTCGATCAGATGTTTATTTAGGATATATGAGAGGCAGAATATTTCAACAAAGAGCTGGGTAGTGAAGGTGTGAGGGCCAAGCAACAAGGCCAAAAAATAAAGAAAAAATTAAGCAAAGTACAAGTAGCTGGCCTTGGCAAGCGTTGTTCATATGTTCCTGCAGATAAGATGCATTTAGGACATTGTCAATTATGCTGGCTGTGAAGATTAGTTATAATAGTCAGGGAGATCTAGTAAGAAAATTTGGCAACTCATAGAATATCAATTCCATAAGTTGTTATCAGATTGACGCAATTCTGAAAATATTGAATGGAAAGAGACTCTATATTATATTTTTACTTGTATTTTTGTCACTATTTGATGTAGAACTATTCTTAGTATTTTTAAAGCTTAATATTCTATAAATTTGATAAAAAATGAGGGCTCATACATAATTTTAATTCTTTCAGGTGCTGGCGTGTTCGGCCACCTCTCCGACTCCTTCCTCGGCCGGAAGGGCGCCCTCACCGCTGTCTGCGCTCTTAACGCTGTCTTCGGCTTCCTCACCGCGCTCTCCCCGGACTTCTGGGTCTACGCCCTCCTCCGCCTGCTCACCGGCTTCAGCACCGGCGGCGTTGGCCTCTGCGCCTTCATCCTCGCCACTGAGCCCGTCGGCCCCACGAAGCGCGGCATCGCCGGCATGTCCACCTTCTACTTCTTCTCCGGCGGCATCGCCATCCTCTCCGGGGTCGCCTACCTCTTCCCCTCCTGGCGCGCCCTCTACGTCGTCACCTCCCTTCCCTCCATCCTCTTCCTCGCCGCCGTCGTCCCTTCCGTGTCCGAGTCCCCGCGGTGGTACCTGGTGCGCAGGAAGGTCACGGAGGCCATGGACATCATGCGGGAGATAGCGCGGAGCAATCGCAGGAGCGTCCCTGATGGGGTGTCCCTCGCGCTTGACGACGACAATGGCGGCACGGGCGAGGAGACGACGGACGTCGAGGCAGCCCCCTCCGGCACCCTCGTCGACGTCGTCCGGTCGCCGGTGACGAGGATGAGGCTGGTGCTGACGGTTCTAATCAACTTCCTCTGTTCCGTGGTGTACTACGGCCTCAGCCTCAATGTCGTCAATCTCCGGACCAACCTGTACGTGAGCGTGCTGCTCAACGCCGTGGCCGAGATGCCGGCGTTCATGCTGACGGCGGTACTGCTGGACCGGCTGGGGAGGAGGCCGCTGGGGGTTTCGACCATGTGGCTAAGCGGGGGTTTCTGCGTGGTGGGGAGCTTGCTGAGGGGAGTGGGGGCGGCGAAAGTGGTGAGGATGGTATGCGGGGTGCTGGGGATCTTCGGGATGGCGGCGACCTACAACCTGCTGTTCATCTACACGGCGGAGCTGTTCCCGACGGTGGTGAGGAGCGCGGCGCTGGGGTGCGCGACGCAGGCGGGGCAGATGGGAGCGATCCTGGCGCCGCTGGTGGTAGTGATGGGGGAGACGGTGCCGTTCGCGGTGTTCGGGGCCTGCGGCGCCGCCGGGGGGTTGCTGGCGTTCTACCTGCCGGAGACCATGAACAAGCCGCTCTACGACACAATGGCCGGCATTGAGGGAGGAGAGGGCAAAGTTTAACTTTGATTTGTTTTTTTTTTAAAATAGTCTTCTCTTAATAAATATTTACCTAAATATGGTTGATTGTAACATATTTACGTCCAATTTTAACATATTTATAAAACTATGTCTGGATACTTACATAAATATAGCACTTACACAAACATTTGCAATATTATAAGTTACATAAATATATTATAATTTATACAATTTATGTGCCTTAATTTACACAGCATTTGTGCACTTGTCAAAAAAAAAACAGCATATTTGTGCAAATTATCCAAACATAAAATTGTAAATATGTTTAGAGAATACATAGTTTTGTAAATATTTTATAATCATATATTTATATAAATATTTTAAAAGTAGAATTATTTTTAATAAAAATCTCTTTTAATTTTACATTTTTAAAAATTTTTACCCCCTGCATCCTTTTTGTCGTGAAGTTGTCTAAAAATTATGGGGGAATTCTATTTGATGTTGTAGCATTGCATCTTTATATCTCACACTTCAAGCACTACTCATCTCCTGTTTGGAATTATGGGGAGAGTCACACCTTTTACCTCGGCCAGCACAAGATTGGTTGAGGCTGCTGGTTCCAAGTCTAGCAAATAATAGGGTTGTGCACCGTTTGGTCGATCTATTTCAACTTATTTTTTGGGCGAATCAAAATTAATCTGAAGAGGTGATCAAATCGGAACGAATTAGTTCGATTCGATTTGAATCGAAAAGAAAACACTCATTATATTTTATGTCATATTTTTGTTGTAAAATAATATCTAATACATTATAATATAAAATTGAATTGAATCAGTAGGGTTTTCAAATTGAACCGAATAAATCCGATCGATCGATCTAATTTTATTTTTGATTTGAACCGAATTATTATGTATAGTCCTACCAAACAACCATAGTAGGCGTGAGACTTGCGCCTCAGTCAATTCCAACGTGGGTAAAAAATTGATCCCACTTAATCATTTCCCTTATGATAAAGGTAAATAAAAAAAATATATAGTACTATTAACTATTGTTTCATTTATTGAGTGAAATTTTACCGTAAATTGATATATTTTCAAGTGATTTGTCTTTATAAGAACGACAAGACATGTTATATCTTTGTCTCATCTCACGTCTTGTTATCACAATGTAGATCGATCACACTAAACAATCTCTTCTAATTCACATGAGTTATGTAAGGTGGAATTTTTCTATGGGCAAGTCAATTTTAAAAAGGTCGTAATGCATCTTTTTCTACATTTAACTAAACATTCAGTTTTTTTTGCCAAAAATCTTGGTATCACGAAGTTATAAAATAAATTTAGAATATTTATTTATCAATTATTTTGGTACTTATTAGACATTATTTGAACACTCTTATCCTAAAAAAATTTGAATATATGATTTTATTGTGATGAAAAGAATATTATGATCTATTCTAATGGATAAAGTGATCATACAATGTGTTCTATGACGACAAAATATTTAGTACAAAAATTTATTATAACAAACTTTTTATTGTAAATAAAAATAAAATAAATTATTATCTAATTACTTTTAGCAGAAGTATATATGAAAAAAATCCAATATAAAGTTAGACCATTGTACTTGGTGAAAAGGTGGATACTCTAAAAAAATTAGCAAAAAATTGGTGGAGCCGGACACCTCTCTCTCTCTCTGTCTTTTTATTTTGGGGGGGGGGGGGGGGGCAGTGGAGCCGGACCTCTCAATTTTCTGAGTTGAGACAAAGTAGTGCATTGGTTAGACCCGGCTATATATATAACTACGGTCAGTTTTGGTCGGGGGTTAAAAATTAAATTAAAAGGAGAAAATAATTAGGTTAAAATATTTTTATATTTTGATACAAGAAATTTTTTAATCAAAATAATTTGGATAAAAATTTGACTAAAAAAGAGGTAAAAAAGGGTTAATTTATCTAAGTTAAAAAATTTGAATAACTTAATCTCATTTTTATTCATGAATAGATGTTTTGGCCCCAAATTAAATAGATACAAGTTTTTTTTAAACAATTTTTGGATAAAAAAAATCAAGAATTACTTAATCCCATTCAAAATGAACACCTGATAGCTAGGGTTAATCGACATCATGCGGATGGTATAGGAGCCGGTTAGTCCATGTCTTGCCGAGTTATCCTATTCCAGTTCCATCGGGAATCCGCTGCCCACCGTACGTTCAGTTCTGTACCGCTTCTTGTTTTCCAAGTTCTTATGGGTTTCTTTTCCCCCACCATTTAGGGTTATTTTGTCTAAAACCAGAGAAGGAAGAGGACTTACACACACACACACAACACATCTCTCCTCTCTCTCTTCTCTCTCTCTCTCTCTCTCTCCTCTCTCCTCTCTCTCTCTCTCTCTTCCTCTCTCTCTCTCTCTCTCTCTCTCTCTCCCTTAGTTTTCAGACGCGAACACATGTTTCCATATTATTACGTGGTTGTTTGTTTGCTATAGAGCGTAGCATGTGTTCATGAGGAGAATAAGTTAATTTGTTTGTTTGTTTGCTACTGAGTGTGATTGTTTGTTTGCGATAGAGTAGCATGTGCTCATGAGAAAGGTGTTTGTTTGTTTGCTACTGTTATGTCTCCCCGAGTTGATCTCTCAATAGCTTTAATGGACTCGGCTTGGGGAAGTTTTCATGGGCAGGCTTATAGGTTTTGCCTACCCTGGAGCAAATGGCGAGAAAGGGAGAGGCTAATCTCGTATCGAAACACATTTCTTTCTCCTCCTAATTATCTTAAAAAAAAGGACTAACAATAGTTAGGAAGACCAAACAAGACAACAGATATAGTCTAGTTGGCAAATTCTTTTTTCCATTAAACATCTCTCTTTTCTCAAACTGAACTCAAACCAAACTCGGGCCACTAATGATCAGTCAGTACTTCTCGAAATTCATTCGAATCTGCAGACGGATCACATCAGCTACTATGCATGTGATTGGGCGCTGTGATTCGTAGCTACTTCTCATCACAAGCAATCGTGTTTGGTCAAGATCTGCATTCACAATTCCGACACCTATTGCTCTCCTCCTCCAATCCTTGCCCGGCAGCAGCTGATCACCATCTCATGCATGCACTAGCTAGCTGCTGCTTTGTCCGCCACATGCCATGCATGTGCCCATCACAGTACTCTAATCGTTAATTCTGACTACCCATTACGTACGTACTTACTTCATGCGGATGCTCATCAAACATAACATTGACCCAGTCAACACCGTGCACATCTAGTTTTGACGATCGACTCCCCACGTCGCTCGTATTGGAGAGACGATTTGGATTTCGTCTCTCGCGATGTGTGAAAGGGGGAATTTATATAACTTATGAACTCGTGGAGGGTCTATGTCTACTTCGTCGGAAGGTGATTTAATTAAGACGAGATTATTGGACTTTGTAGGCGGAGGACATGCCGTGCGGAGTTCTTCTTTGCATCAATATTTTGGCTGCTCCCTGGCTTTCTAATTTGACACCATGAGGGTGTGAGACGTGATGACTGATGAGTTTATATATCGTCCGATGTGGAGATCTAATCTTGGTGATCACCAACTAATTAAGTCTCGTATCTCCATCAACTTTAGTCAGAGACAAAATAAGCGATTTCAGTGTGATGATTCTTCATAAAATTAAAGTTGATTTCTTGTCTTCACTACTCCTCAAACGGGACAATCTGATCCCACCATCGATATCTTTAGCAAAATGGGAACGTTAGAATACCATACGGCACTCCCCGCATAACATGAGTTACCTCCATGAATGTACCTTCAATTTGGCAGTCCATGCACGTATAGTTTGTAATATATATTGCATAGGTGTTTGATTAAGTCAAAAAATCTAATCTAACATGGATATGGGTTTCTCTATTTTATAACTGTGGGACGTTCTTCATTGATCTTTGTTGCATTTATAATTTACCGATCACATGCTTGTCGATCCGTTACATTACAGATATATTGCTCGATCTCTAGCTATCATTAAATTTTTTTTCAGAATTGATCCCTCAACTAGCTTGGCTGTCCTTTACAATCTTTGCCCGACTATATTCTTGAAGTATATATGCAACACCTACTTCCAAGTTCTTCCACGCCAAAACTGTTTCCATATTCATACTCGATCAGATAATTAGATTTCAAATGTTTCAGCAGCTTACATGGTTGTGGGTATATGAGATTTGAAATGCAATTTATGATAGCGGTAGTAGTAAAAAGATCAATGTTGAATTAGATGGTTGTTTTGGTTCCAAAGACTCATAAATTCCCCACAAGATCCTATCACAGATAGTTCCGGGTGGATATAAGACATGAGATGTTTCTGGACTTTTAGCAATGCTCATCACTTGAGACGAAGTCCAATATATGAAATATTCAATTGTCTAAGTTGTTGTTCCTCACTTGGGTGCGATTAATTAAGTTCATTGGGAAATGTTTTGGGCATGGTCTGGATTGATATATACTATCTATCTATCTATCTATCTTAGATACGTGTGTGTGGGGCAATGGGCATATGCCAGACTGAAGGCTGAGCCCATCATGAGCAATAGCCCAATTAAGTGGCTTATGGAAAGAGGCCCAAGCTCTTGTTCTAGTCTAATTAGCTTGAGAAATACTTGCTGCACCGCTTGGGGTGCCGGAAGAATTATCTGATTTCGTCGTTCAATAGACGAGCGCCATTTCGCCATCGCCACTCCATGTATTTTTCTGAAGATGTGGATATTCTCATGAGGATGTAGATACTCTCCAGAGACTGTATATGCTCTTCAGGAGATTCATATGTTTTACCTTGAACCCTGATCATGTATGTTCTCTAGAGACTAAGATGCTCCGCAGAGAACGTAGATGTTCTCGAGAGACTACATATACTTTCTAGGAAATGCATTTGTTTTATCCTGAACTCTAATCATGCATGCTCCTTAAAGACTAAGGATGCTCCTTTGAAGATGCGGATGCTCTCCAAAAATTACATATGCTCCTTAATATATATATAATATATATTATATATATATATATAAAATACACTGGACGCGTATTAAATGTGCTTGAGTTGAACATAGTAAATACACACATGGAGTGGTGATGATCAAGTGACACTTGCCCATTGAACAGTGAAATTCAGGTCTTGCTTGCTGCACCCCGAGCATTTCTCAATTAGCTTTGTCTCAGAGGCCATAGAGATAGTGGGTTACATCCAAGCTATATATTGATGGATGTCTGGCCCTTTCCTAGTTAAATAAAAGCTAAAGTAAATTGTAGTTTATTGGGGAAGTTGGGTCAAGCACCATCATACTTCTCTTAAATCATGATGGATGAAAGAAATAATTAAGGATCTAGTCACCATGTGAGCCACTCTTAAATAAGCGGAATGTAATTTTTAATTTCTGTTCAACATTAAATTATGACGAGGAGTTAGACTATCGACACCGTGTGAGCCACAGTTAAATAATTAGAATGTCTTGTCTAATTTCTGTTCAACATCAAAATTATTAAGAGAAAGTAGATCAAATTAACATGGACTAGTCAGACTTGTCAAACTTCACAACTTTTAGTGACTCCAATTTAAATCTTTTGTTTGGAAATTCATACAAGTAACTTTAAAATATATCAGAACCCATGAAGTCCAGACCTGTAAGAACACCGGTTGAGAGCCCTATTACCATATAGATCCGCAGGGCCACAAATATGTTTCTCTTCCCATAAAAAAAAATGAAACAGATCAGGGTTATAGTTTATTCAGCATTTTTTTTTCTAGCAATCATATGCTCTCGTCTATTTTTGAGCCTCCTGGTTAATTATTAGTTCAGGGAGATTTGATTTGTAATTTGTGGTCTTTATTTACTTGGCATTAATTTTCAATCTAAACTTGACGGTTTCCGTCAAGATGGGTAACGGTCCCTATGTGATATACTAGAAATACCCTCTTAAGTGCTGAATATTACTATTAAACCATTCTTTTTAATATTCAGTCCTCTTTTATATTTTCGGCTCTTCATATTTAATTTCTGAGAAAGACTTACTGCACTTTAAAAAAAAAGTGCAGTAAGTGCAATCCACCTAGGATGGCAGTCTATGTGGCGCCACATGGGTTGTCATGTGGTTTTTTTTTTTTTGAAATCTAATTTTTTTTTTAGAGCCTAACCTATCTATTTTGGAGCCCAACTCATCTATTTTGGAGCCCAACTTTTTATTTTGGAGTCAAACTTATCTTTTGTTTTAGAGCCAAACTATCTTAAGCTCCAAAATAAAAAATTAAGCTCCAAAATAAATGGGTTGGGCTCCAAAATAGATGAGTTAGACTCTTAAAAAAAAGCTAGATTTTGGAGTACAACTTTTTATTTTGGAGTCCAACTTATCTTTTGTTTTGAAGCCAAACTATTTTTTAGACTCCAAATAAAAATTAAGCTCCAAAATAATTGGGTTGAGTTCCAAAATAGATGAGTTAGACTCTAAAAAAAAGTTAAATTTCAAAAAAAGAAAAGAAAAACCACATGACAGCTCATGTGGCGCCACATGAGCTGTCATCCTAAGTGATTGCACTTACTTTAATTTCTAGCCCTCTTTGTAACATGATAAAACAGGTCCGGCTCTCTTGTGGATGTGTTTTATGTCAGATGTTTGTCATTTGCGATCTTTGACCATCGCCAGAATAGATTGGAGTTGTAGCGTGAACAAAAAAGGTATGAACTTGCAGAAGCTACATTTGGATTGCAGGATGGACATAACGGTAATTAATTTCCCCTTTTTTTAATGTAAAAATGTTGAGTAGAAGAGGGTTTACTTAACTTTGAATGGTTTACCTGACACATTTACAGATACTTGACTCAAACCACAATGCTTCATGAGCAGACAAGTGAGAATGACACCATCAGCTAGCCATGGATGAGATATGAACATTCAAATGTCTATAAGCACCATTAAGAAAATGTAAGTTATCAGATGAAGCTTGATGTACACAAGGTGACAGATTTCCGTTAAATATTCTGGTCAAGTTACAATCACTTGGAAGCGCCGGTTGTCTTTTTTCCAACATCATTCTGTGGTTCAGGATTACTATCTCCCTTGGAACCTCCCTTTCCTTCCATAACTTGCTGTAACCCTTCTTGGTATCCTTGTATAAAGCTTTTGAGTGCATCCCTGTAAGCAGACGCCCGAGTCATGTACAACCGCTGCAAAGCAGGTTTCAGAGTCTCCATCCCACCCCTTGCTGCCACAGCTGCCAACAGGACGATGATATCACAGATTAAGTAAACAATGAAATCATATTTACATCATAACAGGGTCTCTGGACTGAGTAGACTTGGCAAGACTGTCCAGAATATCTGGACTTTTAATACAAAATGATGAGATGGGAAGTTCACAAAAGGCACTTCGGATAATGGCACTAATGGAACCACACACACCACCTCTATCATGTATACTAGATCCAGTGTCACCCACCAATAGTTATCATGACCTTCAAAACAACATGCTTATTTTGATTGTTAAAAGAGAATGAACATCTATGCAACGTAATAAAGGAAGAAGCAGAGATGTCTTCAATTCAAGGTTAACAACAGAAATATACTCACAACTTTTTTCATCATCAGATAAATTTTTACTTTCAGACTGAGATTTGTTCATAAAGGCCAATTATTCCTGTTAGCAGACAAGCCACAAACAAATACTATCTCATAGGAAATATGTGTTGGCATGTTCAAAAAAAGGATACAATAAAATTCAAAGATAACCTTATGGCATGCTAGAGAGCACAGTCAAACCAATTAAGAAAAGATGAATAGGACTGCTTACCAAGGTCCTCCAATGTAGAGGGTTCCCCTTTATCAAAAGCTGCATTTTCTCCATTAGGCTTTGTTTCACCCTGCACCTTCTGCTTGTAATCATTGGGCCTAAGCTCAGGGCCAATATCCCGAACCCAACTTGCAGCATATAGCCTTGACGCTTCCTTCAATACCTGGCACAGATATGGAAAAAAATCTTGTTCAAAGCAGTGCCACTTTGTAAAAGAACCACGCCAAAAAATGGAACATCTCTCATGTGTTTGCCAGTAAAGAAGATAGAAATTTTGTGGAATAATTCCAGAATGTTTATATCGGAAGCCAAAAGACTTACATAATAGCGTTCCTTCCATGTCAGCTTTCTTCGCTTTTTTATGTGCGGGGGGTCGGGCAATGAAGAAGGAAAGGCAATTTCCTTCAAATCGTGTCTCACATAATCATATAGTTTTCTGCAGACCACCTTCAATTTCATTCTGCTCTGAAATTCCCCTCAAACTATAACGATTATAAAATGTAAATGAGTAAGTCAAAAAGAGGCATATGACCTAAATGAGATGAAATAACAGAGGTGATAAAGGGAAAAAGGAGCCGTCAAAAAGAGGCATATGACCTAAATGAGATGAAATAACAGAAGTGATAAAGGGAAAAAGGAGCCCAACTATTGAGGGAAAGACAAAAGCAAAATACTGATTAGCAAACTGCTTCAAACTGGGCATTTTATCAAGCAGATATAGGAGAAATAAGGGATACTCAACTGATGTTCAACATGGGCAAGTATGGTGGGGGCTACGTACTATGTAGTCAAAGGCAAGAGGCGACTGAGACCAAGGGATCACCTCAGCCTCAATCGCCTACATGATGGCCAAGGCAATTGAGACGATAAATCATCAGAGTGTATAAAATTCAGAAATATGAATATACAAAATTTTACATCTAATCAGGCAGGAAAAGGAGGCTAACAATCTTTACACAGCTGAAGAGGAACTATAACATTTAATCATCACAAGAACTTTGATACTGCAGCCAGAAATGTGGCAAGGAATAGGAGGGGCAAAATCATACTGCAGTTTTTTTATATAGTTGATGTGTACTGTGAGCGAATGAACTTATGCTGATATCCATAGGACATCACATCAAAAGAGCTGTTAATCTCTGTTTGTTTCTTCCCCCCAGCTCCCCATCCCCAACCCCCGTTTTGCGTCTGTTCATAGATATTCTATTTTGCCCAATGCCACTTAGGCACAATGCCTCTGTGCGGTTGCAGAACAGATCTTTAATTGGATAACCAGGAAAGTGAAATAATTTCTAAAATAGTCAAACAAAAAAAAATTATTTGCAGGAATAGATGCCACTATTGGTTTACACACCCATTGAAAAATTAAATCCGAGCACCTAAACAAAGACTCTAGATTTTTTTAACAAAATGTGTCGGTTTTAAATTTGAAATAGGGGATTTTAAAACCGAAGAGTTAGATAGTCTTATAATGAAAATAAAAACAGATCTAATTCTCTCATATACTTTATGAACATTCATAGATAGTTAGGCCAATGTTACACAATATTTGCGAGTTCCAAAGTGAAGAATAAAGTAACTATTTTTATCTATATCCTCGAAGTGAAGAATGCTTCCAGAGCCAGAGGTTTTAAACCGGGCTTGTCAAATCTGTAGAAACCAGATGTTTTTGGCCACTCAAACCCGCCACTCCCGCTGGTTGCTTTGATGACAACAGGGGGGGGGGGAAAGCAGGTAAAGGATGGGTATTCAAAGCCATGACAACAGAGGGAAATGAGTGGGATGTTCAGATTCTACTCGACTGACAGTGTAACGAAAAATTAAAACAAGCAACTCCGAGAAAAGAGATTAAGCTGAGAGAATGAGACAAAGAACAGCAGTTGAGGCAGAGAGATAAGAACGTAACCCAACATTAATCCGTACAAAGAAGGAAAGACCCACTTACATGCCGTCCGGACCACGGATGTCCGAGAAGGGTGATGAGGAGCGCCACCCGCGCCCGCCCGCCGACTCGTAGTCGCCGGCCGCCGGAGGGATGGTCGGTTTAGGGGCACGCCAGGGTTCTGGTTTCGCCGGTTGCTTCTGGCGCCGCCGATAGATGGAGGAAGCAGACCGGAGGACGGCTCTATCGTACAGCTCGTAGAAGAGCCGAAGCCAGCCGCCGACCTCAATCTGGACGGCGACACGGACTGGAAAGGTCGGAAGGATGGGCGGCGAGTCTGCTCTCTCGGCGGCGGGGGGGGGGGAAGCGTCGAGAGACCAGAGTCCATTGGGGACCCTTGGGGCAGGGCTGGGCCGGCCTGAGTAATAGAGGTATACAACTCCGGGTTCAACCGGTTCGGCCTAGGCAAAACCCGAAGCAAACCGTAAGCTTTTCGGGTCAACCCGGAAACTGTAACACCGACGCCCCCTGTGAGTAGTGGTGTCAATGGGCTGGGTTAGTTTTGAAGCTCAATAGGTAGTCCACTGCAGATTCAATTTGGGTTGGACTCGGGTTAGCCCATGGATCTCTTTTGAAGCCCATTTGTCAAACCCATCACTTGATGGGTTGGACTCGGGTTAGTCCATTGGGCTAAGAGACATCAATAACCACCATACCTACACATGCATTAAAAACAGCTTAAATAAAAAAATCGGTTTTCCACCACACCAATAGTTCTCTCTAAATTAAAACATGCTTAAATTAAAATAGTGAATCTATTTACATATTATTTTGATGCGCTGAAACGGGTCCCAATGGGCTAGCATGAGTTTTGTTTACTTTGATCCATTAAATTTGGGTTGGACTTGGGTTGGGTTATTTTAGTGTTGGGTTTAACTGGGTTTGAATTGGGCCAGCCCAAGCCCACCCATTGACACCCCTACCTGTGAGTTGTTGGGCTTTGTGGTTGTGGTCGTGGAAGCTGAGATGGCTTTTGCTGCACAGGGTGCGCCTTCGACCCATGATGGAGTCCACTTAAACATCGTGGACGAGGCGGATCTTTTGACGATTAGGGTTGCAAATGAATCAATACACTCGATAAGTAATTCTAAACTCCGCGCGATAAAATTCAACTCGGCTCGTTTATTAGATAAATGAGGCGAGCTTGAAAAAAAATGTAAGCTCGATTCATAACCGAGTGGAGCTTGAACAGAGATATGCTCGACTCGAATACGTTCACGAACAGCTCGTTAAGATACTCGATAATATGCTCGTTAAAACACTCAATTAGTTACTCGTTAATATACTCGAACTATATTAATTTCTTATTATGAATATGAAAATATTAATAATTTTTTAAAATAATTTTTGTTAAGGTACGAAATACTTATGAATATTAAAATGTAAAAGATTAAATATGAGGGTGTAAATACACAAATATGAAGGAAGGGTTGTAGACGAACTAATACACCGACAAGTAGCTCGAATTCGACTCAGATGTTACTCGAATTCAGTTTGTTTAATAAAGCAAACGAGTCAAGCTAAAAAAAAAATATGTTTGTTTCATAAACGAGCCGAGTATAAACAAATACCTACTCGGCTCATTTAAGGTCGTGAAGTACGTTTAATTTTTTAATTATAAAATTTATAAATATAGTTGTTAAATATTTTAAACATTATAATAAAATAATTAAACAAGTAACTTATGAAGGATCTTAGGGTATGCCCTTGAATAAGATAAATTCGGGTCTTATAACATTTAATTTTTTACTTGTAAATTGAATTGGGCTTATATATATACATAATATAGATACATATATATAACTCGCAAATTCAATTGGATTCGTTAAGATACTCGTTAAGGGCTCGAACTCGAGAGTATTTAAATGAACCAAACTTGAACGATCATTTTCAATACTCGATAAGCTCATGCTCGACTCGTGCTCGATTAAAAATTAACGAACAGAGTTTGAGCAGCATAATACTCAACTCGACTCGTTTACACCCTTAGTGACGACTAGAAAACGATCCCAAAAAATTATTGTTAAAGTTGGGCTACAAATGAGCCGAGCTTAAAAAAAGTTGAGTAGCACTCTCCTCGGACTTGGGTCTAGAGAAATTAATTAGAAGTCCCTGACTATAATAGGGAGGTCCTTACTGTAACATGATTTAACGTGTACTGTAACAGGAGATATGTCATGCCCCGCCAATTTAGTAGCGGAATAAATCGGGGAGGCATGAACAACGAGTATGGTAAGTAAATTGCGCATACATTCGCATATATCAGAGCATCTAATAACAATAATTGTAATAAAATATTCATTTTATTGATAATTCATCTAAACTATTACAACCACTATTCACAGCCAACATAGGGCTCAATGACTTCATTACATTTGAAAAGGATAACTAGATAAATATCTAAACTAACTCTAAGGACATTCTGTCGCTATGTCTCCAGGACGCTAATCACTCCAGTCCAATCCCGTTGATGTGTGTAAGGTCATCACCTGACTTACCTGAAACACATATACATAACGAAGGTGAGCGATAACGCTCAGTAGGACTTAATATCTCATTAAACAAGCAACTGTAAGTGATTAATGTCTTGTAACGCAGGTTAACTAGAGAGAACGATCAAGTATATCAAGAGAGTAATAGTACAAGATAACAAGTGAACGATAATACATTTCTTAAGAGTATTGAAAAATTAGGATGACAACAAACGAGATAGCGTGTAACAAGATAGTGTATACAGATAGCGTGTATAAAATGACATGTAATGGGATAGCTTGTATCGAGGTGTCGTGTAACGAGATAACATGTAATGAGATAACGTGTATGTTGCACCAATTGCACTAGTCGAGTATGACAATAGTCACTTTGGGACAGTAGCCTTTTAACGATAGTACATGATATGTCTGAACTCCTCAGACTAATAATCAAACAATTAGATGTCTAGCCAAGTTAGTATAGTCAATCAGACCCGGTGCAATGCAGAACACCGTCAATATCCCTGCAGGTATTTTCGGGTGGCTCTCTGCCTCCAGGACTAGATTGGAGCCCCTCGACACTCTCCTTGCCCTTCACAGTAGGCATTCGAGTCAGTAGGTCACCGGACCCATATTATGGCGCTAGACAGTCATGTATAGTACAAGCAATGGGAGCCACAACAGCTCAAGAGTCTCAAGAGAGTACTGAAGAGATAGACGAGATAGTGAGTGAACGTGAATAGATGAGAGTACAAGGATAGTAGATGAGATAAGGGTATAAATGTAAAACAATGTTAAACCACGATAGTAATAGTTGCACAACACCAGGTCGTGCCGGCAATCTGGTAGAAGAAGTCACCACCGCCACTAGCCGTGTTGTGTACACGAGCCAGGTGGTCCGCGGTGATCACAAGATAAGAGAGATCTCACTAAGGCCGTTTGGATCGTACTGATCCCTAAGAGTGTAACAGGATTTAATGTACAACCAGCTTGTCGGCAATGGATGTGCGCCAAAGCCAAGAAGACTTACGGAGGCCTTGACAAGGAGTCCCTGGTCCAGTCAAGAGTATTCCTGTAACGTCGCGTGCTTTTCGGATCCATGCGGATCATGTGTGTGTCGGTTGTGTGGCCGTTGTGAGGCCAATGTGAGCTAGTTATGTGGAATGTGTGATGTGAATGTGTGGCTTGAGCAGGTGAAGAGCAGGGTTGGTCCTGAAATGAAACAGGACCTGCTGCTGTTCAGTGGGAGTTGGCGGCCAGGGGTGGCCGTTGACTGGTTGGCGTCCAGCTTAGTGGACGTTGACTTCTTGAACTTGGCGGCAGTTGATGTGGACGCTAAGGGTGGCGGTTGCTATTGGCGGCATAGGGGTTGACGCCAACCTGAGAATTCTGTAGGTTATAGGCTCACCCGAGAGCAGCTCTCTCAGCTCACTCTCTTTCCCCTCTTGCCCCAGCTTCGCGCCCCGGTGTCTCTGAAGCTTCTAATAGGTTTCGAAGAGTGGTTGGTCGATCGTAGAACGCGTGGCGTCGCTGAATTACGCGAGGAAACGTCGCGGCGTGGTGCAATTCCCGTGGGAGCTCGCGAGGGCTCGGCGTGAACCGGGAGATTGTGGGAGGTTCTAGCGTGTTCTGAGGTAGGGGACGAACCCGTGTTAACTCCGTAGAAACATTAAAACACATCATAACCACCTGAACCAGCGTGATAATGCATTTTTGGATCAAGTTGCACCATGCGGGGTTAATGGGTGGTTTGGCAATTTAATGAGTAAAGCATGTTTGTATTGGGTTGTTCGGGACTCTGCATGTTAGAGGAACTATTTAGCATGTTTTACAGTTGTTTTAACGGTTAGAAAGTCCACAGAGCCGGATTAGGGTTTCTGCAGGGTTTATGGCCGGAGAACTTGGCGTCAACATCGTTTGTCGCCAAGCTCCTCAGCCAAGATGTTAATGGCCAGGTCCCTTGCCGTTGACTTGGTGTAAGCGACAGTCGATGTTGCCGCCTACCGGTTATGAACAGAAATGACTGAATTATGGTATTTACCGATAATGCATGTGTGTTGACATATGAGGTGCATTGAGTGCACTTGGTTCTCGTGTTTAGCATACAAGGTATGCAGTTAGTTGCTTACTTCAGTGACTGCGTGTTGTTTACGTACGTCAGTTGAGTTCACGTGTAGTGGACCGTGGTTACTTGTGGTTTACGAGGTTTCACGTGGTTTGTGTGTGACGTGCATGTGGTTCTGTGTACGTTGCGAGTAGTACGACGCCTACCGTGGTTACCTCTCCAGTTGGGTGCCCCAGGTTCTTTGTGAGCCAGGCTGTTAGCTCGGGGCTTTGTCCCGGTACTTGTGTTGTACCGTCGAGGTCTGTGTCGTCTGACTTGGACACCCTCACTTCTGTGTTGAGTTGTATGTCCGGCTGAGGGAAAGACGACAGTGGGACAGTGACACTTGTGTTTGTCTTTAGTCACTTGTAGCGCGCTTGTAGTTGGGGGTACAGATACCAGTAGACGTACTGGACCCCAGCTAGTCCTTTTCTAGTGCCTCACTCTAGCGAGCCCAGGCCAGGGTCTCTGGAGGTGCCAGGCATGGGCCTGTGACCGTGTGGTCTGCAGGTGGTGGTGTTTAGTTGGTCTCCACAGTTGCTTGACCTTTTTACGTGGAGCGGCAGCTGGACCTTTCGTCCGTGGCTGCGAGACTGAGAGGTAGACCTGTGTTAGTTTGTCCGTCAGTTTCTGGTGTCGCGAACCAGTTTACGTGGCTCGTGTTTGGCCGTCTCTACTTTAGCTTGTACCCTGTACTGGTTTGCCGTTTAATTATTACTGTTGTTTCTCGTAGTCGGCAGACGGTGAGTACTTTACAGCTTTACTACCTGCTTAGCTGTTCTATAAATTGTTGGTGTTGTTTACTATTCGTACTTTGTGTTGGTTTGCTCGGTTTTGGGGGAGTTCCCTACTGAGCCAGTGACTAGAAGGCTCACCCCTACCCCCACAGGTGAGGCGAGGAGGACGTTTCTCGTCCGACGTCCAGTTCAGGACCGCACCGTAGCGGTGCAGGGTTAGTACCTCCAGCGGAGTAGTTCCAACAGTGTAAGTAGTTAGTTGTTTACTTTCTTTAGTTGTACCTCGGGGTATACCCTAGGCTTTGTACCTCTTTTAGTTTTTGAGAAATTTGGCTATGTAAACTGTGAAATATATATGAAATGTGGTGTGTTCCTTTATGTTTACACGGACTGTGGTTTGGTATCCCTTAGAGGCTTCGGCCCGTTTCGCGGGAGGCAGACTCGAATCAAGTACGTTATCGGTTTTACGGGCTTGGCCGAGGCGTTCCGTCACAGTTGGTATCAGAGCAAGGTCCATGTGTAATATAAGGGAATTAGAAAGATGCATAGCCTTATTTCGGTCTTTATACACTGCTGGTAGGACCCTGGTTTTTGATCATTTGTGGTTTTGATTTTATTGTCTTGTGTTTGTGTATGTAGAAATTTCTGAAAATGACTGATAGGAGATTGGGGTGGTGGAGGAGATGATCCGGAGGAAAGCACCCAGCGTATGATTGAGAGAATCTGGGAGAGTCTCACGAATATTCGGCGAGATGGATCAGCAGGTGCCAGTACCATGGTTGCGTGCCACCTGGGGATGGAGAGCAATACATGTTGCTCAGTTCCGCCGAGAGTGGAGGTACCTTTTTAGCACCTGTGCCACCACCACCACCATCTTGATAGCAAAGAACCAGTGATGCAGTGGAGAATTTCTGAGATTACAGCCGCCTACTTTTTCAGGAGGGCCGAATCCAGATACCGCTGAGCACTGGGTTCATGAAATAGAAGAGTTTTTGCAACCATGAGGTGTCCGGCAGCGGATAGAGTGGTATAGCTGCTTATCAGTTTGAGAGGTTTTGCCTTGGAATGGTGCGATTGAAGATGCAAACCACTTTTGCAGGCAGGACGGAAGAAGCTATCACTTGGCCGAGTTTCTTCTGATGTATTTAATGATACATTCTTCCGATCCAAGTGCAGCAAGTAAAAAATGAGAGCATTCCGAACTCTCAGCAAGGTAACTCTTCAGTCTTAGAGTACCAGATGAGATTTATGACACTTAGCCGTTATGCGCCATATGTGGTTTCAGATAATAACATGATGGTTGAGTACTTTATCATAGGATTGAGAGTGGAATTGCAGGATGCGATAGTACATCTTATGTGCAAGACGGAAGAGGCAGGCAGAGGGCAGACCTGAGGCGGCCACCTTGGAGAGGGGTCTATCGACTCGCCCAGGCGTTTGAGTCAGGTTCAGGTAGTTTTCGCTACCGCAGCA
>CM024760.1:4965338-5220634 GCA_014218235.1 Colocasia esculenta | reverse complement strand
AGCACAGAACACCCCGTTCTCAGAGATGACCCCGAGCGTGGGACGCCACTGCGAAGAGCCCGCGGCGGCCCTGCGCAGCCGTTCCGGGGGGCGACGCTGCCGCAGCGGTAGCTGGGCCGCTGGTCGGCGGGGACTTGCGGGCGCGGCAACCGACTCCTGCGCGCTCCCGGAAGGCGCCTGGTCAGTACACCGTGAGGCGCTGCGGCCGCAGGACACCAGCCCTAGAAACCTCATCCCTGTGCCGTGCTCTGCTCCCTCTACCCTGTTCTCTGCACCCCCCCCCCCCGGTCGTTCCGTGTTTTGAGCTCTCTCTGCATCTATATTATAGGCTGAGAGATAGTTAGTACATATTTACATACATTAAGTAGGGGTGGTAATAGGTCGGATCTTACCGGTCTAGAGTGGTTCGGGTCTAACGTAGTCTTTAATTGGCTGGTTTAATCGAGGTGAGGTGAGGTTTTAAAAATTCAGTCTGGCTCGGCCCAATTTTACTTTTTTAAATATATATTTTATTATTTATTTATTTTTATAATAAAATTAATATTCATTGAATCAAAATACATAAAATAAATATTAGACTAATATAGATAAACTAATTTAATTATTACGAATATGAAATAAATATTCAATCATTAAATATAGTTTCACAATATAATTTTCAATCTAAAATTTTAAAATATTAGACCGCCGTACTGCTGTATTTAATTTTTTTTAAAATTATCATGCCACCGGGTCGGGTCGAGACAAGTCCGGACTCAGCCCAATCTTACTTCGGGCAGGTGGTTAAAATTTAAAAAAGAATAAAACATCCGACCTATGTCCATGTAAAATCGGGTCGGGCCTTCAGGCCGATCCGGCCGAGTTGACACCCCTAACATTAAGTTGGACACAAGTATTAAAAAAATGTCAACTTTTTTAGAATCATAATATCTCTTACATACCTATTTTTTAAATTTTTTAAAAATAAGTGACACATCATAAATATGCTACCTTAGTGTGCAACAAGATTGACACTAAATATTTTTCTTATGGGAAGTGAGAATTGTCCATTCACACGGCAAAGTTAGCGTGAGCGGGCGGCCGTCTGTTGAGAGAAGGGCGGACCCATGGGGCTTCTATCAACAGACGGGCGGCGAGTGTTGCTCTTTTCTTATAAGCTCGACTTTTGTGGTGATGGGATTGCATGTGTAGAAAGACATACCTAATGTTCACATGAGAAATACTTGTTACCTACATTCCTCTCTTGTAAAAGTGGACCATCATTGGACAGCTTGTGTGCCATACAAGTATAGTACCTCGTGCGACATCTCGTGGTTCTGTATTAAGAGTGTCACGATTTTTTTTTAAAGGAAAATATATTCTTTCATTTTATGAATGAGTTTTTATCTTGTTAGAATAGTCGTGTAGTTTTGATTAGTTGTGATGCAACATAATTCTTCACAAAAAATAACATTAAATATTTATCAAAACTAATAAAATAATATAAACAATAAATAAATGTATAAATGGAACAAATCTATAATTAAGTAGACATAAAGTTACATACTTATTTATCTATTTTTCTAATTATTATTTTCACTTATCTTATATTTGATCAACCAATGTGGAAACAATAGATGGATGAGTGGAACAAAATATTTGTTTCACTTACATATTTGTTCTACTTATCTATTTGTTGATCTATAAGTGAGAATAATTATATGAATAAATAGAACAAATAATTAGATAAGTAGAACAAAATAAATTATTTCATTTAATTATTTATTTGTTCTATTTATATATTATATTAAAATTTGAATAAATTTAAATATTATTTTTAATAAAAACTTATGTTATATCTCAATAATTAATAAACAATCATCAGACTATTCCAACATGATAAATATTTTTCATAAATAAAAGTACTAACTTTTTTATTAAAAGAGAGCCACGACTTCTTCTTACATAAGACTGACGGTAGCAACTCTAAATTTTAAATTTTGATAAATAAAGTTAAATTAAAAGAAAATACAAATGATTACAACTCATTAAATAAAAATAAGTGATGGTTTACACTAATAGTCTCAAGTATGAACAATGGGCCTAAAAGTTAGAGCCGCAATGATGGATTAGACATAATTAAGTCAAATTTTTGTACCTTAATTATTAATAAAAAAAAAGTTAAGATAATCACTATTTTAACTCATAATATCCTAAAAAGAGTCCTAGTTCTATCCTAACCCTTTGGCCACGGATCTAGAGCCCACCCCATGTCAATTAGATGGATAAAGGCAAGAAAAAAAGAGATAAATATAAGAAATTTGGAGTTGGAGGAAAGAGTTTTAAGTGTTTGGAGACTTAAAACATACAAATATTCATCTATTTTGTACCTAGCCACCCTAGACACTTTTTAGAGCTTGGAGGACTAGAAGAAGAGCCCTTGGACGAGGAGATCAAGGACGAGGAGGCTTGGAACAAGAGCTTCTCAAGTTCTTCACTTTTCTTATCCTAGGATTTCAAAGTGCTCAAAGGTAGGCAATCTCTCAAGTAAAAATAAAGTAATTTTGACCATAGGCAGACCATGATCTAAGCATAAAAACTCCATATTTTCCCCTAATTTTTATCATGCCATTCATGGTATTTCCTACACAAAGTTATGTTAAGACATTATCCAACTTGGCTTGTCTACCCTAAATCAATGTACATGTTTGATCTCATGCCTTGGAACTTTTATTGTACATACTACTTGATGTCAGAGTTTATGATTCCATTTTCACCAATTTCTAAAAGTGATCTTCGAATTTAATCATTTTCCATCACTGTGTCCGATTTTGTTACCTTGCGAAGTGACATGTGTATAACATTATCATGTCATGTCAGAAGTCAATTACTTCATATTGTGGATACCTCTACATATCTAGTTTCATTTAAAACTAATTTGTGATTTTTCATCAAGCATATGAATTTATATGAATTTTTGAAGACACTGTGTCGATCCATTGACTGCATGAATCGCAACCCAAGAATACCTCTGTAAGTTCCTGATGGACCGAGACCCTAAGACGTGATGACCCAATAGTGCGTTCTCAACCAGGTCGCGAGAAGGACTCACGTTGCGTTCTTAATGCGACGGGACCCTACGTCCTGATCTTCTGATCATGTCGCTCCTACCTGAATGCGTTGCCCCGACCTGTCGCAACGAGAACCTCGTTGTCGCGTCGGCGTCTCGGCTGAACCTGATCACATCGGTTGTGTCGGTCGCAACTGAATGTGTCGGCTCGACCCGTCGCGACTAGATCATAGCCGTCGCGTCGTCCCAGCCTATCGCAACACTGGCCGATGTCGCGATCTACTGTCTATCTAGAAACCCTAATTTGCATGTAAACCATGATTAATCATGCCAGAAATCATGTTTAACCCCTGTAATAACTATTTGAACAGTAACAACATGTTATTGAACATTGCTAAATTCACATTATTTCGTTAATTAAAGATGTGTGCACAACACTCCTCTTGCTAACTTGATTCTCTTACACATGCACACATTAAACATGATTTTTTTTACCATGCGACTATACTAAATTATCAATAATTTATCTGATAATTAAATACAAACTTCATGTAAATTCTCCTATATTTAATGAACTGGTCTTGTTTTTATTCGCTTGATTTGAATACTGTTATCCCGCGTCCCTCTGCTTTCGAGCACTCGAGGCAGGACGGACAACATTTCTATACACACTTTATCTTGGCTTGGATGACCTCTCTGTTGGGAATACTCCTGACAGGACCAGGAACTCCTATTGAAGCCTCCGTAACTCCTTAGCTTTGGCAGACTTCCATTGCCGATGAGTAGGTTACCATCAATACGTATTTAACCCCAGGGATCAACATGATCCAACGCCTAATTAGATTGTTTCTCTCTATTTTGAGATCACGCCAGACCTCCGGCCTGTGTTTGTAGCACGGTATGGGCGGTGGTGACTTCCACTTCCACCGGACTGCCGCACCGATTATGTTGTGCAACTGTTACTATTGTCTGTTTATATCCGATTTATGAATGCGACCCTCACGCTCATCTTTGTCTTTATTCTCTCATTTGTTCACGTTTCCTCTATACTCTTGTCTATTCTTCAATTACACTCATCTATTCTTGTACTGTATTTGACCATCTTGATTGTGTAAGATAAAAACATGATCCATGCCTAGCAACATTATAAATGTCCAATCTGATCCTGGGAGGTGCGCCCGAAGGGCTATTAACTCACAGGGATTCAATGATCAGGGTGTTCGCATGCATCTAAACACATGACTAGCAAGATAAATCTAAGACAACAATTATCAAATACTTGTCTTGTGGTTGAAAGAATATCAACCAAACAGGCGATCATGACTAGTGCACTTGTGTGCAACCATACATACTATCTCGTTATATAGCCAACCCGTTATCATGCTTGTTGTGCTATTTTATGTAAAGTACTCTTGTTTTCTTTACTATCTTGTACATCACTTTCGTGACTATACTTGATCCTCTCTCTAGTTACATTATTTTATAAGACATTAATCACTTAAACATATCTGTCTGCCGAGATATAATTTTACTGGGCGATTATCGCTCATCCTGCGCTATTATTTCATGTGTTTCAGGTGAAAGTCTGATAGGACTACCACACGCAAGAGGATGGGATGAGAAAATGCAGGAGTGACCAGTCTTTTCGACAACCAATACTTTAGTAGTTAGTTAGATGATAGTTATTGGTAGTTGTTTTGTTTCGAATAAAGCACTATGAGTCCCATAATTTGGCTCTGAGTTGGAATGTAATAGAATTAGTGGAATTATCAAAAAGGTGTTCATTTGGCATTATTTCAATTGTACAATGATTTAATGTCTATTTCATGCTCTATATTAGTTATTTAATTGTTTATCGCTCTGATATTCCGCGTTAAAATGTTACACTGACTACATTGCCTATGTCTACCCGCAGAGTCCAATCCTCGAGCCCTTGAATGACCACATTTTCCTGATAGCGACTCGTGCGCCTCCATTGGAGCGTAAAGCATGCGAGCGAGCCGTTGGATCAATGATCCCCACAGATTCTCTAGCTCTACTTACCCACCTAAACAATTGGAATCTTTTGCTATAATAATACTCTTATAAGAGTGAACGTTATGTAAAACTTAATCTTAGATTTGTATTTTTGTGTATTTTGTATATTCCTTCATAACAACTTGATTATTATGTACGTATGCCATTTAAATCGATCATTTTTTATTATCACACTATCTCAATTTTTTTAGGAGGTATAAAAAATGGAATCTGAGCCTCCGAGGACAGGAAAAAATGTGATATTATATGGAGGGTACAAGTGAATGTAGAAGCAAGATGGGGTGTAAAAAAAATGTAAAAGCAAGATGGTTTTTTAGGTAATCTTTTTAAGATCGGAATATATCACATTGAACATTTTCATTTAGACGATCTGATTATAAAAATATAATATAATATAATATATAAAGAAAAACTAAGTAAAATCAAATAGACTGTGTCAAAGACTCACCAAACTCTTAATATGGTACTATAAAGTCATGTTGTTTTGATACAATTCTAACTTTCTTAAAATTTTTGATATATACAAATAGTTACTCTTATGCACTTCATTCATACACCCAAAAAAGTCCTTAAAACATGTGATCTTTTCTGCCCTTATCAAGCTAACTTGAGGGTGGTGGAGTTAGTAGTAATTTCAACCCATGGGTAAAACTTTCATTACATTAGGGATATTCTTTACAATCATGGAAATCAAGATTATGGATATAAATATGACAATTACATGGATACAAACTACCGTGACATACCACATTAATGCCCCACATTGGCCATGCATCTTCTCCCATTAGTTTCTTCTTACAAAGGATCGATGGTCCATGCATGGAGCAACTCTGCAAAAAGCTCACCACATTATTGGTGATCTTGTGGGAGTTTTGCTGAAGAGACAAGCAACATCGATCAATGTGTGCATGCGATGCATTTGCGTGCGACGCTGTACAAAACATTACGAGCACCCAAATGCATAGATGGCTCTTTCGGGGTGGGTAATAGAGCTACCCAAATAGGCTTGAGCAAGCACCGAAGTGCCACACAGTCAACTCGGTGTGCCAAAGCACGCAAGTCAGTCTCCACATGGATCGTAACTAGGTGCACTTCGACAATTATCCAAGGTGGGTGTTAGTACTCGAGGCCACCCTCGGAGTGGGGGACTCGTCCTAAGATCTTGGGCTACCAGTAGCACCCGGCCCAATAATATTGTCCATCAAAGATTTAACAGAGGTTGCAGCACAATGGAGTAGGGTATTACGTACATATTAGAAGTTAGCGAATACTTTGTAACGTTTCGACGCGGAATATCGGAGTTGGTAAATAATTAAATAAATAGTATAGAGTGAGAAGTAGAATCAAAATCATTGAACAAATTGTAATAATGTCAATGTCCAACTTCATTAATAATTAATAATTCCACTAATCATCTATTACAATCACTAAGTCAGAGCCATAACTAACCCCCGCAAGTTAATAGCTTTCGGGCGCCCTCCTAGGACTAGTCGGGTCCTTTATAATGTTGTCTGGCATAATCTGTTTGTTATCTTAGACAAACAATTAGATGGCCAAATAGAGTACCAAGAATAGATAAGAATAATTGATGAATAGACGAGAGTATAGAGAGAACGTGAATAGATGAGAGAAATATGATAGTAGATAAGATTGAGGGTACATTCGTAAATTATCGTTAAACAGGCGATAATAACAATTGCACGACACAATACGATCGTGTGCCGGCAGTCCGGTAGAAGTCACAACCACCCAATAGCCGTGCTATATATGAACATAGACTAGAGGTCGGCGTGATCTCAAGGTAAGAGAGAACAACTAAGGACATTGGATCATACTGATCCCTAAGGGCAAAATAGGTATTGAAGTCTTACAACCCGCACATCGGCAATGGACGTCCACCAAAGCCAGGAGTCTTACGGAGGCCTTGACAAGGAGTTCATGGTCCTATTAGGAGTATTCCCAATGGAGCGGTCATCCAAGCCAAGATAGAAATGTGTATAGAAACATTTGTCTATCATATCTTGAGTGCTCGAAGGCAGAGGGACGCGATAACGGTGTTCAAATCAAGCGAATAAAATGAAGACAAGTTCATTTAAAATAATAGGGAAATTACATGATTAATTGTACTTAATTACCAGATACATTATTGAGTAAGTTCAGAAAGGTCTCATGGAAAAATATCACGTTTGGTGTGTGCAAGTTAGAGAGAATCAATGACATCATGAGAGGATTGTACACATATTCTTAATTAATAAAATCATGTGATTATTCTCAAATATACGTCAACATGTCGTTACTATTCATGACAGTGTGTTACAAATGCTTAATAATGATTATGGAACATGATTAACCCAATTAACATAGAAATTAGGGTTTCTATTTTACACAGTGGAAACACGACGGGAGTACCTATCATGTTTAAATCATGACGGGCAGGTCGGTCGCGTTCCTAAGAATTGGGTAGGCCAATCGATTGATGTTGTAATCGCGACGGGGTGATCGGCGCGATTGAGCAATCGGTCCATGAACGCGACGTCTGGGTCTGTCACGTTCAGGACAGTCAATACAGGATAGGGAGAACGCGACTTGTCGGCCGTCGAGTTCATGTTGCGACAAGCCCATTGGTCTCGACCTTCTGAGAAACGCGAGGGTCGGGCCGTCGCGATCTCAGAGGGTCAGGCCGAGCCCCAAAAGTGAACTGGTTCACTTTGGGATTTCGGTCCAGTCCTGTATAGGTTGATATAGGGGTCTGCAAAATTCATATAAAATCATATACACGATGAAAAATCATTAAAACACTTTTAAACAAAACTAGACTTACATATGTATCCACAGTAACGAGTAATTAGAGATTTGACATGGTATGGCATGCTATGATTATGTTACTTCAAGATGAACCATAATCATACACGGGATGAAAACCGATTTAATTAGAAAAGGGTACTTGATCGGAATTGAGGAAAATGGTGTCATTCGATCCTTGACATCATATAGCATGTATGATAAAAGTTTCAGAGCACGAAATCGAGTATGGACATAGATTTAAGATGAACATGTCAAGTAGGGTACATGTTCTTAACATGATTTTAAGCATGAAATACTCATAAACGACATGATAAAAATTGGGGAAAATATAGGACTTTCGAAGATGGGATCATGGTCTACCTATGGTCGAAGTTAATTTATGTTTGCTTGAGGATTGCCTACCTTGAATGCTTTGAAATCCTAGGGTTTGAAAAGTGAAGAACTTGGTGAAGCTCTTCATTCCTAGCCTCCTCCTCCTTGATTCCCTCGTCCAAGTGCTCATCTTTCTCGTTATCCAGACTTCATAAAGTGTCTAGGGTTGGCTAGGTACGAAATGGAAGAGTATTTGTATGTTTTAAGTCTCATATTTACTTAAAACTCTTTCCTTTCCTCTAACTCCAAATTTCTCATATTTATCTCCCTTTTTTCCAGCCTTTATCCATCTAATAGGTATGGGATGGGCTCTAGATCCATGGGCAAGGGGTTAGGATATGCCTAAGACTCTTTTTAAGATAATTATGAGTTAAAATAATGATTATCTTAACTATTTTTAATTTATTAATCATTAAAGTACGAAATTAGGCTTAATTATCTCCATCCCTCGTTGGGGTCTAACTTGGGCCCATTAATCCATGTATGAACCATCTTGGGTAACCCATCACTTGTTTTTACTTAATGGGTTTTAATTATTCACATTTTCTTTTGATTTAATTCTATTTATCTATATTTAAATTTTTAGAGTTGCTACAACCTCCACCCTAGAGAGACTCGAAAGAAGCTCAATAGTCACAGGTATAGGGGCATGGTCAGATGTCACGTCTAGATACTGCCACCATCTACTCTCTCTCTCTCTCTCTCCACTTGAAGTAGTTTTTTTCAACTCAGACTCAATCTTTTTGTCTTTGACTTGACCATCGGAGGATCATCTCTGAAATCTATATCCGTGAGATCGACTTCTTTGCAAGTTAAGACAGTCCGAGCCGAGCAGAACACTTGTTCCCCACTTCCTAGTTCCAAGCCGAGGTCATCTCGTGATTGACATAATCTCTCTCTCCAGCTAGAAATTAAGACCAAGTCGAGACGGACCATATCAAGTGGGTAGCACTTGATTAGATGGAAATTATATGTCTACGTGGTAAACTTCACTTGACCATTAATATAATATATTTTTATCTCATATTTTATCATCTTCTTATATGGTCAATGTTGACCCAAGGCAACTGTACCCATTACACCAAGGAATGTAGCATTCCATACACCTTAGGATGAGGTTGCAGATTTAAATCTCACACGAATCATGAGGACTTTACGAAGACATTGTAATAATAATAAGTTAGTTTCTCAATGAAAATAATGCTAACTATACTCCAAAAGAAGTATGTAAATGTTAACATACTAATTTCCACATAAAAAAAAAACCATTTTAACTAGGGCTGCAAACGGGTCGAGTTCGGAACCAAAAATACAGATTCCGATTCCGATTTCGATAGTCGAAATATGATTCCGATTCCGATTCTGATAAGAATAGTTAGTTCCGATTCGTTCCGATTCCGATAACATTACCGGAACCGAAATTCCGATAAGTAAGATGTTTACCATAATTTTACCTTGAGTTTATGATAATTTATCGGAATAACTGATACCGATTCTGATTATTTTTTCAATTCCGATTTCGATAACTTATCGGAATATCCGATACCGATTTCGATAAGCTATCGGTATTATATTCCGATTCTGAAACTGATAATTTTTATCAGAATCAAGTCGGAATATCGGATTCCGTTTACCCATACTTTTAACAATGTGAAGACCAACCCCAAAAAGAAGTATAGCTAATTTAAGATAGTATAAAACAACACAAAAAGGCCAATCTTAAGCCGATGAAGATAAACTCTAAAGTTTACAAAGATGAGCGGCTCCAAGAGAAATTGTAGCGAAGAAAGGATCGAAGATGAGACCAAGGTGGCGAGGGCAACATTCTTCTTCCCCATCTTTTGTCACTTGGTCATTCCTCTCTGATGCATAATCTCCAACAAGCCTGGATACGGAGATGTTGTTTGATTTAGAGAGATTAGAAATAGAAACACCACTAGTGTTACCCCTGAAAGAGTGCAAGGTCTATTGAGTTGTTAGAATACTTGTTAAAATGCCATCATGGGGATCTTGGGGCGGTGAAGTTTCCGCTCTTGAGACAGCAACTTAAAGAAGACTGTGACGAATGGCGCTAGTGTTTCGTTGAGGAGGAGATGCAGGTAGTCCTCTTGTGCTTGGAAACAGAGAAGAAGATGGTGAAAGTCCAAGGTACTCAAGCCAAAATTCTTTTTGAACTGACATCTGCTAGAAAGATGAGTGCGGATCTTCTGAAAGTGGGAGGGCATCAAATAATCTTTGAAACATGTCAAATGCTACAAATGTTTTGAACCTCTAAAATTTTAATTTTTTTATATTATTAATATTTTAGGTACGAATTTAGACCTAATTATCTTCCATCCAACAATGAGTTTTAGTTTTTGAGCCAATACTTCATGTGCGAGCCATTTAGGGTAGCCCATTATTTATTTTTCACTTAATGGGTTTTAACTATTCTATATTCTTTTAATTTAAATTATTTATCGAATTTTAAAAATTCAAAATTGCTATATTGAAAGTCTAAGGTATTCAAGCCAAAATCCTTTTGAACTGACATCTGCTAGAAAGATGAGTGCGGATCTTCTAAAAGTGGGAGGGCATATCAAATAATCTTTGAAACATGCGAAATGCTACAAATGTTTTGAACCTCTGAAATCTTACCACCTTTGTTTCCCCCCACCATGCTACTTTCCCTTTTGTTCCCTTTGTTTTGGGGGTGTTGGGATTGGGGACTAACTCCACACATTGCATTGATACAATGAGTGATGTGGTTTGCCTTAAAATATTATAAAAATTTTCATTTGTAAATATAGTATTATGTAGGTGTTAAAATTATTTATTTTTAAATTAGATGTTCATCACTTTGTAAATAAAAAAGTGTCGATACAGAGATGCAAAGTCATGGAAATTTTCACAGCACACCAAACAACCTCTTACTAACTTTGGACGTGATCTTCTAAGTGTCACCAAAATTTGAAAAGAAATATTTATTATTCGGGTGGTAATATCCGATTAGAATGAAGGTCATTGGACTATTCGTGTGGCGCATGAGTCACATCGATCTTTTTCTACTCTTCTTATGTAAATTTATATTCTTAATGTAAAAAAATATTTATCATTTTTAATTAATTATTATCATCTTTAATTCATAATTTATCACTCTTAACATTTAAAGATGACAAATAATTTTATAAAAAATAGTATAAAAATTATTAATATTTCCTATTTGAAATGAACTAAGAGTATGCTTACGAGATAGAGCAAGGAAATGATCACAGGTCGAAGTGAACGGTGAAGTTTAGATTTTATTTTAGGGAGTGGGTGAAGGGGGAGAGGGGATCCAACTTGTCCTGCAGAAGGCCGACCGGTGGTGGCGGAAGCGAAGGCGATCGACGTCGCTGGCCTACCGAAGCCGCCTCCTGCAGAACAGGAGGTGCAAAAATGTCTCCTTTTCCTCTCTCTCAGAAGAGGAAGGCCGTGGGAGCGGAGGCAGGAAACACGGCTGCGGGCCTGCGGCTGCGTAATCTCTGCAAAGCAAGAAGAAAAGAGAAGGCAAGTGTCAAAGGGGGACGACGACCGTAAAGTAAAAGAGAGATCCGTACGCCAGAGAGAGAGCGAGAGAGAGGCGTACCGGTCATCGTCCCTGTAATCCTGGCCGCTAGCCCTTGCTGCGTGTGCCGCCGACCCCTGCCTCCTTCCCTTGTCCTCGCCGGTCACCTTCTTCTGACGCAGCATTCGGTGCTCGGAGATGGCCCCGAGCGTGGAACGCCACTGTAAACCCGCCCCGGAACCCGGGGCGCCCGCGGCCCCGCGCCGCCGCTTCTCGTGGCCCCGCGTCGCCGCCGTCGCCGCCTCAGCGTCGAGCCTCGGATCCTCGGCCCGTCCTCCGCCGGCAGGCCCTGCAGCCACAGGGGAGGACACCAGCTCTAGAAACCTGATCACTCTGCTCTGCCCTGTTCTACTCTCCTCTGCTCCCTTCTGCACAAGAACGATACCTTCTCTCTCTTCACTCCTCTGTTTCTTCCTCTCTCGCTCGCCCTCGCCGTCTATTTATAGCCTCGGCTGGCGGTGATGGATCGGGTGTTGCCGATTTCGGACGCACCCCTCGGGTCCCATCAGGTGTGCTGCATGCTTGTTCGCGCTAAACATGTTAGCTTTGGAGGAACACTTTGTACTCGGAAGACATGTTCGGGCTCTTGTATCCGAAGACACAAATGTATGTGGATGGCAGCAAAATCCACTCACGTATGTCTACGACAGGATGGCCGACACTTTTGTACCCATATATATTGATACGGGTAAGTCTTGAGATGCTCGGCTCGATCACACCTCGTCTAACAATTAGTTCCGGCCGAGCCGAGCATGATTACAGACGAGCTAAGTATGGGAGCATTCCTACCCGAGCGTCATCCGAGTCAAATCTCCTCATTATAACATATTATCTCTCAGACCTTCCGAAAAGGACCCCTATACAAGGTGATACGGGTCAACCTTGGTCGACGTCTGTCCGTTGCCGAGCTTGTGCTCGGTCTATCCAACCTGTAGACGACCAGCTTATGGGGCAAGAGGGTCGTCTATGGTATGGACCCTCGTCAGCACCACACATGAAGCGAGATTCTTGAGAACTCTCATTAGACTGTGCGGTGTCCGTGGCCACATCCTCTTGCTCCCATAGGCACGGCAATCACGGAGACAGGGAGCGCAAACCCAATGATCTCGCTATCTTTGGCATGAGCTTCAAAACGGACGTTACGAGAGGATACGGATGTCGGAAGAACATCCTAGCCCTATAAAAGAAGCCAGAACATTCTATCGCAAGGTACGCAACTTCTAGCACAAAAAACTCTTTCTCTAATCTCCCGAGCTAACTTGATCGTCGGAGTCTCTGCCCCTGAAGAGCTTCGGTAGTCTTGCAGGTCGGAAGCTCGACAGTATCGACTCATCATCAATTCGTCTTCCTTGGATCCGCTCGATCTGAGCTGACCTCTTTGCTCCAGCAGCAACACATACAAAGCATAATCTTAGCTTGTGTCTTCACGTGGACACTGGCAAGTGGCTCCAAGGTTAAGGGATCTGTCTCACATGTTGTTGGGTGTTCAGGATCTTTCTTTCTCTTTTTCCTCCATGAAAGGGGGCTCGTCCTCCCCACAAGCCTAAGTGTGCTAATCTGGCTTGTTAAGCGACATTAGACCAGCTGTAGACCGTTAGCAGGCTGATGGCCTTTCATGAGGTCTTGGTTGTTCGTGTGTCAATTTAAGATCCACTCTTGATTCCCCAAAACATTAGATTGGAGTGGGTTTGCTCATCTCCTTGCGCTACTGATTAAGTAGTTTATCTTCTCAATATGTCATAGATCTCAGCTGTAGGGTCTGTTGTGACCACAGATCTCCTGCTCAGTGTCTGTTAATTAAGAAGATCTAATAATGGCAACATGGACTCGCGACTCCACTTCAAGATGGGTCTCAGTGACATAAGCAGGTGCTGAAAGGTCATCTGCTTGTCGATCCCCATATTCAAAGTGAAGTCGAAAAGTGCAGAGATGGAGACGATCACGAATTAGTCCGCAGGGAAGACGGATGAGCTGAGAAGGGAAGAAGAGGAAAATATAGTTGGCGACTCCCTGAAAGTGGAAAAAAGCACGATCAACATCATCATGAAAGAGCTAGGCAAACTGCTGCTCTTCCTGATAAATGGGATGTGGGCAGATGACACGAACATATCCATGAGCAGGTAGAACCGGACCCAACATTAATGTGCTCCTCTCCTTTGCCATCTCCACTTGCATCAGCGTTCGCACTCTTTCACTCCTTTCGTCACCTGTACGACATCATCCATGGATCGATTCATGGGATCGAGCTGCATGCCTTAAATGTCGTCTGCAATTGGAAGTGAGTTTTAAATTCGAAACCTCTTCTTCACAGGAGAAGAGCCTCCTCGATCATTAATGAGGCCTACCTAGCTCGATAACTTTGATGGCACTACTTTTGATTAATAAGACAAAAAAGTGTAAATAGATTAACCTGGATATATGAGACTTCGCGTTGCCTCTTCTCATGTTGCCCATGCTGCCTTTCTTTCCAACACCGGAAGGAAAAGAGCTCATCCAAGTCTTGTGCCGTCTTCGTAAGGTAAAAAACCTGTAAAACGCCATCGGCCGCAACACTCGATTAGATTTGTCAGGCATGTTAGCATCGAGCAGGACCACTCGGAGTAGCATACAAGGCAGGGCATGGACCTTTGTTGAAAACTTAACGAGCCCTTTCTCTCTCTGACATTTTGCGGGCCTGCTGAAGGCAACGTGCATGCATGAGATCATCAACATGTGGTTTTGCCCGCGCATAAGCGAGCAGGGATAGGATAGCAGAAATTAGTGAAAGAAAAGTGAGGTCACCGAGAAAATCCTCGTTAGAGAACCATGCATGGGTGAGCAAGTTGATGCTGGAAAGGACAGTGGACGATCTTATCAGTGTGGCGACATATACATACGAGTGAAGGGTGACAACCCAAGTACCGTCCATGTTTGGAATTGCGGCGATTTTGTTTCCCACCAAGCTACCAAACACTGCTCAGGATCGTATCTTTTTCGCAGACATCATTAATGTCCAATTGGCAATTAAGATAAAAAATATTTAGTACAGATTTTTTTTTGCAAGTTAAATAGTGTGCATCATATTCTCTTGTGATTGAATATCCATCATATTAATATGATTGAACACTAATTAGACGATGATGTGCGCGCACATACCCTCTAAGTGGTGAACGCATCAATATTTCTCATTAAGATACATACCCAGAAAGTAAATGTTCCTTGCTGTCATCTATTGGGTTGATGGAAGTGTTGGAGCCTGGCACGACATAGACGGACTCAGAAAAATTTTCAGTGGGATCACTCCTTTAGAAAAATTTTCAACCAAGTTAATGTAATGGAAAATTTTAGACTCATTAATAGGGTTTTAAAATCCAGTGGGATCACATGACCCCACTAGTTCTTCATTGGATCCGTCCATGCGGGCAGAGATAAATGAATGTGTGAAAATTAAAGAGTACCACGCGCAATATTATTCTTTGTGTTACGTAAAGTGATCACATTAGACAACTTTGAATTCAGCCATTGTATGGCCTTTTGAATGGATTTCGGTCAATGAAATTCCATGTTACCTATGTCATACATGTATAACCGACCTCAAATAATAAGATAAGATTCTAATGATGATGATATGTGTGCGTATACTTATGTGCGTGTGAGTGGAAGATTGGGTCCAATGCTCATAAAGACCAGCCAAATCTTTGGAGTAGAGTTGAGGTGTCTCTACCTTGCACCAAGTGATAAGATCGAGAAAAGGTGCTCATCAAGATCACGTTCAAGAATGAATTGAGTCCATTATTAGACAATTAATATATATTAATCCCACACATAAAAAAATATAGTGAATAAATCGTGACAAGCATATATGCTTACGACCTTTAACTCAATGGTCAAATAAGATTCAATATTACTTGCTAAATGACGCATGACGGCGCTAATGCCTTGCTCTACTCCTTAATTAGCGGCTAGCTATAAAGGTAAATCAAAGAGCACAAGTAAAAAACAAAGGGAAAAAATTAGCTCCGATAGCTCACAACTCATCCACCGCATACTCCCTTTTGAGCTTTTCATATCTTCTTTATCTTCACACATCCTAACTTGATTAATTGAGAGTCGATCTTCAGAATTAACTTTCTATCCATGTCCGATTTCGACGCCTTCATCTCCCACCAACGCTCCACAAACTCTTCTGGAGCAATGCTATTAATGTCAACAAATCTTGATCTTTTTCAACTGATGAGATCTCGGGTTCAATGCAAGGGCATCTCTGGGGTGAAAAGCAGATGACATAAGGCTCTCCAAGTATCTGGGAAGCTTATATCCTATTCTGCCTTTCTTCCAATACGAAAAAGGAAAAGAGCTCATCGATCAAGTCTTGTGCCCGGCCCTAGGGTGTTCTGGTTCGGTTTCGGTTCGGTTTAGATATTTTTTTGTTCAAACCGACTGAACCAAATAATGTTTAGAACCGAAAAAAAAAAAAAAACACAAAGGCTAGGCTTTCTTTTGTGATATTATATATTATTTAAATATATTTAATATATATATCGGTTCATTCGTTTTCCCTGAGTGAAACCGAACTGAACTGTCACATTGTTCAACCCGAACCGAACCGGTCGTTTCGATTCGATTTTCGGGTTGAACTGAAAAATAAACACCCCGGGTCGTTCAAGTGATAGAAACACTACACAACGACGTCTCTGCAACACTGACTTAGATCTTTTGGGCATAGCGAGGACGGCATGCATGTGTTAGCATCGAGCGGGATTACTTGAAGTAGCATACACGGCAGGGCAATTTGATGCTAGCTAGGAAGGGAACACTACAGGATCTTATCAATGAGCGCACACGCACGCGCACACACACGCGAGCGCGTGCACAGAGAGAGTAGAGAGAGATGTCTGAAACAAGTTTGAAGTAACAGCGTGTAAAGGGAACAGGTTTAAATTGTCAAAATCGAACTAACCTTTTTCAGTACTGGACATACCTAGCTCGTAATGGCAACATATGATCCCCCGTATCCCAAGTGTTGAGAAATACTTATTACATTTGTAAAAGTGTAATAAATACATTTTCACAGCTCCTCTTTGTCATTAGTTTGGTGATCCTTTGTACCTATCTAATTAGAAATTTGTGAAAAAGGTACTTATTACAATTTACAAATATAATAAGTATTTTCGAATAAATAATAAGTGTGTGTAAAAAGTACAATAATATATAGCTTCAATTTGGCGTCGCGTGCATGTAGAATTTGAGTAGTATTAGAGTGAATCCCCCTCCCCCTCTCTTCCACGTACCCCCTGGAAAAAGTAAATTATGTCCAAGGAAAATAATCTTTAAAAAACTTGACTCTTCTGTTTTTTCCGAATTTCTCAAATATTTGTAGAATGATTTGTTGATAAGTATCAATCTTTACATGATAATAAGATCTATTGCCAAGTCGCAGAGTGGACTTCAAATAGTAAGAATGTTCTGTAATAAAATCGACAAACACATCATAAAGAGAAATAACGAAATCTACGAGTTTGAAGAGATAATGTATTTTTTTGACATCTATGGGAAGAATAGAAAAAACTTTAATATATGATATAAAAAAATAAAATGAAAAAAAATACTCTTACAATAACACCGGATGATCTTTTTCAAACGAACAAACAATTTTCAAATCAACTCAATCTTCCTCAAAAAGTGCTCTTCAAGTTCTTATCTAATATATGTCACGTTCATAACAGGCATAAATTGATCGGCAAAATGCGATCGACCACGTACGAATTTTTTCTCATTCAAAGCTCGATGTGTGTGATGTAGCGTATAATTAAAGACAGGAAAAAAAGAATACGCAGATATATATAGATTCGAAAAGATGAACGTGCTCTTGTGTAACCTCGCAGCTGCCATACACCACATACAGATGGATAAAGAGAGGTGAATTGTTCCTCTGCAAAAGGTCGAGAATTCTCTATCCATCACTTGCCATCCTCCAATCTCTAATCCAAACCTCCGGAAGAGAAGTTTTAACGTTAAATTTGACACAAATTAATAAAAATATATATATCACATCATTATTTATTAATTAAAATAATACAGTGAATATTTTATTCAAAAATTATAATGCACTTCGATTGATGTGTTAAAAACTGTGTTAAAAATACATACTAAACTATTTTCCGTTCTCAAGCGGATCATAGAAGATGACTTTAGCGAGCCCCGTCTTCACTTTTGAGAAGAAGATGTGTTTTAAATTGTCAGATAATTTAATATCGACTAATTTGATAGTAAATTTATCCTTATATAATATTATCGTTGTCGTTTCAATACTTAAATTTTGAGGAAATTTTTTTTATTTGCACATAAATTGCCTTCATCTAAACCCTTCCCTTCCCCCCCTGCTCCTGTGTGTTTCCTTCGCTGCCCATATCCGACCGACAGAGATCCTCTGCATTATTTTTTGTGCACCATTTCCTGTTCTATATTTTTAAAAGAATATTTTAAAAATTTTAAAAATATATTTTTTCTATTATTATAAGAAGAGTAAATTTTATTAAAATTTCATTGAAAATGGGTAAACCGTAAGAGAATAAGTCATTCTCTGTTAGGGTTGATTTATTTTAGTTAAAAATGAGTCAATCTAGTCAATGACTCATTCTCTTAAGCTTACACATTTTAATGAGATTTAATAAATTTTACTCTTCTTATAATAATAAAAAATTATATATAATTTTAAAAAGTATTTTAAGAAAATGTGGAGCAAAAAATCGTGTACCAAAAATGCTGCGGAGCATCTCTGTTCGTATATGTCCGACTGCCACTGCCCTGTGGTTTAAGCTCGATCCCGCAGGAGCCATTGAAGACACCCCGGTGTACATCATCTCTCTTAGGGTTGATTTATGTTAGTTAAAAATGGGTCAATCAAACTCAACTTTAAAAGAACGATTCATTCTCATAATATTTACTCATTTTTAATAATAGAAAAAGTTTTATATTTTTAATTTTTTAAAAGATTTTTTTTAAAAAAATGTGAAGCCAAAAATAATGTAGAGGATCTCCGTCTATAATCTATATATATATATATATATATATATATATATATATATATATAGATATATAATATATATATATATATATATATATATATATCTGACTGCCACTGCCCCATGGTTAAGGTCGAGCCGTCTAAAAATGTAGTTCCAAACACCATCTAAAGCCACATTTGGATCCGATCGAGGAAAATCACCTATGAAGAATTTCGGATTCCCCATTTGCCTAAGCGTTTGGTAACGGGGTTAAGGGGATTTTTAACAAAAAATCTCTGACAAATCGCCTTGTGATTTCCAAATGTGAGTGGCTTTTCTGAGAGTTTGCGCAAAGCGTTTCTTCGGAGAGAGAATAGAGATAGACCCAGTACCCCGTCTGTAGTACCCCGAAAATCTATTATTAATAATTATAGATAAATTGAAAATTTATCAACTAATAATTCAATCAATTAAAAAAGGTACGCATTATTATCACATGCGTATAAGCCCCTAAAAAAATTTCGTAAAAATAGTAGTTATACTATAAATAATGTTCTCTAATGACCCATCATGAAATTTGGGCGTAAAAAAATCATTTGGACTTAGTTTAAGAATTTATGCGACTTATTAGCATAATTAAGGAATAAGTCGAAGAATCCATTATTTATGATCCAAGGGGATTATAATTAAAATAATATATGAGTAGACTTTAAATAATATGGGATGATAGTCCATATTTTGGACCAATAGACAATCTTGACCCATGAATAATTATCTAATAAAAGGATAAATAAAAACCCATTAAGTAAGTAAGTACATGGGTTGTACAATTACCTCACATGAGTTATTGGGCTAAGAGTAATTGCCCAAATGATGAATATTAGAAATATGGTATGAATAATATTTATTCAATTTAAAAAATATGAATTTACTTAATAAGTGTGATAAATAGATGTACTAAGGATAAAGGGTGAATAATGGAGCCCGCTGTTGGTGCGGTGGTCTCCCCCCTGCCAAATGAGGGGGGAGACGGGAGGGCGCGGGATCGATCCCGCGCCCTCTCATCATTTGTCCCCTCCCCAACCATCACATTACGATCAAAAAAAAAAAAAAGGTGAATAATTGGAATTAAATCATACCCATTAAATTAAATTAGTAATGGTTTTACTAAGGACCTAACATAGATTGTTGGGCTCAATAAGAAGAGCTCATCTGAGATGAGAGATAATTAAGCTAAATTCGTACTAAAATATTAATAAATAGAAAATGGTTAAGATAATGAGTATTTTAACTCTTAATCATCTAAAAAGAGTCCTAACCTAGTCTAACCCAATAGGACTCTATCCTAATCTAAATTGGGATTTAGATATGAGACAATTGGGTTAAATATAAGAGACCCAAATTAAATAGGGAAATTCGTAACTATATTATCTCTTTCATTAAAAAGGGGTCATTAAAGCACTAATATGACTCATATATATCTCTTAAAAAGGTTTCCATCCCATCCTAACACATTAGCCATAATTAGATCTCTCCCTAAGCCAATTAGTGGATTAATGCTAGAATATGGGAGATAAATGTGTAAATTCGGAGTTAATATTTAAATAATTAAAAAGGGATAAGATAATGACTAAACTAGCTTATAAATATCTTATAAAAGTCCTAATCCTATCCTAAACCCATTACCCACGAAATTAGCTCTCTCCTTAGCCTATTAGGTGGATAAATAAGAGAAAGTGGGAGATAAGGAAGGAAATTTAGAGTTTAATGGAAAGGAGGACTCTTATAATGACTAGGACTTCTATAGTTGGCCATATACACAAAAAAACTCATCATTAGCAACCCATTTTCGTGGCTAGAGCTCTGGAGAAAGAGGAGAAGGGCTGGAGATAAAGAGGCAAGGAGGAGGAGGCTAGAACAAGAAGGGTTTTCGGATTTTCGTCATCCAAACTAGGGTTTTCTGCTCCACGAAAAAGATAGACAATCTCTCAAGCTAAAATCGTGAAATAATTACCCTAGGTAGCCTTCATGTACCTCTTCAAAAGCCCTATGGTTTCGTGGTATTTCGTTTACCCATTTGGGCGAATTTATTCGTGAAATCCTGCTGTCACCATGAACCCTAATCTCATGTTTTCTCTATTCCCGATGTGTACATGCTCTCATGCCATGATAAAATTTTAGATATACTACATCACACTAGCTTTCAAACGCCCCTGGTCTTGTTGATTTCGATCTCTCATGAGAGAGAATAAATCTTTAATATCTGTCAAACTTGTGCACTCGACCTCCTTGTTTCTTTTTAATCTCGTACACACTTCACATCATTCCATGATAAAATTATCATAAATATTACTACATGTTAACTTTCAAACGCCGCTGGTTTCATAATTTTTCATGATGTATTCATCCTGATATTTCATTGAACCCTGACTGCGCCTGTTTAGGTCACCGAAATGTAACCTCAATGCATATCTAAACCTTGTCTATTTTCAAATTAATCGTGCATGTTGATAGATACATGTCTAATTCGTTTAAAACTAGTTTCGTACTTTTTGGATCACCATACATTTTATATGTAATTTAGAACGTCCATGTATCACAGAGGGCTCGCCCTAGAAAAAAGGAAAAGAGCAAACCCACCTGTTATCGCGACGGCGCGACCCGCCGCGATAACAGTGGGGTCGCGCCGGCCGATGGCGTCGCGTCAAGAACGCGGCGGCACGAGCCGCCGCGATTCGCTCCAGACCGGGCCAGACCGGCCAGGCCCCGTGTCGCGTCCGACCGCCCTGTCGCGACTTGAATCGCGACGGGTAGGTCCGTCGCGTTCTTGCAAATTCGGCCAGAACCTTTAATTGCTCTTATATCCCTGCTTTAAATGTCATCTAATCCTGTACAAGTTAAGCCATGTACTGTTAAGCTTGATAAATGATCTGAATATTTTTATTGGATAATATTTAAATGACTCTTATTATTTAAAAGCCGTGAGCACGACTTATTCTAATCTCATGATTTCTTTACACTTGCACACTAATATTGTTTATTGCCATTTGACCCTATTAAATTACTCAATAATATATCTGGTAATAAGTGAATTAATTACCTATTTCCCTATTATTTAAATGACACATGTCTTCATTTTATTCGCATGATTTGTACTCGTTATCGCGTCCCTCTGCCTTCGAGCACTCGAGGCAAGACGGACAACGTTTCGTTACACACTTTTTCTGACATGGACCACCTCTCCACCGAGAATACTCTCGACTGGACTAGGGACTTCTTGTCAAGACCTCCGTAAGTCTTCTTGGCTTTGGCGCACGTCCATTGCCGACGAGCTGGTGTACCTTTAAATCCCGTTACACTCTTAGGGATCAGTACGATCCAAACGGCCTTAGTGAGACTCTCTTATCTTGTGATTCACGCCGGACCACCTGGCCAGCGTTCTTAGCACGGCTAGTGGGTACCAGACTGCCGGTACCCGACCTGGTGCTGTGCAACCGTTACTATCGTGGTTTAACATTGTTTTACGATTATACCCCTATCTCATCTACTATCCTTGTACTCTCATCTATTCACGTTCACTCTACTATCTCGTCTATTCATCTAGTACTCTCTTGAGACTCTTGAGCTGTTGCGGCTCCCATTGCTTGTACTATACATGGCTGTCTAGCACCATAATATGGGTCCGGTGACCCTACTAACTTTAATGCTTAGTGTGCAGGGCACGGAGAGTGTCCGAGGGGCTCCAATCTAGTCCTGGGGGGCAGAGAGCCACTCGAAAATACCTGCAGGGGCTATTGACGGTGTTATGCATTGCACCGGTTCTGACTATCTCGACATTGGCTAGACATCTAATTGTTTTACTATTAGTCTGAGGAGTTCAGACATAGTGTGCAGTTCTGTGCTATTAGTGTGCTAGCACTGACTGATTAACATTTGTCTGAGGAGTTCAGACGAAATGTACTATCGTTAAATGGCTACTGTCCCAAAGTGAATATTGCCATACTCGACTAGTGCACCGTGGTGCAACCATACATGCTATCTCTATATAAGCTATCTCGTTACACGTCACCTTGATACAAGCTATCATATTACATGTCATTTTGATACACGCTATCTTGTATACACTATCTTGTTACACGCTATCTCGTTATGTTGTCATCCTAATTTGCAATACTCTTGAGAAATGTATTATCGTTCACTTGTTATCTTGTACTATTTCTCTCTTGACTATACTTGATCGTTCTCTCGGTTAACCTGCATTACAAGACATAATCACTTAAAGCATGCTTGTTTACACGAGATATTAAGTCCTACTGAGCGTTATCGCTCACCCTTCGTTTTTGTTATTGTGTTTTCAGGTAAGTCAAAGTGATGACCTTACACACGACAACGGGATTGGACTAGAGTGATGAGCGTCCTGAAGTCATAACGATGGAATGTCCTTAGCACCTTAGAGTCTAGTTAGAGATTTGCTTTAGCTTTCTTTTCTAATGTAATAATGTCATTGAGCCTATATTTTGGCTCTGAATTAGTGGTTTTAATAGTTTAGATGAATTATCAATAAATGATGAGTTTTTGTTACAATTATTGTTCATTAGTTTGCTCTGATATTTGCGAATGTATGCGCAATTTACATTACCATACTCGTTGTTCATGCCTCCCCGATTTATTCCGCTGCTAAATTGGCGGGGCATGACACCGTCTCTCTCCCTTCCATCAAAAGCGGCCACCTGCCCGCTTTCAGAAATAGGTGGGTTGATTTCTGTGTGGTTTTGACTACTATACCCACACTTGGGTATGGTTGCAATGAAGGAGGAAGGGTAGGATGGTAAAAGGGTCTTTCGAACGTCCCTTCCAAAGAGCTGCTCCCAAGTGAGCTGCCCGCTTTTGATCTATCTCTCCAGGAAGCACGCGTGTCAGACAGGTTGCTGGAAGCTCCTTTTGCAAAATCCATTTTCATATAGTGAAGTACCCAATGCTGCCTAAGCACGATTGTGATTTTGCATCTCGTCATCTGTGCCGCAAAAGACACGAGCAATGAAGTTGTTTCGTTGCTCCAAAAATTGTTTTTTTTTTTTAATGTCAATTTTTATCGACAAAAAGGTCGGCCGATGCTCCCCCGCGTCGTCCGTGCAATTTTTTAAAGTGGCTACAAACTTGCTCTTGGGTAAGGAGGGGGGAGAAAAATCATTCTCTCTCTCTCTTTCTTGTCAAAATCATCTTAACACGCAAATTGAAAATCCGTCAAGATCATTTGACAACGCTTTGAGTGTTGTCAAAAATTTTATAAACCAAAATCTTCTCCAATTCAATTCCAAATGATGCCTAAATTTGAAGAGCCTTGCTCGCCGCCCATCCACACGACGAAGTCAGCGCAGACGACGCGGCCGTCTCACACCCACCACCCCTGTGCTGCCCCCGCCTTAGGCAGACCATACAATCTATACCATGCTTATTGCTCCACTCGAGAAGAGAAAACTATGCTCTTATACTGTGAAGTTGAAATTCCAAGGCTGCGGTGTTGAGATGACTCAGTTCATATGCACAAATGTCTCAACCAAGATATTACCGATGTAGAATTAATGTACAAATTCTAAAGTACTAGCTACACTCATTTTTGTGGCTATAACTGAACCGGATCCTAGTGCCCCCATTGCCATCACCCGGCAGAGATGGCCGCGCCATCGAGGACATCTCTACTTCAACCGGGAGGCAAGACAAAGTAGTGGCGTCGTGTTGTGAAGATGCTCTCTATATATCACACACACACACACACACACACACACACAGATTCTACTATGACAGCTTAGGTTGTAAGGTCCACTACTCCCCATTCGACCATGGGATATCACAGTGGATGTATTGGAGGGGACGACGCTTACTGCAGAAGATGAGGGAGAAGGGGGTTAGTGTGTGGCACATATGACCATGCCAACATGAGACTCCGAGCTTTGCAAAATGTGCTGGGAGCATCATGTAACTTCTATAGTAAGACTTGAGAAAGAGATGTCATCAAGTTGCTTACACAACCAAAGAAAGAGAGGGCGAAGTTTAAGCGTTGCGCATGCATGTCGCTTTGTGAATTGCTCAGGTTAGTAAATTATCACTGAAGCCCATGACATTCATAATTGCATACCTACTATTCCACTAAGCTAGCTAGCCAAAAATATGGGTATTGAAGAGGTTTGATCTTCTATTTGCGGGCAGATCATTTGATGGTCTTGGAAACTTAAGAAATTGGATGGCGATTTTTTACGGCAAAAAGGGGGATCTCCAAACAAGAACAAATGATATCAGGAGATCTTGGGATTGAGATTTTAGGAAAAACACCCTAATACTTAGATCAGATTCGGACAATATTATAACAAAGGGTGAGTGACCCGAGATCATTTGTCATAGTAATTTTGGGTCTCATATCCTAGTCGAAGGGTTGATTTCCTCTAAGAATTATGTTGGTCAAGTCTCCTCGCTAGTCTCATGCAATGTAGCTACAAGTATGACCATGATCGTGGTTCTCTATTCTGCTCATGAAGTTCTCCATAGTAAGATGCAATGGGTCTCTATCAGTCGTACGCGGATCATCTCGACATCTCTGTACATCTGTCATGCCTTGATACCGAGGGTCTAAGAGTGATATAGACTGCACACGTGGCATAAGAGTTGTGTCGGGCCATATCCCCGATCGAGCTCAAGAGCAGAGAGGTGCTCGACGTAGGCAGATTGTGTTGGACTCCGAGTTTCCACTTCCCAAATATGTAGACCAATTTTATCACGGAGTGCTTGTTGCTTCACTTTCACCAAATTAGAGTTCTACTGACTTAAGAATATGTGAGTCAAAATACTCTCTGTATTATAGGCTATCAGGATAAGGTTTATCAGACTAAAATCTACTGAGATCAAACGTGGAATGCAAGTCGAGTTAACTTTCTGTCCTAGCACATGTTGAGATATTATCTTGGAAGATTCTCTATCGTTGAGGGCTATCCTCCCAATGTCGTCGCTAGGAAAAAAGCCCTTCATTAAGGTGTCCAATCAAGTATTCTCGCTTAATAACTAGATCTCCTTAAGATGAGATCCTATTTGTTAATTGGACTTTCCCTTATTGATTGGGCCCCCTCTTCAGGTATAGAACTTCATGAAGCTAAAAAATGATTGGACCTCTATCCCTTATGCTGCGTACCTAGCTAGCCCACATGCCTCGCAAGGACCAAAGAATGCAGTAGAAAAGGAGAGGGGCAAAAAATAAGTGCAATTAATTCGATCTATTGGCATTATTTCAGTGACTGATACACATAATGCCATACATACATTATACATATGTTAACATCATGGGAGAACTAATTTGAGCAGAGAAACACTTATTATATTTAAAGGATAATAAATGTATTTTTCATAATTCTTTACTAGATGGCCACAGTGCATTATTAATACATTGACTAATAAATAGAGTAAGTGCAGTTATTACATTTTTAGAAATGCAGTAAATATTTCTCATTTGAGCTGCATCAGAGGAAAGAATTAAAGACCATGGCTGGTGGAGCTTTTGTCGATTGAATTGGAGTGGAAGCCGTGATTGCTGATTGGCAAGAGGACCAGGTGTGTTCGTCCTTTACACCATCTCTCTCTCTCTCCCTCTTGCAATCTTCTGCATACAGAAGATGGAGAGCAGAGCTCAGAACAAGTAGGCAGTGGGATCGAAAGGCGGCAAGACGGCTGGCGCTGTCAGGTTCCTGCAACAGCAAACGCAGAAAGGGATAACCAAGAGAAGGAAAAAATGAGATCATAGATCAGGAAGTAGATGATACGTTGGTGTGCAAGTGGATGTTAAAATGGGAACACTAATCGACATTCTTATCCCTGAGAGCAGATAACAGGGGCGACATATCTATAGACACAGAGGGAGGGAAGAAGACACAAGTTGTAAGAACAACGTGCTCCTCTTGTTCTCTCCTGTGTGTGTGAGATAAAAGGGCTACCCTTTTTGACTACTGCAGTCCCCGCCGCCCCTCAAAAGCGCAGGGAGTCACTATCCATGGCGGATCAAGCCTTCGTACGGTAACGCTTTCATTCCCGTGAAACACGTACACACCCAGAGAGAGAGAGAGAGAGAGAGAGGTCAACAAGACAGCAGCTACTCCGGCGGGGCCTCCGGCAGACCAGAAGCGTTGACTCCGATTACCAACCAATCACACCGGAACGTCAAAACCAAAACTTTTTCTCCTTGTTCCACCGGAGATAGACAAGGAAAATAGATCATGGGAAAGAGGGGGAGGGAACGAAGGATACTTATTTGGGGGGAGGGGGTGGAGAGGAGCTTACCGGTGGTCGTCCCTGTATTCCCGGCGGCAAGAGCTCCTTTCAGGCGCACCCTTCCCCTTCCCTGCCGACGACCGCAGCCTCCCCCCCTTCTCCTTGGTGGCGTGGAAAACCCCGCCCTCCGAGATTGCGCCAAGGGCGGGACGCCAGTGCGACGCCGCTGTGGAACCGCTTCGCCGCTTTTCCTGGGACGGCGCTCCGCCATCGGCGGTTGTCCTGGGCAACAGGTTGGTAACCACCGCGGCAGCCGCCGCTTCCGCAGCTCGCCTCGGAGTCCCCTGGTGCTTTCTCCGGTTGGACTTGCGGCCACAGGGCACGTACTCTAGAAACCTCATCTCTCTCTCTCTCTCTCTCTCTCTCTCTCTTTCTCTCTCTCCCTCTCTGCTTTAACTGCATTCCGTACTTATAGCCTTGAGCTACTCCTACTTATAACTTGCCTCAAATTTGAAACAAGAAAGGCCCCCAAATGACTACATTACCTTCACCGGATAACGATCAGAATTATAACTTAGAGAAATATTAAAAAAAAAACATGTTTGCACGGGATCTCACGACCAATCTCATATTTAGATAGACAAAAAAAAATCCATTGATAAAAAGCATTTCTCTATAAATTATCCAACTCAAGACGTAACCAATTCAAATTCTTTAAATTTTAAAGTATTAAATAGGATCCAATCTTTTATGCTTAGAATTTGTTCGAAGCGCCGTTAAATAATTTTTTTTTATATTCATACAAAATCGACCCACATAAACCTAACCCTAGTGGAACAATTCAAAGGCAAATCTGGACGTTGTTGGGCTAACAGCCAAGTCAAACAACTCAAACACAGAAGCGATCGAGAACCCGGGATCTTCCATAAGATTATGTCGCCGGCGAACATGTTCTTTAGAGTACGGTCGGCCGGTGCTCCCTCGTGATCCCAAAGAAGGTTGACATAGGAGAAAGGCCCCGCGCAGCGTGCGTGAGTGGCCAATGGAGGCGACGACTCGATCCAGTGTTCAGATGTGGAGATAGAGCCAGCCTGCGAATCCCCACCTTGGGGTCAACTCACCTCTTCTTTCCGACACTAGCTAGCTAATTGGCCATGTGTGGATACGATGGAATCGGACAGCCGCCACCACCGTATGTATATCTTTTCCACATCGGCTCAAATTCCGAGTTGCATGGTTACGATAATTGAAAAAATATTTGATACACATGCATGATCTTTCGGCGGGGCAAATGAAAGGGCCAAATTAAATATGCTAGTCATGCATGGCCTGTTGGATAATAAGTATTTTTTTATTTACTCTTTCCTACACTAAAAAAAATTTAGAATGTAATTACGATCATTCTGTAAGATAATACCTAAAAACTCATAAATATAGATATATCCTTAATTACGAAATGTCCTATGTCAGATTAGCTAGTTACTTCGATGGGGCCATTGGTCATGAAAAGAAGCATCTGCAACAAATTTCTATATGTTTAAAATTTCTGTATAAAAAAAACTAACAATGTTCTAGACTTCTAGTAGATATTTTTTAATATCCACATTAAATTTAGAATATGTTATTCAGATCTCCTTTCTTAAATAAAGATACAAAGTAAAACTAATATTATTTTATTTAACAAATTTCATAATTGCAAAATGACTCTGGCCATGAATACTATGGTGGTGTAATCCTATTTGGGCCGGAGTCAAACGGGCCTCCACTAGAGAAGATGGGGAAGACGGACGCCGGTGTGGACGAGAGCCTATAAAAACCAGAACCGGATCAGGGGGCCCGGTGAAGACCGGGGAAACCCTCCGATGCCTAAGTCAATACAAAGCTTGCAAGGCAGGGGGTTTCGGAATGTGAGAGCGTGTTCGCGTGGAAGAGAACGTACCCGTGCATGTACTGTACCTGTGTTTTTATAGGCGTTGGTGCCAAGGCGAGTGTGCGTAACGTTGGTAGATCATACCTGAAAAGGTGCCTTGATGGGCGCGCATACGGGAAGAGTTACGCGCTCAGGTGCCCGTTGGGATGCCAGACAGTTCGCGCCTCTTAATGATGGAGCGCGTGGCCTGGGCGGTTATAACTGTGGTGTAAGCCAGGAACCTACTCGGAACCCTCTGGACACACCTTCCGAGCAGGTGACCCACATGGGGATCGAACGTGCTGTTCGGTGATATCCAGGGTTGTACCGCGCAGTAGGATTAACGTTCCTGTTCGGAAGCCGTCTGCTAACGAGCTCGGAAATGCTTCGCTAGGGGTGACTGGCGTGTGGGCCCCCTTGCATCCGATCCGCACGGAGGCGTGGGGCCGTCCGGGGAGGCCACGTCACAAAGGGAAGGCGCTGATGGGCCTTGACGCAATGGGCTTAGGTGGCAAAAAACAGCCACCACACTTGCCCCCCACGCCCTCAAGTGGCTTAGAAGCCGGAGCGCTTGAGGGCGGCGTCCTGCTCGGGTGTCATCTCTGCCATAAATGCGGTATCGTCCCCGTAGATCCGAACAGACCTGTAGCGACGCTTTTACAGAGGGGTTCGCCTCGAACATGAGGCTTTCATGATGACCACGCGGGTCGTGTCAAACCCGGAACGTCACACGCCAGGCCCGAACGGTCACCCGCGGGTCATTCGAGAGGAGACTTGGAGTGGAGGGAAACGCCGTTTCCAGCCCCGCTTCGAATTTCACGCCTCACCTTCCTTATAAGGAAGGGGAGGAGGTGAGAGCGGGGTCTTCATCTTCGAAAGATTTTCCAGAGTCCGCTGCTTCCCAAGCCACTTGCCATCTCCTCCCTCGAGCTTTCCTCCGCTCCCATACTTCTTCTTCTTCGTGCGTTGTGCTCCTCGCCTTCCAGTGATGGCCCAGAAGGGAAAGGAGATCGTTGAAGCCAGTGGGATGCCGCCGGTGGGAGCGAAAGCGGCGAGGTATCGGAGCTTCGAAGGTCTCCGAGAGCGCTTCCGGATAGATGAGGAGTACAACATCGTCTTGATGCGTGAGGACGAGTCGTACCTAACCACGAGGCCAGGGTGCTTCGTGCTTTCGTTGGACCTGTTGGAGGCTGGTCTCCAGCTGCCGGTGCCGGAGATTGCAAAGGAGCTGCTCCGGAGCTGGAAGGTGGCGCCTATTCAGCTGACGCCCAACTCCTGGAGGACCATATTCGTTTTCTGCATCATATGCAAGAAGAGGAAGATCGAGGCGACTGCGGAGATCTTCCGAAATCACTTCAGCTTGGCTTGCTCCCCGCAGTCTGGGATGGGGATCGTGTACGTGAAACACCGTACTAACCGGATGCGGATCAACTTCTCTCGCCCCCTGTCCAACAACAAGGGGTGGACAGGGCGCCTTTTCTTCGTGGGGCAGAGAAAGGGAGCGAATATCCCGAGTGGGACTTCCCAGTGAGGGTAGTGGAGCCCCTGAGGAAGGCGGACATGGCCCCTTTTTTGATTCAGGGGCAGCCGCGGCCTCCCAGTCGCTGAACACGGCCGGGGTGGTCTCAGATGCCGGGGTCCGTGCTGTGACGGATTACAAACCAAATCTGATTATAAGGAGGAATTGGAGCAGTATGGGGCCCGCTGCTACAGAGTAGGCCTTAACGCTGGAAGGGAGTTCGGAGAGCGTTTATCCTGGGTCGAACGCGCCTGAGAAGCTTTCGAGGCCGCTGTTCGGGAGTGCAGGCGCCACACCAATGATGCCCGCTTGGATGATGTGCGCTTCGCGCAATTCCAATTTGGGCGGATGCCTTTTTCAGATGAAGGTGCTGGCCCTTCCGAACAGGCTCCTTAGTTTTCTCCTACTCCATGTCCTTCTTATACTCTCTTTTTGTAACCGCGGCCAAGAAGGGCCTGCATGTAAGCACAAAACTTCTTATAAATGAAATCTTCTGCTCATGAGCTTGTCTTATAGCTTCACTTTCTCTATCTTCTCCCTTTTTGTTGGTTGTTCCTGCTCGGATCGGAATCCGCTAGCTTCATAAGCGTTGCATGTAAGACGCAGATCATTGGGAACCGTAAAGGAGGTTCCGATCAGGTGTATATACCAAATGCTTGTGAAACAACAGGAATAGGGAGTAGAGAGGTAGGATGCTGAAAGAAGGCTTTTATAAATGATAAGCCTTAAGATTAGAGACATGCCAAGTCCTGGGTATGGCTTCGCCACTAGGGGTAGTTAGCTTATATGAGCCTTTTCCGAGGATATGGGTGACCTGATAAGGTCCTTCCCATTTGATGGCAAGTTTGCCGACTGCTCTTCGGGGATCCGAAGCCGAACAACGGCGCAAAACCAAATCTCCCACGTTGAACCGCCTTTCCCGAACTCGCGCATTGCAGTACTGTGCGAGTCGTTGCTGATAAGAAACGAGGCGAATGTTGGCGTCGCTTTGTCGTTCGCCAAGCATGTCCAAGTTTTCCCGAAGAGCACGGTTATTGGCGGCTTCGTCGAAGTGGGTTGTTCGGATGGTGGGAAGGGCTACTTCCAGAGGTACAACTACTTCCGAGCCGTAGGCCAAATGGAAAGGTGTTTCACCTGTGGCTACTCGAGTAGTCGTTCGGTGACACCAAATGACGTTAGGGAGCTCGTCAATCCATGATCCACCTGCAGCTTCCACTCTTGTGCGGATCCTGTGCAGCAATGTTCGGTTGGCGTTTTCGACCAAACCGTTAGCCTGGGGATGAGCCACGGAGGTGAAGTGGTTGTAGATCCCGAGCTCGGCGCATTTATGCTTGAAGAAGGTGCTGTCGAACTGCTTCCCGTTGTCAGAGGTGATCACCCTTGGGACGCCAAACCTGCAGAGAAGGCTCTTCCAGACGAACTTCCATGCGGCTTGTTCGGTGATTGTGGCAACGGGTTCGGCCTCGATCCATTTGGTGAAGTAATCGATGGCCACGAACAGAAACTTCTTCCGCCCTTGGGCCTCTGGGAAGGGACCCAAGATATCAATGCCCCATCTGGCGAAAGGGCGTGGCTCGAACAGGCTGTGAAGCTGTTCGGCAGGCTGCTTGATGAGCTCTCCGAACTTTTGACATTCTGGACATTTCCTGACGAAGGACATGCAATCCTTCTGAAGAGAAGGCCACCAGAATCCTACTCAGATAATGCTGCGCGCTAGCATTCTGCCCCCCAGGTGGCTTCCGCACAGCCCCTCATGGACTTCTTCTGTGGCCGCAAGGGCCTCCTCAGGGTTGAGGCAGCGCAGAAGAGGTCTTGAAAGGGACCGTTGGTACAGCTTGCCTTCTACGAGGGTGAAATGCTGAGAACGCATCCTGACTCTCCGAGCTTCGCCCTATTCGGGCAGAAGCTCACCCCGGAGTAAGTACGCCAAGAGAGGGTCTACCCAACTCGGAGTTGGTGGGCCCGTTTCTATGGCGGCTACATCTACCTCCGTGCTCGGTAAGGCGAGCTCTTCAATAAACACGGAGCGGGAAGGGGCGATGTCACCTGAAGATGCCAGTTTGGCCAGTGCATCAGCTCGCGCATTCTGCTCCCGTGGAACATGTATAACTTCGAAGTATACGAGGCCCTTTGCCTGGCTCTTGACCTGTTGGAGGTATTGAGCCATGCGGGGTTCCCTCGCTCCGAACTGCCCGCTCACCTGGCTGGCAACCAATTGAGAGTCACTAAAGACTCTAAGCCGAATGGCTCCAAGGTGCCTAGCCATGTGGATACCAGATAGCAAAGCTTCGTACTCGGCTACGTTGTTGGAGGCCGGAAAGCGGAAACGGAGGGCGTATTAGAACTCTAACCCCTCCGGGGAGGTGAGGACCAAACCAGCTCCACTCCCTGTGACGCAAGAGGATCCGTCGACGTAGAGCTCCCATGGGGGTTCGTCTGCCAACGGTGGATCCTGCTCGGCCGGGAGGGTACATTCCGCCACGAAGTCCGCTAGCGCCTGCGCCTTGACCACCGTCCTCGGTCGAAAGCTGATGTCAAACTCACCAAGCTCTATCGCCCACTTAACCAACCTGTCGGAAGCCTCCGGCTGCTGAAGGATGGATTTCAGCGGCTGATCGGTTAGAACCGTAACGGAATGGGCCTGAAAATAGGGCCTAAGCTTCCGAGCAGCCGTGACGAGGGCAAGGGCGAGTTTTTCTGCTCTGGGGTACCTCCTTTCAGCTTCTTGGAGGACCCTGCTGATGTAGTATACTAGATGCTGCGCCGCTCCTACTTCTCTGATCAAGACTGCGCTGATGGAGTGTTCGGTAACCGAAAGGTACACGAACAAAGGTTCCCTGAGCACAGGCTTTGAGAGAACAGGAGGGGCCGCCAAATATGCCTTCAGCTCGGTGACGGCAGCCTCGCATTCGTCAGTCCACCGTACTTGCCCCCCTTGCTTCGAGGCGCTTTTAGGGCCTCGGAGCAACTTGAAGAAGTTAAAACTTCTTTCCGTTGCTCGGGACATGAACCGTTCAGTGCCGCAAGACGCCCTGTCAGACGTTGGACGTCGCACACCGTCTTTGGACTGCTCATCTCAAGCACGGCTTGGATTTTCTCCGGGTTTGCCTCTATCCCTCTGTTTGACACGAGGAAACCGAGGAACTTACCCGACCGAACACCAAACACGCACTTGGCAGGGTTGAGCTTCATGTTGTACTTTCGCAGAGTTGCTAAAGTTTCCTGGTGGTCGGAAATGTGGTCAATGCTCGGAAGCGTTTTGACCAGCATGTCATCCACATAGACTTCTATGTTGCGCCCGATCTGCTGCTCGAACATCTTGTTGACCAGCCGCTGGTAAGTTGCGCCCGCGTTCTTTAGACCGAAAGGCATTCTGGTAAAACAGTATAAGCCTAGCTAGGTCTGTGACGAACGTCGTGGCGTCTTGATCTCGGGGATGCATACTGATCTGGTGGTAACCAGAGTAGGCATCCAAAAAGCTGAGAAGCTCGTGACCGGAAGTAGCATCCACCAGCTGGTCAATACGCGGCAGAGGGAAGTTGTCCTTGGGCGTTGCTTTATTGAGATCTTTGTAATCCACGCACACACGCCATTTACCGTTGGCCTTGCGTACGAGGACCACGTTGGAGATCCATCTTGGGTATTGGGCTTCTCGGAGGAGCCCAACAGTTTGGCTCTTGACTACGTGATCCTGGATCACATTCTGCCGTTCTCGGTTCACAGGTCGCCTCCTTTGCTGAACTGGTGGGACCCGGGGATCCAAACGGAGGCGATGGACCATTACCTCCAGGGGAATGCCCGGAAGCTCATCATCAGACCAGGCGAATACGTCCAAATTGGCCAGCAGGAAGGCTGTGTAGCGCTGCTGCTCGGCCTCTGTCAACAAGGCGCCAATGTATAGGACGTGTTCGGGGTCTTCGTCTACCTGGACGGGGATTAAATCTTCAGCAGGCGTTCCTAGGCCGGTGGAAGGTTGATCGGTCATTGGAGGGGCTGGATCAGCGAGTGGTTTCTTGTCCCTTAAGGAGAGGACATAGCAACGGCGAGACTCGCGCTGACATCCGAGCACTTCGCCAACTCCGCTCGAAGTAGGGAACTGCTTTTATACGCCCGATCAGACCTCTGCCGAGGATGGCGTTGTATCCAGGCATGTTGTTGATGACCAAGAAGTCAACAATCTTGGTCACAACCCTTGGAGCCGTCCCTAAGGTGATCGGGAGGCGAACCCTTCCCATGGGCTGGACCGAAACTCCCGAAAAGCCGAACAAAGGCGAGTTTACAGGGGTGAGTTGATCGGTTCTCAGGCCCATGAGGACAAAACAGTCGTAAGCCAAGACATCGGGGCGTTTCCATTATCCACTAGAATCCGGCGCACATTACAGTGGTTGACGGTGGCCAAAATGACCAATGCATCGGTGTGTGGGGTTGTAACCCCTACAAGATCTTCATTCGAGAAGGTTATAGCCTCCTCGGGCTGTGCGCGTGCAGGGCTGGTGGGATATGGAGCCGGCCGAGGTGCAGAGGGCCTATCTACGACATGCACTCGCCTTGCGTAGTCGCGTCGGCTTCGAGTGCTTTCGCCGCCTGCGCCGAAGCCTCCCGCGATCACGTTGATCTCCTGCCCATTGGGCTCATTGTTGATCGGCTGCTCAGGAGTACGCTCTCGGCGTCTGGGGTGCTCTTCATTCCGGCGCACGAACCGTCCAAGATAGCCGCGCTTGATAAGGTCTTCGATTTCGTCCTTAACCTGGCGGCACTCGGAGGTGTCGTGGCCGTGGTCGCGATGAAAGCGACAGTATTTGTTCTGATCACGCTTCCGGGGGTCGGAGCGCATCCTCTGTGGCCACCGAACAAATGCTTCGTTCCTGATCTCTGCCAGGATCTGTTCGGGTGCTACGGTGAGGGGGGTGTAGTCGGTGAAGGGGCGCGGACGGCGCGGAGAATCACCATTGCATCGTCCCTTCTTCCGATCTCAGTCGGAACCGTTGTCGGAAGGCCGATTCTTATCCGACTGCTCCCCATGTTCGGCCCTACTCGCTGCAAGGCTCTCCTCGCAAGCCGCGTGGCGCTGTGCGATGGAGAGCAGCTCGGAGAGGGTAGCGGGCTGCTGGACGCCGAGGGTCCTCTGCAAAAAGCCGTCGCGGGTGCCCTGAATGAGGGCACTGGTTGCCAGAGGGATGTCCAGACCGAGATGCGAAGCGCCTCCGTACGGAACCTCTTAACGAAGTCCCAGAGCGCCTCGCCGTTCTTCTGGCGCACGGCCAGGAGTGAAGCCGCCGTTCGCGGCTTCGACCTTCCACCAAGGAAGTTGTCCCGAAAGGACTTCTTCAGTTGACGGAATGAGGTGATGGAGCCCGCCGGAAGGGTCTCGAACCAGGCCCTGGCGGTCTCCTTGAGAGTTGCAGGAAAGCCCTGCACTTGGCCGCATCCGATGCTCCGTGGAACACCATGTGCGACTCGAAGCCGTGGATGTGGTCGGCCGGGTCGGTAGTGCCGTCGTAGGGCGCGATGGTGGGCAGGGGGAGCTTGGAAGGGACCTGAGCTTCCAGGATCTCCCTGCTGAAAGGGGAGCGGAAGTCCAAGTCGTCTTCCGCTAGGGCTCTCCCCTCCGCGCGCTGAACCATCGCGTCCATGCGGCGCTCGAGGTCGACCACAAGCCGCAAGCGCCTGGCGAGCTCCTGTTCGAAGTTGGCGGGACCCCCTCGTCTGGACGTGTGGGAGTTGCCTCCCACGACCGATCGTGGCGGACGGGGGGAGGCGACAGAGTGACGGGGCGAACGCCCGCGGCGCTCCGGCGCCTGCTCCTCGGACGGGGCTCGATGCGATCGGCGCAGCGAGTCTGCCTGCTGCTCCTGAGGCGCAGGGAGGACTCGAGAGCGCCGATGCGATGACTCTGCCTGCCGCTCCCGCGACAGAGGAACTGCCGGGGCCGATGGTCCAGCCAACTTGGCCTACAGGGCGAGGCAGACACCCGTCAACTGCTGCATTTGCCCCCGAAGTTCTGCCACTTCGAGGGCTATTGCCGGCGCGGCGACAACTGGTGCAGGGACGTCGTTGTTAATGCCGAGAGGGGCGATGGTGACGTCCACAGGGGGGGATCGCCGGAGAGAGTCCCCTCGTGACTGACGGGATCTCGTCGCCCTGCTCCCCACGTTCTGGTATGAGGATCGTCCGCGAGCCATGGCTACGTCGCTTCCCACAGACGGCGCCAAATGTAGTGGTGTAATCCTGTTTGGGCCGGAGCCAAACGGGCCTCCACTAGAGAAGATGGGGAAGACGGACGCCGGTATGGACGAGAGCCTGCAAAAACCAGAACCGGATCAGGGGGCCCGGTGAAGACCGGGGAAACCCTCTGATGCCTAAGTCAATACAAGGCTTGCAAGGCAGGGGGTTTCGGAATGTGAGAGCGTGTTCGCGTGGAAGTGAACGTACCCGTGCATGGTACTGTACCTGTGTTTTTATAGGCGTTGGTGCCAAGGCGAACGTACGTAACGTTAATAGATCATGCTTGAAAAGGCGCCTTGATGGGCGCGCATAACGGGAGGAGTTACGCGCTCAGGTGCCCGTTGGGATGCCAGGCAGTTCGCGCCTCTTGATGATGGAGCGCGTGGCCTGGGGGCGGTTATAACCGTGGCGTAAGCCAGAGAACCTACTCGGAACCCTCTGGACACACCTTCCGAGCAGGTGACCCACATGGGGGATCGAACGTGCTGTTCGGTGATATCCAGGGTTGTACCGCGCAGCAGGATTAACGTTCCTGTTCGGAAGCCGTCCGCTAACGAGCTCAGCAACGCTTCGCTAGGGGTGACTGGCGTGTGGGCCCCCTTGCATCTGATCCGCACGGAGACGTGGGGCCGTCCGGGAAGGCCACGTCACAAAGGGAAGGCGCTGATGGGCCTTGACACAATGGGCTTAGGTGGCAGAAAACAGCCACCACAAATACCATGGTAATAAGACAGAGGAAGGGATCAAAGATGGTATTTATAACAGGAAATCCGGCAATTTGAAAAGGATAGAAACTTTAGTTCGACACGAAGATCAATCAGCAAATCTTTGCTCAATAATTCCTGATTTGTAATTCTTTGTATTATTTGTGATAAAAATTCATCATGGTAAGACCTATTAACACCTATAACTATTAGAAAATTAGCATAAAGAGACTTATCAAGAATCTCCATATCATCAAATTTACGTAAAATCACCACAACCAAACGAGCAGATGTAAGTTTTCCAACAACAAACCAGAAAGTAGGACGGGAGAGAACGGAAAAAGTAAAAGATCAGGGAAGGGCTCATCGAGTGGCGCTCGTCGTCGCTTTGGTCACACACAAGTAGCAATTAAGTTAAGCCCGATCTTGAGCTCGGCGCAGAGAACGTAGGGAACCTCCTGGTCCACCTTGCACTTAGGATAGTTAACCCACTTCCCCTCCTCTACGCAGAAGGCCGCCCCGTAAAACTGCACCGTCTTGTCCACCTTCTGCGCCAACTTACAACTACAGCCTTGGCGTTCTCATTCTCCTACTCGACCACTTTAGGAGCCGCCTCGATGCCGCCCTCCTAAGTCATGCGAGATGATGAAGAGGATGAGAGGGAGAGGCTGAGAGAGGGAGACGGCGAGAGAGGGGGGAGTGGGGAGGCATGAGAGGGAGAGGGAGATGCGATAGAGAGGGAGAGGGAGAGAGCGGTACCCATGCATGGTGGAGGTGGTCGGCAGCGGCATTGTGAGTTTGACAAAAGGGGAAGCGATTTGGAGCTTCCACAATGGAGAAGAGGTAGGGCAGGACGGGGGTAGGGAAAAGGGGTGTGAGAGGAATTTTTTATTTTTTATTTTGGTGCATATGGGCAGGCGTGGGTTCGATCCCGCGCCTCTCTCTCACAATTCCATGTGGGATAGAAAAAAAAAATGTAGACGGCTCTATAAATCATCTACATAAGTGGGATACGTAGACAATCTATTGCAACTCTTTTTTTACAATTTTTTATTATATACATATTATTATAATATATTTATTCTTATGACTAGTAAGTTTTGTAACAAAATAATCGTAAGTATACGAGCTTAATTTATTCTCAAGAACTTAATATTGTAATCGAAAAATAGTAAAGCAAACATTGAGCTATTCATACAGAAGACATAACTCTATAACATCAAGCGTAAGTATAAATGAATTTTCTTGCATACATAGAATCTATCAATAGATAAAATTGTACTGCAACTTAAATTCGTAAATATACAACCACTTATGACTTATTCCTAAAGATAAATAATTTCATAACTAATTGACGTCGTTATATCCCAATTTTTTTTGCAGTGGTACTCTAATTATTAGCTTCTGAAATAATGTATTAACATTTATATAGACGCTCAGTCTGTCGAGTTTGCCGTGTGAAATCGGATTAGACTTGTCAAAATTAACAGAAAACAAAAAATAAGAAGAAATCGGATTACATGGCGGGATGGATATTGGGGTGGGGTGGGGGCGCTTCCACCTGAGATCGAATCTGGGTGGCACCGGATTTTCCCAATAGCGGATGTCACTGGGCTAATAACAAAAAAAAAAAAGAAAGATTACATGGTACCTCAAGTCAATTGGGGTGGTGCCATATGTAGAGCTGTCTGTAGGTCTGTGCATTCGTTGGAATGTGCGCACGTGAGATTGATCCTGTATAAGTCTTTTTGCATATATATTTGTTGAAAAATTAATTACGTAACAGTCTATTTTATATTTACATTTATATTTATACCCTTCTCATAGATGAAAAATATCTTCAAAACCTTCATCATGATGTGCCATGACAAAAGTCTAGAATTCCATCAACTGACTTCTGGACATCTTTCAAATGAAATGCCCCAAATTAATAACCTTTACAATGAATAAAAATATCCTCTTTTAAAAAGTCTTAACACACACACACAATCTTCAAAAACCTTCATGATGTGCCATTACAAAAGTCCAGAATTCTATCAACTGACTTCTGGACATCTTTCATATGAAACGTCCCAAATAACTTTTACAATTAGAGCTGCAAACGAGTCGAGTCGAGCCGAGTATTATGTTGCTCAAGTTCTGTTCGTTAATTTTTAATCAAGCTCGAGTCGTGCTCGAGCTTTATCGAGTATTAAAATGGTTGTTCAAGTTTGGTTCGTTTAAATACTCTCGAGTTCGAGCTCTTAACGAGTATCTTAACGAGTCCAGTTGAATTTGTGAGTTACATATATATATATATATAATATATATATATATATATATATATATATATATATATATATATATATCTCCATATTATGTATATATATAAGCCTAATTCAATTTACAAGTAAAAACTTAATTGTTTATAAGACCTAAATTTATCTTATTTCAAGGTCATACCCCAAGATCCTTCATAGATTACTTGTTTAATTATTTTAGTATAATGTTTAAAATATTTAACAACTATATTTGTAATTTTTATAATTAAAAAATTAAACGAATTTATTTAGGAGCTTAAACGAGCCAAATAGACATTTGCTCATACTCGGCTTGTTTATGAAACGAGCTTAAATTTTTGTTTGAGCTTGACTCGTTTACTTTACTAAAGGAGCCAAATTCGAGTAACATCCGAGTCGAATTCGAGCTACTTGTCGAGTGTATTAGTTCATCTACAGCTCTTCGTTTTATAATTTGTGTATTTACACACTCATATTTAATCTTTTACATTTTAGTATTCATAAGTATTTCGTACCTTAACAATTTTTTTTAAAATAATAAATATTATTATTTTTATATTTATAATAAGAAATTAATATTATCCGAGTATATTAACGAGTAACTAATCGAGTATTTTAACGAGCATATTATCGAGTATCTTAACGAGCTGTTTGCGAACGTATTCGGGTCGAACATATCTCTGTTCAAACTCGACTCGTTTATGAATCGAGCTTATATTTTTGTTCAAACTCAGCTCGTTTATCTAATAAACGAGCCGAGTCGAGTTTTTATCGAGTCGAGTTTCGAACTACTTGTCGAGTGTATTGGTTCGTTTGCAATCCTATTTACAATGCATAAAAATATCATTTTTTAAAAGTTTCACACGCACAATATGACATTATTTAATGAGAGAGAGATGAATATATATTGAGGGGGAGATGAACGACACATCATCTTTTTGTTACCCTTTTTTATTACTTTTTTCGGGATCTACAATCAACAATAGAGGGACTATGTCACTATATATGACATGGATCAGATCATCTCAGAGTGCAAACCGGATCTGGTCTCAGTGAACGAGATATTGAATTAATTAAGAAGGGTGAAACAAGATGCTATTACATTAATTTAACTTTTTTGAAACGATTCATTAATTTAACTTGTACACAGAGATCGATGGTGGGAGATACATTGTTATCTACCAATAAAATCATATGATAAGTTAGTATGAGTGCACCATGAACGAGACAATTAATATGTTTCACGGGGAGAAATAAATAAATAAATATCTGTTAAACAATTCGGAGCACGACACGCGAGTGAGCTAGACAAATAGCGAGCTCGATCCGATTTGGTGGCTCACTGAGAGATGGGCTGCCCAAAGTTTGATGGCCCAGTATTAGTATTCTGCTTCAAGACCATGCTCGGATTGCATTAATGCATGCAGCCCTTCCCAAGCCCTTGGATCAACCATTCTCTCTCTGTCCGACTTTCCTTTCCATAATAGTTCCCAAGTTCCTATCCTACCAAACGTTCCAGGGAATATGTGAAGTACAATAATATCCAAATGATTAAACAAGATAACCAGGTGTGTTCCCAAGATTTTCACAAAAGCCGCCGTTGACTGCGTGCCCTATCCCTGTTAATGCTCGCCACATATCTATATATGGCTTATCTCGCAATGAGCAGGAAAGCATGTGTATGGGTGCTAAAAGATCTATCTCAGATCTTACAAGGCACCCCCCCCCCCCCCCCCCCACCACTCCCTCCCTCCATGGTGGAGGTCAGTACGCCTATTGATCACTCTCCCTCGTCCATTAATGGAAGATGCCGCATTTTAATCTAATCCTACTCGATTTCCCTATCCTCGCGACAATTAATTGTCGATGTGGATGAGGTGGAATCAGAGTCCCTCTATTGCATGTGCATGGCTAGCTACGTAAGTTTCTGAGTGACACATGCAGCTATATATGTCTTAACTTGTCAGCTTCTTGCAAGGAACTGACAAGGTGTTCCTCACAAAGTAGGCTGGGTGTGAGCCATTAATTATGTGCTGATGAGCAGATATGGATGGAACAATTGTAAGCACGATGCAAATTGATCATATTTACATGGTAGAGTCAAATTGGAATGGAAGTGACTGTCTCTCTCTCACTTGCACACACATTCATGGAATGCTAGTTGGTCAGAGGATCCTCTATGCGGAGGCTGATGGGTTCATAGGATGCGGTTCCTGTTTCTGCTGGACTTGTGCATGTCTGTGGCTTTCCTTAATTTTCTTGATAGACAATTTTTGTGAGTGGTTGTATTGTGCTATGTCACGTCATATATGCTGGAAACTTAAGTATCTTAATATTGTTCTTGATATGTGTGATGTCACCGACGTAGTTTTGAGAAAGGCTTTGTGCACTTTCGGAAAGTGCACAAAGCCACGTCTTCCTGCACTTCCGATGCGCCATTCGTCCACGTCTTACCGCTTCAATGGTCCGCGCCATGTCAGCACAGCGCTCTCCACGCCGCTGCTGAGCCCGCCACGCCAGCGCGAAAAGACGCACTGTCACCTCCACCCCACTCCGCTTCGGTAACATGACCCATGTCATGATGCCAAAGTCAAATCCCACTTCAAACGCCGGTTCCCAAATTACCCTCTCTCACCTCTTTCCCGCGTTCGCCCTCCCCTCACCATCACAGCTTCCTCTGCACTTCCGAAACCGCGAATTTGCTTGCTCGCGAACATTCACCGACGAGATCAACCAGAGCGATCCTGTGTGCACATCCAAAATCGAGAATTAGCAGAGAACCAGTGCTGTCCGGCAATGGAGAGTTCCAGCATGCGGTCGAAGGCGCTTCCGGAAAAAAGAACGGACGACGATGACAGTGCGCCATCAACTTCGAGTTCATCAGACGATGGGGCGAAGTGCCAGAGTACGCAGAGAAAGGCTTCTGGGGCACAGAGAAAGAAGAATGGTGCGCTCTCAAGAACCCTAATTTTTGCGTTTGCCTCTCAAGATTTGTGTTTTCTAAATCTCATCTTTAAAAAAAAAAACTGAATGTAGATTGTATGTATCCATTTTTTTTACATGACATAAGCATGTTAAGTATTTTGGACTCCCCAATTTTGAGCATTCTTCACATATACAAAATTATTTCATATTTCATTTGGCATGGCTTGTTAAATTGTGATGTTTCACCGGTTTTCCTACAGTACGTCATTTCATTTTAGGGAAAGTTTCCAGGCTCATGTTTGATAAAAAAGAGCCTCTAGAGGATTGTTTGCATTCCTACAATTTGTGTGTACATGTTTCAAATTCTTATTATTTGTGCATTCTTCACATATTAATTGCCTTTCAAAAAATTATTTCGCACCACATTTTCATGTCAACAAGATTACTTACATCACTCTTTCTCTTTGGTAAACTTGACGTCATCACTCTTCACATATCTAGAATAATTTTAATTTCATTTGGCATGGCCCGTTAATTTGACATGTAATAAATTTTAACTAAAGAGAATGTTTCCTATTACGTAGCATGATAGTAAATTTTACAGCCTATAGAGTGGAGCTCAAATTTTCTAGAAGATCATTTCAATATTAAGATTGGATCCCCTGTTTTTCTTTTTGACATGGCATAAGCATGTTATGTTAATTAATTTTCAGCCCCAAGTTCATGGACAGTTCACGTATTAAGATTTATTTCGAAATTTATTTTAGAAGATGGTCCGTTAATTTGGTATGTGTATAGGGTTTTGTACTTCTTGGTGCCATGTTTTAGAAAGTATGAGCACTTTGAAGCCCATGTACCTGATCAGTTTAGAGCTTATATTTTCTTCTTCATCACTTCAATAGCCTGGTTTACATTTTATTGTTAACATGGAACCTAACAAATTTCTTGAAATTTCCTACAGAGTTTAAAAATGCTTTGAAAGGCATCTGCTCCTTGGAGAACTATGTCAAGGAGAGAGATCAATTGGGGTTTCGTGATTGCCATAGGGCCATTTTGAGGACAACCCCGTTTGCTCCTTTTGTTGACAGTAATCATCGAGCCATATTCAAGATGACTCTTATAGAGGAGATTGCTCATACCTATAAGGGTGCAAGTAATTTTCAGATAGGCGATAAAACTCTGACATTTACTGTTGAAGATGTCGCCCTGATTTTGGGTTTGCCTTGCTGTGGGCAGAGGGTCCCACATTATTATTCACCAATTAAGTTGTCAAAGTTGCACCACCGATTTGGGGCGAAGCTAACTTTTGATCGGAAGGTGGTGACAAAACTTATCCGACAACTGGTACAATCGGATGATGCTTGTGATGTTGACGACACAGCACGACTTTGGATAGTTTTGCTATTATCCACTTTCCTATGCCCACGGTCTTCCCCATGTTGTCCACCACAAATGCTTATTTGTTTGGACAATATTGACGAGATTGGCCGTTATAATTGGGCGGCTGCAGTCACAGAAATGACATTGCACAAATTTGATCACTTTGTTACTATAGTCCGTGAGAAGAGATCTGGGAGGACCACAACTCCCAAGAGAAGGATAGGTGGGAGAGAGCATGGCAGTGCCAACATTTTTGGCTGTTCGGCTGCTCTGGCTGTAAGTTTTTATAAAACATTTATACATTCTTCCATCATTCTGGTATCTATGTATGTAAATAAACCAATGATCCATGCAGGTGTGGTTCTTAGAGCACACAAGATTGCGGCAACCGATTGACCGAGAAGCAATTCCCCGTCTATTTAGATGGGGATCTGTTTTGGACAAGAAGCTATCATTCTCCATTGATTCTCTACAGGGGCAGCAGGTAATCCACAAATGGAAGGTTTTTATTTTAAATTTATGTAATAATCTGATCCTGACATTTATGAAAATTGATGCTTACAGATAATTAAGCGGTTGAAGGTAGGAACAAAGGAGAAGACAATCATTACATGTGTTAGCCAGGAAAAAATGCATCTACAAACTGAGGGTGTGGCTGCTCCCCCCCATCCTGAGATTATGGCCCTTCTTCAAGGTATTGGGGATGAAATCAAGTTGCTCCCTGAAAGGCTTCAGCAGGCTAAGTCATCTAATGAAGCCCAGATTGAAGCATTTACAACTGCTGTCACCATGGGGTTCAACAAAATGGAGAAGTTGATAAGATCAAGCTCTATGCCACAAGACCAACCTATAGTTGGCACAGATGCAGAGAAATTTATCTCCACCCCACAATCAATCACTCCTGCCCCTGCCCTTGCATCCCCCAAATATGGTGATGCAAATGCATTTGCTCTGATCGTGGATCAGGAGATTATTGCACCAGATCCAGTAAGTGCGGTCTCTACCACCGTACTTCTTAGCCCGACGTCCCTAGTAAAGAATATCAAGTGTCGGGACGATCGACAGCCTGGAATATATGACCAATCACCATTCAAAAGGCTGGATAAGGCTCCAAAAAAAAGAAAGGGAAGAAGGTACAGTTGCAAACTATATTCTTTGATGTTCTGCATTAGACATTTATATTTCTTTGTTTTGTAACTTATCTTTACACGATTTATGTTGGAGGCAATGAGCAAGCTTATGAGGTTTTATAAGCAATGGACATGGAAATCTGAAGCCAATGAGAGCCAGACAGCATTAGTCGAGGCCTTCCTTGCCCAGGAAGGATATGTCGACCACAAGTAAATAACTTCTCGGACAATACAATTTATTTATTGTTATTGTCTTCTACTTTCATAATATAAAATGTACTTCATTTCTTGATTGTCATGCATTTCAGAGACACTGTGTTGACCTTCACTAATAATTGTTCGTTGAAGTGGTCACATATTTGGGATATACTATGGGGCAATATGACGGATGATGAGGTAAATACTGCCCATTGCACGAACAGTACCTTCAATTACATTGTCCATTAATTTTCCTAATGTCTTCTTTTATATTATTTTTGGTGGTTACAGGTTATTGACATTGTCTTACATGCTATGAAAGACAGACAAAGAGAGCAGGAAACCATTGTCCCAAATTCCTATCACCGATGGGAATTCCTTGGAACCATTATGGGATCATGGATTATGCTTACAGATGGCTCTAATGATGACAGGGGCCACAAACTGCATACTTGCTTCGGGCATGAAAAACTAGGTTGCCCAATATCAGATTTTCAATTCCTTTTCTTTGTTGTCCATGTATCGAGCCATTGGTTCCTTCTTAGTCTACAACCGGAGCAACGTCTCATCGTAGTATACAATTCCTGCAGAGGACATGCAACTTATGACACATGCGCTAGGAATTGGGTATGCCAAACTAACTTTGCACTTTGCAGTCGGTTATAAACATCAGGAATAATTTACATTCTTTGTTTTATTGTTCACAGGAACCAATTCTTAAAGCATATCTTGGATATGAAGGCTACACAAATGCTGATGAATTTCAGTTAATATTTGATGAACTATGTCCTCAACAACCAAGCTCTAGCATGAATTGCGCTATGTACATTTTCATGTATGTAGACCACTTAACAAGGAAGCGGGAATTATGTTGGGATTTCTCTGACAATGATGTAAAAAAATTTCGGCTACTACTAGCTTGTGATTTTCTGTCAATGTATTTAAACAATGTATGAACAATTTATGAACAATGTATGAATGGTGTTGTTACATTTTCCTTCTTTGTCTGTGTGGGAATGAGGTTGTAAAAGGATGCTTTTGAAATTACATGCACACATATGTATATGACAATTATATGTGAAGGCCCTCCAGGAAGTGTTCCACAGGTGGTATCCAATTTTGGGTTTGGCTGTATGTTCAGTGATATGTGCTGTATGTTTAGAAAATGGGCTCCAGGAAATTGGAACCAAACCGTGCAGCCTTGAGGTCCATTGATTTTACCTTCATGGTTTGTATGTGCAGTGGTGTAATTGTTGCAGAAATTGGGCTCCAGGAAAATTGAACTGTCGACATGTGCTCTTCCACCCACAAACATATTCATCAGGGTGGCCATTAGTTGTCGACAACCGGTTTGTGGTTGTCGACAGGATATGCTGAGTCCATGTAAATGGTCAGCCATCAGTTGGGCTCCAAAATAGTTTTGTTGGGAGCCAAAATACTGGTCCTGGACTCCAATATATGTAGTTGGACGCCAAGACTTGAGCAGTTGGTGTCCAAACTACCCAGTCTTCTTTAACTTCATCGAGTTTTGTAATATTATGAATTATTTTTAATAAATGAAATTGTTAAAAAATATTTGTGACATTCTTGGTACGAACATGTTGCCAAAGGAAGGGTCATCATAAGATCATTAGATCAAAAAAAGAAAGTTCATCATGAACTCCAATGGTGATGCAGTCTGATCAGTTGGGCTCCAAAATAGTCTTGTTAGAAGTCAAAATACTAGTCCTGGACTCCAATATATGCTGTTGGACGCCAAGACTTGAGCAGTTGGTGTCCAAACTACCCAGTCTTCTTTAACTTATTGGTTTTTGTAATATTATGAATTATTTTTAATAAATGAAATGTTAAAAAATATTTGTGACATTCTTGGTACGAAGATGTTGCCAAAGGAAAGGTCATCATAAGATCATTAGACCAAAAAAAAAAGTTCATCATGAATTCCAATGGTTGTCGACAACCAGTTTGTGGTTGTCGACAGGATATGCTGAGTCCATGTAAATGGTCAGCCATCAGTTGGGCTCCAAAATAGTCTTGTTAGGAGCTAAAATACTAGTATTGGACTCCAATATATGCAGTTGGACGCCAAGACTTGAGCAGTTGGTGTCCAAACTACCCAGTCTTCTTTAACTTCATCGAGTTTTGTAATATTATGAATTATTTTTAATAAATGAAATATTAAAAAATATTTGTGACATTCTTGGTACGAACATGTTGCCAAAGGAAGTGTCATCATAAGATCATTAGATCAAAAAAAGAAAGTTCATCATGAACTCCAATGGTGATGCAGTCTGATCACTTGGGCTCCAAAATAGTCTTGTTAGAAGCCAAAATACTAGTCCTGGACTCCAATATATGCTGTTGGACGCCAAGACTTGAGCAGTTGGTGTACAAACTACCCAGTCTTCTTTAACTTCATTGGTTTTTGTAATATTATGAATTATTTTTAATAAATGAAATGTTAAAAAATATTTGTGACATTCTTGGTACGAAGATGTTGCCAAAGGAAAGGTCATCATAAGATCATTAGACCAAAAAAAAAAGTTCATCATGAACTCCAATGGTTGTCGACAACCGGTTTGTGGTTGTCGACAGGATATGCTGAGTCCATGTAAATGGTCAGCCATCAGTTGGGCTCCAAAATAGTCTTGTTAGGAGCTAAAATACTAGTATTGGACTCCAATATATGCAGTTGGACGCCAAGACTTGAGCAGTTGGTGTCCAAACTACCCAGTCTTCTTTAACTTCATCGAGTTTTGTAATATTATGAATTATTTTTAATAAATGAAATATTAAAAAATATTTGTGACATTCTTGGTACGAACATGTTGCCAAAGGAAGGGTCATCATAAGATCATTAGATCAAAAAAAGAAAGTTCATCATGAACTCCAATGGTGATGCAGTCTGATCAGTTGGGCTCCAAAATAGTCTTGTTAGGAGCTAAAATACTGGTCCTGGACTCCAATATATGTAGTTGGACGCCAAGACTTGAGCAGTTGGTGTCCAAACTACCCAGTCTTCTTTAACTTCATCGAGTTTTGTAATATTATGAATTATTTTTAATAAATGAAATATTAAAAAATATTTGTGACATTCTTGGTACGAACATGTTGCCAAAGGAAGGGTCATCATAAGATCATTAGATCAAAAAAGAAAGTTCATCATGAACTCCAATGGTGATGCAGTCTGATCACTTGGGCTCCAAATAGTCTTGTTAGAAGCCAAAATACTAGTCCTGGACTCCAATATATGCTGTTGGACGCCAAGACTTGAGCAGTTGGTGTCAAACTACCCAGTCTTCTTTAACTTCATTGGTTTTTGTAATATTATGAATTATTTTTAATAAATGAAATATTAAAAAATATTTGTGACATTCTTGGTACGAACATGTTGCCAAAGGAAGGGTCATCATAAGATCATTAGATCAAAAAAGAAAGTTCATCATGAACTCCAATGGTGATGCAGTCTGATCAGTTGGGCTCCAAAATAGTCTTGTTAGAAGCCAAAATACTAGTCCTGGACTCCAATATATGCTGTTGGACGCCAAGACTTGAGCAGTTGGTGTCCAAACTACCCAGTCTTCTTTAACTTATTGGTTTTTGTAATATTATGAATTATTTTTAATAAATGAAATGTTAAAAAATATTTGTGACATTCTTGGTACGAAGATGTTGCCAAAGGAAAGGTCATCATAAGATCATTAGACCAAAAAAAAAAGTTCATCATGAACTCCAATGGTGATGCAGTCTGATCACTTGGGCTCAAAATAGTCTTGTTAGAAGCCAAAATACTAGTCCTGGACTCCAATATATGCTGTTGGACGCCAAGACTTGAGCAGTTGGTGTACAAACTACCCAGTCTTCTTTAACTTCATTGGTTTTTGTAATATTATGAATTATTTTTAATAAATGAAATGTTGAAAAATATTTGTGACATTCTTGGTACGAAGATGTTTCCAAAGGAAGGGTCATCATAAGATCATTAGACAAAAAAAAAGTTCATCATGAACTCCAATGGTGATGCAGTCTGAGCGTTGGGCTCCAAAAATAGTTTTGTTAGGAGCCAAAATACTTGTCCTGAACTCCAATATATGCAGTTGGACGCCAAGACTTCACCAGTTTTTTATTGTTGTCGACAGACAAAAGCAGGTGGTCGACAGATGTCTGTCAGTTGATGACAACCAGAACTCTGTTCCGCCTTGCAATGTGAACCGGCGGTTCACGTTCTATCCCGGTTTGGCTGTGGCGGTTCTATTCCGAAGAAGCCAACACAATAAAGGAACCCTAGTTGTCGACAAACCCTATCACCTACCCTTGTTCCTGCAACTGCCGCCGTATTCTACCCTGAACTCCGGCTTCTTCCCTCCTGGGCGAAAGAACAACACTTGTCTGCACACGCATTCATCTGCTGCATTTCGACTTCCATTTCCACAATGAGTTCCAGGGGCCGGGGAAAACGCACCGATCAAAGTTCAACTGAAGGAGAAGGTCAAAGTTCAAGAGCCCCTGCTGAGCGCCGATCAAAGTTCAGGAATGACAGACTCCCAGAGTTGAATGTTCCATCAGACATCAATCTGTTGAAGGTCAATGGCATCTTCAAGAAGATCATACAACCTCGGTATGTGGTTTTTCCTTCCTTGGAAGAAATGTTTCCCGGGTTGAGTACACTATTTGAAGAACAAGGCTGGATTGAATTTATGAGTTCTCAGAAGTCTTATTCTCCATCAGCAGTTTTGGAGTTTTACAACAATTTGGGTATGCATGATGATGACCTTTACACTACTGTCCAGGGCATCTCCTTTATGATTACTCCTAATCTTTTTAGTCACGCACTACAAATACCAAATAATGGGGTAGACGTCTTGGAAATCGAAGTGGATCATGCAGTCACATATACAATGATGACTAAGGAACCCTTTGAAGAACAGAAAAGTAAGGCCAAACTGAATGCAAACACCTTCCCTCCTTTGAACAGAATCATACATCATATGTTCACAACTATCATCTTTCCAAAGGATGGAAGCAGGGAGCTAGTGAATGAGACACATAGGACATTGTTCTACCTTATTCTTCGGAAAGAGCAAATTAATCTCCCAGAGTTGATGGTGGATGTCATACATGAGTGCTTCCATGATCCAAAAAGGTCCATCCCGTATGCTTGCCCTATCACATCTGTGATGAAGTTTCTGCGAGTATCACTAACTCCCAACAAGGTCATAACTCTGAAGAGGCGAAGTGCATATGATATGAACACTGCAACTAGGATGGGGTACAGAATAATCAATGGAAGAGTCCATAGGACTCTAAAAGGACAAGCAGATGAAGAGGACTCTGAAGAAGATGACATTCGTCAAGAAGTTCATCCACATATTCCTACTACATCTGAAGTGCCAACGTCCGGAGATGTGAAAGAATTCATTGCCGAACATTTCACTCAACTTGAAAGAAATATCAGATACGAATTTGATTACTTGAACAATAGAATGAATGCAATTGAAGAAAATCAAGGACACATGCAGAGGCAATTAGATACCATGGAATATGATGTCACGCGGCTTCATGATTATTATCAGAATGTCCATCGCCCTACTCCTCCTTAGCAATGTATGGAATATGGGGGTGACTATCCTTACCAATGTATTGCACAATTTGTATTTTTAAAGAAGCAATCAGGCACAAAGCTTGTCATGTTATGGAACGTTTGTGCTTGGCAATTCTTCTATTGATTTTTCATGTATCATGTTTTGTATGTGCAGTGGTGTATGTGCAGAAGTTAGGTTCCAAAATCATAAGGGGGGCTGTCCACAGCAGACAGGGGGCTGTCGACAGCTATGCATTCACATACATCAACCTTTGAAGCAATTTTTCGGAAACTTCATTAGTTTTTGATATTTTACCAATTGTTTTTAATACAAAAACTTCTTTCCAAAAATGTGTGACATTCTTGGAACCAAAATTGCATGCCATCAGAACCCTTCCATAATCAAATTAACAAATAATTGACCAAGCAATTTTTCCCGGTTCATTCTTCGTACGAAAATAATTGACCAAGCAATTTCAGACCAATTCAAACAATCTTTCGTTTCAGAATGAACAATCCCACGGATATGGAATTAGCTGCTGCTTATATGCATATATATATATATCAACACTCCATTGTACATGAGTGATCCTGCATCTTAACTTCCATACAAGTAGATGTACAACACATTAGTTGATATACAACACATTTGTTCTTCTAACCTTACAACAACTGCCAAGTACATATACAACACACATCAAAATGGGTCTTCATACAATTCCTCAAAAACATTGGCCTGTAAACAAGCACATAGCCAAAAGATAGTCCCCGGGTTCACACACATTCTTCAACTCCGACTATACGTCTAATCCAGAGTGCTTCATTACTTGCACCAACTCCTCGTACCATGGAATGCTGTTCCCCCGAATCCATTCAGCTAATGAGTTCACATGAAAAACAAATCAAAAAACAAACCACAACAAATTATCAAATTTTGTGCATAATTGTTCTGTTAAGCACTGAAAAAGTATGCATATAGAAATTGCACTTATTACTGAAACATAATGAGTAAATAAACTTACTTGGAGGGTTGTCCGGTCTTACCAACAACGACAGAAGAAAGTATTCACATTAATTTGTACATGGTACTGTTTAGCTGTAATATTACTTCACAATATCTGTCCGGACTGTGCAGAAACTGTTTTCATAAAACATGATCCAAAGAAGAACAGAATTGTTGTACAGAAAATGAACAAGTTTACATTATTGGAGGGCTGAATAAAGATACGAGTATGAAAATGCAAGATTAAAAAAACCCACGTTACCTTGAAGTATGGGTAGAACCGATCATTCGTAGCAATGTAAGGATGACAATCATTGGGTACATTTGGTTGTACAATCTTCTTCACGTAGTGGCTAATGGTTTGTGAGGTATGTTGAAAGACCAATGAGTCATCCGCCAACAAAATCGCAAGAAAAAATCTTCGAAGTGTACATGGCAAAACAAAATGGCAAGACTATTTTCGCACACAACGTAAAATTTCATTACGCATGATATGCAAAACAAGTGACATTAAGAAAGGACTACATGAAAGTCATAGTTCAACATAAGCAAAGGTAGAAGAACCCATCCAAACATTACTTTCACACACCAAAGTCTCAGTGGCGTAATGTAACGTTCAATAGAAGTCCTAGAGCAATGAAGGTCAACAACATGATGATGACAAGTAGCATGCCAATTACTATGTATGTCATCAGATAGCCTTCTTGTCTTTTCCTTCGATGAACATTTATACCACGCTCATGTCCGGTCATGAGGTGTCCGGTCATGAGGTTGGATGCCGGTGATGATGTGTGAGGTTCAATTCCATTGAAAGCTAACTCTGCTTCTTCCAAAGAATAAAATCCCTTGAAAATTGCACCGGGGTAACCATGAACCTGTGCCAAACATTCATTCCAAGAAAAATAGATGCCCGGCCTCCGTCCCACCCACACAGCATAACAGTAGAATTTACCCATAATATATTTCAAATTCCTGCAAAAAATAAATAAACAAAGAGTAGAAGTATGTGTGTAGCAAAACACATCTAAATGACAATAAAGATATAAATCAGAATTTCAGACCAATTTATCCATTACATGCATCCAGTCGGTTCATAAAAAAAAGTACGTTCGAAGATAAACTGAAAAAGTACAAAGACACCCTGCAAATGATTTGCAACATGATTTAAGAAGAGGTACTGAGACATCATACAACATTTTACGAACATGCGCACAACTGAAGAAGTTGGCAACTGGTAAAGGCTGTCGTTTTGGAGGCTGGTCATGATGATCCGTCAACCACGTAAAGTCATCATGGTCAACCACTCAACTTTGTCTTCATCTGCCATGACAGAGAAAACTAATCTCATTTTAGGATCAGTGAAAAAATGCATACCCTTCAAGAATACACGATATGGAAGGGTTGGCATGTTCTTTAGGTCCCTAAGGACTTCTTGTATGCTTGGTATTTGTTGCTCACTTGGCTGCCCCTTGTTTGATTGATGACTTAGTTCATTTGCAAATATTCTTTCCAACATACCATTCCTCTCACGACTAGCGTTAGCGATCATTTGCAATGCTGCACTGCCAACATCTTTTTCCCTCATTTTTCCTTTGCACTTGTTCCCTACACCTTTTCTTCTACTTGTGCCTTGTTCATTTGACGTGGGAATGTTTGGGGTCATTGGTGATCCCTCATTTCTAATGGATTCCGTGTGTTGCCGTGCAGAAAAGCTCATCATATAATTGTGGTCTTCTTGTGAGAAGTCAGGTGTAAGATCATCCACCACATTAGGTGGAGGTGGAATAACAAAGTCATCATCGTTCATATGCATATATGGGCTACTTGATGATCTTTCTCGCACATTTCTCCCCTTTCCCATTCGTGGTGGTCCTTCCACCTGTTCACCTGTGCAAGTGCTATTTTTTCAGAGCATTTGCATTTGGTCGTAGATACGTACTGGATTTACATGCCATTGCAGTCATAAATCATGTATAAACTGTAATTGCATGTATTGGAGGCTAGCAGGTACGAGAAATGGAAATGTAGTAAACATTGAATCCATAATAAAAAGGAGGGTATTAAGACCAAGGTGTTTGCATTTGCATTGTTTGTGTTACAGCAGTCTTATGAAAGGGACACATACCTCCGTCAGACATTCCTTGGATGCGAGGTTTTTTCTGTCTCCTGTCAAAAGAAGAACAGGAATGGTGAATACCTTTTACTTAAAAAAGGTCAGCAATCCAGTGAGGAAATGAAGGCTTTAAAAAAATGTTGAATGCACTATTTGTGCGTTGTTGTTATTATCCGAAAGTAAAGTACATATTTGAAACCCAAAATTCCATGGGAGGACCCACAGCCAAAAACCACCATTGCAGATTTTGTTCAGGGAGCCCCAATGATAGAGGGGAAGGGGATGACCGAATGTGGATACAGATTTACCTCAGGTACACGGACTTGGAAGAACTGGAGGACGCCGTCGAAGCAACTGGGTTGCTCGTGGAACCAAGTTGCAACGCTTGTCTTCGTCCTTCCTCTGCTCTGCGGATGGATACATGAAGGATGCCTGAGCCGTAGAAGAAGGAAGCTCGTGGATGCGTGAGACAGGGCGTCGCCGGTTTCCCAGACACCGTTTGCCAGTTTCCCAGACACGCCTCTGCCGGAGAAGACAGGACCTAACCCGAGTAGTCGAGTCCATGGATTCGCTCTGCGCTCTGCCAGACACCCGGTCACGGGATGGGAGTGGAGGGCATAAACGGAAGAAAACGATTTTTCGTACTTATTCACTGTGTTGCAAAAAATGAAAAATCTGGGACATAGGTTTCTCTAACTTCATTTATAAGCTGGCCTTCATGCAGTGGTTGATATTGTTCGTGTACTAGTTGTTCCACTTGTCGATGAACAACCAATCTTTGTGCTTTGCTCCTCTTCCTTATCTTCTCAATGGCTGATTTAATTCTTTTCTCACGTCTCCTCCCCTTTGTCACAACTCTCAGGGGATCATGGACTACGGTTGAGTCTGGGAATGCCTTCGCCTTCGATGTTGATGAATTCATATGCAACATGGTGTCTCTCACCTTTTCCATAAGTCTAGGCATTTCGCCCAAAGCAACGTCAAATGCTTCCTCTGACCTTGATGCTGCCTCAGCAATTTTCATGAATCTATAAATGAGAGTAGAGTACCTTGAAGATATTGAAGTGCGAGATTCATTATCAGGTCTACTCTCATTACTTGCATCCCGATATCGCATATCCTTTCGCCAACGGCCTAAGAAATATTTGTCGGGGATCTCTGTGACGCCAGAGAATTGAAATGCCAATATTGCATGCCTACATAAATAGCCTTTAAATGTAAAGCTTCGGCAGCCACATTCCACATCTTGTTCTTCCTTTGTATAAAGCACATCATACTCTCTCACGAATTGCTTGAATATGCCTTTCATATTTACCCTTTCATAGGACCTAACTGTCAGTGCCAATGTGTTTCCTTGTAGATCAACCTTGATGGGATGACATGCAGCAACCTCAATTAATTCTTGCTGAAACTTTTGGAATATTGCACGAGTGTAGATGTCAGCAGCTTGCTTCTCATAGGGAGAGCTTGTTTTCAAGTAAGCTTCTGTCTCCCATGATTTAACATCAGCTTGGTTCTCAGCATCAAATCGGCGTTCAATTGCAACTGCATATTTTGATACAAATTCAGATAATGTTGTTTTTGCCGTTACAAAACCATCAAAAAAGTGATTAATACTCTCACTCCTTTGACTAGTTGACATCCCTGCACAGTACAAGAGTAATAGGAAGTTAATAGATGGGCAACTAGTTAAGCGATAAAAATAAAACTTGGCAAAAAGAAAGTGAAGTACTTAACCAGCAAAAAATGTGTCCTTTAAGAAGACCGGAGCCCACTTAGCTCGGCAATCATATAATCCTTTTAGCCAGTCATTTTCTCTAGCTGATGCATAATTGCCCATCATGTTCTCCCACCTTTCATTGAACTGAAGGGGCGATATCGAGTCATAGATGCAGTCATCAAAATCAGACATAAAGTTCGGATGAGCATTACATATGTGACCAATTTTTTCTGGTATCTTTTTCAATATATGCCATAAGCAAAATCGATGTCTGGTATTAGGAAAGACTTCAGCAATAGCTGCTTCCATGGCTTTGTCTTGGTCAGTAATGATTGCATTTGGATGCATACCACCATTAGCTTTCATCCAACAATTAAACACCCATACAAAGCTTTCAATCCTTTCATTGCTTAGTAAGGCACAACCGAGAAGAATGGATTGACCATGATGATTGACTCCCACAAATGGAGCAAATGGCATTTGGTATGTATTTGTCAAATATGTTGTGTCGAAACATATGACATCGGAGAAATACGAACATGCTGTCCTTGACCTACCGTCTATCCAGAAGACATGTCTCAAATACCATTATCATTTAGCTCCACTGCGTAGTAGAAGGTGGGGTTGGTAGCTTGCATTGCCTGAAAATGTGACAGCATTGTCTTCGCATCACCTTCTTTCAATTGGGTTTGTCTATCACGTTCAAGAAAGTTCTTACAATCCTTCTCCATGAAATCTAGTTGTCTAATCCCACCTTTTCTCTTTGCCATGCATGATACAATCTTTGACGTTGAAATCCCGACACTTCGCATGTTTACCATTTCGGCCTTCTCTGGAGTGCAAATCTTTCGATGGGATCGCAAGTACCCCGCCGCTAATGGATTTAAGGAGTGGTTATGCTTCAGTCGTACATCATACAAAATGTATTTCATGGTACAACTATCTCTTCTCACCTTTAGACTTGCTGGGCATCTGATTTTCGCTGTGTCACGATGTAACATTGCATTTGGATGTTGCCTACTTTCACCACTTCTATGACATGTGAACTTTTTGAAAATGCACACACCATCCAGAAATTTGCTATCCCGGCTTGCTATACCAAATCCTTCTTTCTTTGCATAAGTATTGTAGAACATTCTCACATCATCAATACATTGAAACTCCATCCCGTCACAAGGTTCTGCTATAAGTTGGGCTTCTGTGATGTTTTGCTTCTCCTTCGTTGGAGTCTTCACCCAATCATTCCCACATTCGAGTTGCACATTACCTATGATGACCACATAGACAAGTTATTCTTCAAAAGTTTAAAATCACACAAAACAGAATGCACAGATAGACGATGTGAATTATGCTTCTAATTTATTCTCCAAACCATATTCTTGCAAGGTGGGCCTTACTTGTCGACAACCTCTTTGTGGCTGTCGTTGTTGACAGGACATGTTGGCTCCATGTGTTTTGTCAAGAGCCTGTCGACCGCCAGAAACTTGTCTATCGACAGCTATGCCTTCACAGACATCAAGCTTTGAAGCCTGTGTGCATCTGTCGACAGCCCCTTCGTTGCTGTCGACAGCTGCTCACAGCCTGAAAGTTCAATGGTGATGTATGTCTATAGTTGGGCTCCAAAATACTCTAGTTTGGAGTCAAAATAATGGTAATGGACTCCAAAATAGCCTCTTGGACGCCAACATGTGCAGCAGTTGGGCTCCAAACAACCCAGTTTTGGGAAACTTCATAGTTTTTTGATATTTTATAAATTCTTACTAACAGAAAACTTGTTTAAAAAATATTAGTGACATTATTGGAAGCAAAATGTTGTCAAGATAGAAGTACATGTCCCATTGGAAGGGTCATGATAATCCCCAAAAAAAAAAAACCTGAAAGTTCAATGGTGATGTATGTCTATAGTTGGGCTCCAAAATACTCTAGTTTGGAGTCAAAATAATGGTAATGGACTCCAAAATAGCCTCTTGGACGCCAACATGTGCAGCAGTTGGGCTCCAAACAACCCAGTTTTGGGAAACTTCATAGTTTTTTGATATTTTATAAATTCTTACTAACAGAAAAGTTGTTTAAAAAATATTAGTGACATTATTGGAAGTAAAATGTTGTCAAGATAGAAGTACATGTCCCATTGGAAGGGTCATGATAATCCCCCAAAAAAAAAACCTGAAAGTTCAATGGTGATGTATGTCTATAGTTGGGCTCCAAAATACTCTAGTTTGGAGTCAAAATAATGGTAATGGACTCCAAAATAGCCTCTTGGACGCCAACATGTGCAGCAGTTGGGCTCCAAACAACCCAGTTTTGGGAAACTTCATAGTTTTTTGATATTTTATAAATTCTTACTAACAGAAAAGTTGTTTAAAAAATATTAGTGACATTATTGGAACCAAAATGTTGTCAAGATAGAAGTACATGTCCCATTGGAAGGGTCATGATAATCCCCAAAAAGAAAAAACCTGAAAGTTCAATGGTGATGTATGTCTATAGTTGGGCTCCAAAATACTCTAGTTTGGAGTCAAAATAATGGTAATGGACTCCAAAATAGCCTCTTGGACGCCAACATGTGCAGCAGTTGGGCTCCAAACAACCCAGTTTTGGGAAACTTCATAGTTTTTTGATATTTTATAAATTCTTACTAACAGAAAAGTTGTTTAAAAAATATTAGTGACATTATTGGAACCAAAATGTTGTCAAGATAGAAGTACATGTTCCATAAACCATAGGATCATGATAACCTACAACATGAAGGACTTAGAAGAAATATATCTTAGAAGATTTAAATTTACAGTTTAGGCTCCAAAATGTGCAGTTACATTTCAAATATCTAAACAGCCTGCAAAATATTATGCTAAGGCAGCAACTAAATCATTTGAGATGTTAATTAGTGATCATTATACACAATGAAGTCTTTAGAAAAAAAATTATCCTACACCATGAAGGAATTAGACTACAAATTTGTTAGATCAATCAAGTTCAGAGTTTACGCTCCAATTGGACTTCAGCTCAGAAGTTGTGATAAACACCAATTAACATTGTTAGGCTCCAAAACTTGTTAAAAAAATGAATTAAAAATACACTTTAGGCTCAAAATAGTATTCCGCACCTTAGACGCCAAATATAAAGTGAGGCTCCAATATGTTCGTCAATATACAAACCAATTTTTGGACTTACAAGCAACTTCCTTGTCTGCAGAATAGTCATCGTCGTTTTCGTTCAATATTCTAACCGGCCTTTCTATTGGGACTTCTGTGAAAAAAAATGTACATATAATTCTTCAGAGAAATTGCCCTGTTCCAAAACTCGTTGAGGAAAACATTCTAAAATGCAGATAGAGAAATAATTTGATTGAATTATTTTTACTAACCAGATGCATCATTTTCAACATGGAATACATGCACAATATTCCTCTGCTCACCATCGCAATTTTCCTTGCTCTGCTCACCATGACAGCTGCCCTTGCTCTGCTCACCATCACAGCTGCCCTTGCTCTGCTCACCATCACAGCTGCCCTTGCTCTGCTCTCCTTTTGATTCTATTGATGGTGCATGGGAGGAAAGAAATAAAGGATTGAGTGGAGGAGCCATTGTCTGTGTAGGCATACATGCTCCAGTGATCAAAGTTTGCCCTGAGAAAATAGACGGCATGAATGGAGATGGTGGCCACACCATCGGTTGGCCATACATCCATGGTTGGGCTCCATAAACCACAGGAGGTATCATTGCCGGCAGCATGCAATTTGAGGCCCTGCGTGATGCCTTTGACTTGTTCTGTCCAAGCTTATCGTTGGATTTCCTTCCTTTCGAGGCCGCAGAGTCAGACATGCCAATTCTCGATTTTGGATGTGCACACAGGATCGCTCTGGTTGATCTCGTCGGTGAATGTTCGCGAGCAAGCAAATTCGCGGTTTCGGAAGTGCAGAGGAAGCTGTGATGGTGAGGGGAGGGCGAACGCGGGAAAGAGGTGAGAGAGGGTAATTTGGGAACCGGCGTTTGAAGTGGGATTTGACTTTGGCATCATGACATGGGTCATGTTACCGAAGCGGAGTGGGGTGGAGGTGACAGTGCGTCTTTTCGCGCTGGCGTGGCGGGCTCAGCAGCGGCGTGGAGAGCGCTGTGCTGACATGGCGCGGACCATTGAAGCGGTAAGACGTGGACGAATGGCGCATCGGAAGTGCAGGAAGACGTGGCTTTGTGCACTTTCCGAAAGTGCACAAAGCCTTTCTCCGTAGTTTTAGGGCGACCAACGGGCACCTCAATCCATGTCCCCTATGACCAATCTAGCTTGAGATGATGGTTAGGGCGATTCCTGTAGCTAAGACATGACTGCTCTGAATTCCAAGTTTTGCTTTTCAACACCTTCCCAAAATGGGCTCCAGCTTTGGCAAACTCCTAATCCGCAAACCCTATAGGGTTGATAAATTATGCCGAGATAGTTATATTCAAAATAACTTGTCTATCTCCGATCACAATCTTGCTTTGATAACCATATTTTCTTATCTCCACTTATTTCTCATTTATGTGACTTTGACAGTGGTAGACATGAAGATAAGACTAGGATATGTTAAGTGGACTTCTATGTAGTAAGAGATTTAATACTGTGGTGGCTGTTTCCTGCCACCTAAGTCCAATGCGTCAAGACCCATCAGTGTCTTCTCTCTGTGACGCGACCCTCCGTACGGTCCCACGTCTCCGTGCGGATCGGATGCAAGGGGGCCCACGCGCCAGTCATTCCAAACGAAGCGTTGCCGAGCTCATTAGCGGACGGTTTCTGAACAGGAGCGTCAATCCTGATGCGCGGTACAACCCTGGATATCACCGAACAGCACGTTCGAGCCCCCATGTGGGTCACCTGCTCGGAAGGTGTGTCCAGAGGGTGCCGAGCAGGCTCTCTGGCTTACGCCGCGGTTATAACCGCCCCAGGCCACGCACTCCATCATCAAGAGGCACGAACTGCCTGGCATTCTAACGGGCACCTGAGCGCATAACTCCTCCCGTTATGCGCGCCCATCAAGACGCCTTTTCAGGCACGATCTACCAACGTTACGCACGTTGGCCTTGGCACCAACGCCTATAAGAGCACATGTACAGTACCATGCAACGGTACGTTTTCTCTCACGCGAACACGCTTCCACACTCCAAAACCCTCTGCCTTGCAAGCTCTCCACTGACTGAGGCATCAGAGGGTTACCCCGGTCTTCACCGGGCCCCCTAATCCATTTCTGGTCTTGCAGGCTCTCGTCCACACCGGCGATCGTCTTCCCCATCTTCTCTAGTGGAGGCCCGTTTGGCTCAGGCCCAAACAGGATTACACCACCACAAATACCACAAATATCTCAATGTACTTTTCTTTAATGTCCACCTGACCCTCTTTTCATATGTAGTGGAGAAACAATAGAATGACTTTTATTACCTTTAACCCTACCTCATCTTAACAGGGTTCAACTTTTATCATCACAGAGCAAAGATAATATTACCCCTGGTTAACACTTCTTAATTTATCGTGACTGAAGTACCCCTTTATCCAAGTTTTTCCTTATCTAGGTTTTCAAATTGTGTGATAACCGGGGATTAAATCCCCTTATCTGATTATATCAAAATGCCCCATAACGAAGGGTTGTCGCATATTCTTAATTTGGGTCATCTGGAATACACTTCTTCGGGTTACGCGAATAGGCTCCCAAACCGGATCCTCTTCTCAAAGTTAAATGGTGGTTGGGATAACTGAGGCGGTGGACTGGACAGGTCTGGGCCTGCTGATGGACCAGGGGGAGGCCCGTTAAACGTTCTTGGTGACCACTAACGGGCCTGCCTAATGGATTCACCGTACGTAACAATAACTTTGGACCTGAAGTGGCCCGTGGGCAATTAAAGATTGCGTATAATTTTACAAAGTTTTTCACAGGTGGGCCAATTAATCGAGGCCCAAATCTTCACAAAGATTTCCAAAGATTCGACCATGATGGGACATGCATGGGTTCTGTTATTTGGACCTCGGGAAACCAGATCTAAATGGGAGCGAGTTCGACAAGGAGTACTAAAATATTATTTTGGAGTTTCAAACCACTGGCTTCCAGGCTTCACTTTGGATGTGGTTTGGAGTTTGGATAACTCCAATCTATGGGTAAAGTTGTACATGGGTAATCTACTTTTTACTTTGGTAACCAATGAGTTAACTCACTTGGTCAAATAGAGTTAACATACATGTTCTTTGGTGTGCTTTGGTTGGCATTGTGGGTTAACTCACCCAAATTTGTTAAGAATACCATAAGTACCCCTCCACCAACACTTTATTTTTTTTCACTTATGAGTATCTCTTTAGAATAATTTAATGCAACAAAATAATTTATAAATAGGATTAACATATTACCATCAATTTAAAATATTAACATTATGAAAAAAATTGACAATAGTAGTAAACAAGTGCCGTATTATTTGATATAAATTTTTATAATTCTGTATTACTCTTACATTGTTTGAGAACTTAATAATGTGAATACATAATTGAATATAAAACTTATTAACAACAATTTATGAAGAAATTAAATTGTACTTAATAAGAAATTGTATGTCTTCATTATACCTCTACTTATTTTGAACATTAATTACTTTTAAAAAAATTGGACAGCACCTCCCCTGTTTTTCTTATATTTTTATTCTCTGTACCTGTCCCTGTACATGTATAGCAACAAAACTTTGTAACAAAAATAAACAAAACATTTACTAACAACCCAACTTCTTTCTTCATGTAGAGACATAACATTGCAAAAAAAAAAGACATTACATAGTTCTTCTCATTTGACCACTTTAAAAATGTACAAATTTTGTCGATGAGTAATTAAAAACATAACATGGGCTGTTCAATGCAGCCTTCAAATTTATACTTGGAACTATTCTAATACCCTGCTTCATTTTCCGTGCACCCCATTGTCTGCATGAAAATGAATGTAAAGTTAGTTCACGAGAGGCAATATAATTTATGAAAATGTTGAACATAAATGTATATGAAATATGAGCGTACCTTCAATGTTTACTGTACTAATATTCGTTGCCAATTTCACCATTCAACCATTTAATTGGATTAGGATGCCCACTGATCATTGCCTTTGTAAGTATATAAGTGATATCAATTGTTCAATAATTTTCATTATTCAGTTCTAGGCTCAGATCAACTACACAAAAGTATATCCGCATTTTCAATGGGGTTGCCAAATTGACCATCCCAACATTGAATTGGATATAGATGTCCACTCATCATTGCCATTGTAAGTATATATGTTATATCACATTTATCATAGTTCATAGTAATAATTTTGTGGCTCAGATCGACTACACAAAAATATATCCGCATTTTCGATGGGGTTGCCAAATTGACCATCCCAACATTGAATTGGATAAAACTGCCCACTCATCATTGCCATTGTAAGTATATATGTTATATCACATTTATCATAGTTCATAGTAATAATTTTGTGGCTCAGATCGACTACACAAAAATATATCCGTATTTTCGATGGGGTTGCCAAATTGACCATCCCAACATTGAATTGGATAAAACTGCCCACTCATCATTGCCATTGTAAGTATATATGTTATATCACATTTATCATAGTTCATAGTAATAATTTTGTGGCTCAGATCGACTACACAAAAATATATCCGTATTTTCGATGGGGTTGCCAAATTGACCATCCCAACATTGAATTGGATAAAACTGCCCACTCATCATTGCCATTGTAAGTATATATGTTATATCACATTTATCATAGTTCATAGTAATAATTTTGTGGCTCAGATCGACTACAAAAAAATATATCCGCATTTTCGATGGGGTTGCCAAATTGACCATCCCAACATTGAATTGGATAAAACTGCCCACTCATCATTGCCATTGTAAGTATATATCTCACATCACATTTAGAATACTTTATAGTTATTAATTTGCTCAAACAAAATTCTATCCGCATTTTCAATGGGGTTGCCAAATTGACCATCCCATCATTGAATTGGATAAAGCTGCCCACTCATCATTGTCATTATAAGTATATATCTCATATGACTTGTATATTCATTTATAGCATTACATTTTTCGGGCTTAGGTCGAGTGCCCAAAACCGTTCAATTCACCAAGGCTTGAGTTTACCCAACCACCGAACAAGTGCACAAGGTCATTGTGTAATGGCAATGTCCTTCCTTTGAACCCTGTAGCCAATGGGTTGAACTGCAATGGAAGAATAACACAGTAATTACTTAATTTGGTCAACAATATGTATGCATAATTGTCATACCTAAAAATTTATAAAAACCTCAAGATATTGTTGCCAAGCTAATTCTGAACCTCGTATTTCTTTAATGTCGTCATCCCAGTGAAAATTTAACACATTTATGAGATCATGAGCGATCAAATAAAATGACCGATAGAATGTAAAACGGTGTAGGAAATGTGATACGGGCCAAGCCACACAAAACTCCCTGTTGAAAATGGTTTGGACGTTCTTCCATCCATCCTCATTCAAAGATTCTCGTACGATGTTTTTAATTTTTGTTTGTTGTCCAATTAAATGTATGAGGAGAAAATCCTTTTCCAGGTCCCAAATTGCACCTACATGTATTTGAACGACTCATTAACTGCAAAATGAAGTATGATTACAATATAAAGAAGGACACAAGCAAGAAGTAACTAGTTCCTGAAAAAAGTTCTAAACATGCTCAAATAAATAGATTATGAAGAAAACATGTCAAATAACATCTCAATTAGACATCCATAGTTGTGTGGCAATTGCATCTCGAAGAGCTCCTCCTGCCGTCATTTCAGATGGACCAATCGAAAGATTTGGATCTACCTCAGGTTCTTGATGTGCGTCCCCCCTACCTCCGTCACGGCTTGAGTTAAAATAAAAGTCCTCCCCTTGTTGACGTCGGACAAAATTGTGCACAACACAACATGCAAGAACAATCAACACTTGTGTCCGAAATGGATAACAGTTCCCCTCTCGCAATGTTTGAAATCTATTCTTCAACACCCCAAATGCACGTTCCACACAATTGCGAAGTTGGGCGTGACGATGGTTGAACTTGTCTCTCAAGTTCTTATACCGTGCATTTCCACGTCCTTGATATTCATGGATATGGTATCTTTCCCCCCGATATGGAGCAACAAATTGACGAGTGTTTCCATATCCTGAGTCCACTAGGTAGTACTTTCCTGTGAAGGTCAATTCTAACACATTACATTACCAAATTCTACGTTCAACGAAATATACGTGGTTAGTCATAAATAGACAATCATACCTTCCAAAACGTGAAAGCCACCTACATCCATAGCCCTCCTCAGGACAGACATGTCAGAAGCTGCTCCCTCAAAACCGACCCCCATATATTGGAAGACAAGGTCAAAACCACACACCGCCATTACATTTTGACTGATGACTCCTTTGCGGTTCCTATAGCGTGCATGCTTTTCTCGCAATATATGCGCTGGGATGTGGGTACCATCAATTGCTCCAATGGCATCCTAAACAATGTGAAAATGAGAATGTTTACACGAATAAGACATTTTTTAAGTTGACGTAATTGAAGCATATGGAATTTACCTTGAAGTAAGGATAAAATTTGTCATCATGTCGGATGCGGGGGTGCACAGGATCAGTCGAACTTGGTAGTTTAATGTAATTGAAGCGTAGGGAAGCTAACGCTTTTGTGACTTCGCGGACGTGATTACTAATTGTCTCAGAAGAGTGTTGAAAATGTTCACACATAGCACCGGATGCAACACCATGACCCATTGCATACAAGAAAATTGCGAGTTTCTCGGTTGCCTTAACATAACGGGAATCACGAATGAGTTCCCTTTCCATAAGTTCGTCTCTTAGTCTCATGAACATCGTCGGATGTAGTCTGAACACGTTGTAGCAACGTTCTTCATGTCCCTGAAGAACTTCATTAATCCAAATGTGACCAGTATGACTACTTGTGTGCATAGGCCTTGGGACACTGTGTTGCTCATTTGATTCTAAAATCTCATCTGCAATGGCTTCATCGATACTTAAAAAGAGGGCATTCTCCTCCCAAAGGATTTCTCGTACTAATGCGTCCACATCAACAGAAGGACCTAATAATTAGATAAACATAGTACATTCTATTCAGAAATACAAGAAGTCAATACATGTGACATAATACAACAAGTAGCATGAAGTAGTCAGCTACGTTTCCTAAAGAAAAACAAAAATGACAACTAACATTAAGAAGATCAGAAAAACAATGAACAATATCATCAGCATAATAAGTAAGGGAATGTCATTCTTCAGGCCATGGCGTTCCGAATCTCTTCCTGCATGGGTAACTGTAACATTAGGTGCATATGTAGATCTCCTTTGTACTTGCGACATTGATCCGTGTACAACCATTCCATGGTAAGCGTGTTGCGCTTCTTCTAAGTTTGAGAATCCCTTATACTTTGCTCCCGGATAACCATTGACCTGGGCATAACAATCAGACCAACTGTGGTATATTCCTGGTTGACGACCAACCCAAACTACATAGCACATATACTTGCCCATTTCTATGATGATCTATTGGTCTGCAATACCATAAGGTGAACACTCACATTCATAGTTAATATTACATAGGAGTAGAAGAGGGATAAGTTATACGAGATACAGAATTTAAAAGCAAATGATGTCCTTAATACATTCAGAAAGGAAGAAGTCACCGAAATATGAAACTAACATCTACAGAAACAACCAGACAGGGCAAAGACTAACATGAAGGAAGGAGGAACATGGCGAGCATCTTAGGAAGTAGCATTGATGATCCATGCTAATGCATCCTCATCATCAAGAGCCATGAACCATGCTCTCTTCTCAGGCTTCTCGAAGAGGGTCGATGCTAGGAATAGAAGTTGTTGGGTGTAACCTGGTAAAGATTTCATCCTAACAACACATTCTCTCATTGTGTATTGCTCTTGTGGTGTGGATGACGTGCTTGATGAATTAGGAAACAAAGTCCGAACCAGATTCATGCGCTCATTGTTAAGCATACAATATTGAGAGAGTACATTCGGATCAAATGACTTCTTCGTCTTTCTCTTTCGAGAACCTGTGGATCCATGATCAGTTCTCCTTCTACTTGGGGATGTTGCCTCATCTTCCACTGCGTTAATATTTGTCGGTGTCCTCTCTCCAACCGACCGTGATGGAGGATTTCGTTGCGAGGATGATGGGTTGAAATTGTCACCATCCATAGATTGAAACTGAGTTGAGTCTAATCCCATTGCGTTAAACTGTTGTCGGTCAGCACTATCATCATCTCCAAAAGAGCGTGTACCCTCCACATCTACGTCTTGTGTTGAGCCCATGAAATGATTGCCCCGAACAGTTGTCTTTCCACACAAGATGTCCAGCTGTCTTTTGTATGGAAATGGTTTGTCTATATACTTCTTGTAATCAGAATTGATCTGTGGATTATGAAAGGTCATTTACATGTGATAATAGACAAAAGTGTGTAGTTTGGACTAAATTTGTATTGCTGCCTTACCGCAATTGCCGCCTGTATGCTTTCTTCGTCAGGCGGAACAGGTAAATTTCGTTCATCATCCCATCCCCAACCAGAACGTGTACGCAATTGTTCGTAGATGTGGTACACTTTCTTAATGTTCCTCCAACGATACTTTAATGAATCTCTATCCTTTATCACATTGGCAGTGGTATTAAACTGATGTAAAATGTCTTGAAAGACATGTAGTTTGAAGGTGCCTTGACTACCATGGGTTTTCATGTGAACATCAATCAACAAATCTAATAATATCCTATCTTCTCGCAACGTCCAATTTCGTGAACGACCCTTTCCCGTGGAGAGAGCCCCCGAGTTTTCTAACATAAAATAACATAATCACAACACAACAAGTCAATATAATTACTATTACGACTGTAAATATGAAACATATTAATAAGTACAATTCCTTAAATTTGTACTAACAAACACAACAAATGTGAACAAGTCATCAACTCCTTAGAACTAAGTCATGGGTCCTCAGACTCACTAAAATCTGAACTATGTCAAGATAAAATGGCAAGCTCCTTCCCTTAAACCATATAGCGAACGGGTTGAACTGCAAATGGAATAAGCAATTAGTATTTAAACACCATTTACTAATACCTACAACGATATTTGTGAACTACAAACCTCATTGTACGCATCCCACTGAATGTCGTTGCCGACAAATGTTGAATTTTCATCATCCCACGTAAAACCTACGTTGTCTTGTAGGTCTTTGGATATGAGATATATGTTTTTGTAAAAACATAATTTACTTTTCAATTGTGTTAAAGTCACATGAGAACCAAACTTCCTGACAAATGTCTCCTTAATCATGTCCCATGCATGTTTAGGTATGAAGTCCCCATGTAATAGGTCAGTCCTAAGCAAATGAAGAAAAGTCCGATCCATTTCGGAAGTCCACACATAACCTAAGTGGTTTGTAAGAAACAATAATGAGAACTATATGTAAACAAAATGAAGGCAGAAATTCAGTCTACAAATTTAACGTAATCCTTCATAACATGGTTTCTAACATAATAGTGCACAACATTATACTCTATGCATAGCTGATAGGAAGTTGAAATTGTACCTGGTTGAGACATCGACGTTCAGGCAATTGGGGCAGGTGGGCAGCAGTAAGTTGGTTTCTGAATGCTGGAATTTTTTATTTTTAACCGCAGTAAAGGGCAGTAAGTAGGTTTCTGAACATGATATTATGAAGCAAAGATTTCAGTTTATAAGAAGGCAGTAAGTAGATCATGGAAACACCATGAATAGATTTTAATGTACTCTTTAAACAGGAAGGCATAAGAACAGATTTTTGAACATGATACCATCAATCCTAAATTTCAGTTTATAAGGAGGCATTAAGTAGAACAATAGGTAGAATAGAAGGACAAGAACAAGTACATTGAAACACCATGAATAAATTTTAATGTACTCTTTAAACAGGAAGGCATAAGAACAGATTTCTGAACATGATACCATCAATCCTAAATTTCAGTTTATAAGGAGGTATTAAGTAGAACAATAGGTAGAATAGAAGGACAAGAACAAGTACATGGAAACACCATGAATAAATTGTAATATACTCTTTAAACAGGAAGGCATAAGAACAGATTTCTGAACATGATACTATTAATCCTAAATTTCAGTTTATAAGGAGGCATTAAGTAGAACAATAGGTAGAATAGAAGGACAAGAACAAGTACATGGAAACACCATGAATAAATTTTAATGTACTCTTTAAACAGGAAGGCATAAGAACAGATTTCTGAACATGATACTATTAATCCTAAATTTCAGTTTCGAATGAGGCATTAAGTAGAACAATAGGTAGAATAGAAGGACAAGAACAAGTACATGAAACACCATGAATAAATTGTAATGTACTCTTTAAACAGGAAGGCATAAGAACAGATTTCTGAACATGATACTATTAATCCTAAATTTCAGTTTATAAGGAGGCATTAAGTAGAACAATAGGTAGAATAGAAGGAGAAGAACAAGTACATGGAAACACCATGAATAAATTTTAATGTACTCTTTAAACAGGAAGGCATAAGAACAGATTTCTGAACATGATACCATCAATCCTAAATTTCAGTTTATAAGGAGGCATTAAGTAGAACAATAGGTAGAATAGAAGGACAAGAACAAGTACATGGAAACACCATGAATAAATTTTAATGTACTCTTTAAACAGGAAGGCATAAGAACAGATTTCTGAACATGATACTATTAATCCTAAATTTCAGTTTCGAATGAGGCATTAAGTAGAACAATAGGTAGAATAGAAGGAGAAGAACAAGTACATTGAAACACCATGAATAAATTGTAATGTACTCTTTAAACAGGAAGGCATAAGAACAGATTTCTGAACATGATACTATTAATCCTAAATTTCAGTTTATAAGGAGGCATTAAGTAGAACAATAGGTAGAATAGAAGGAGAAGAACAAGTACATGGAAACACCATGAATAAATTTTAATGTACTCTTTAAACAGGAAGGCATAAGAACAGATTTCTGAACATGATACTATTAATCCTAAATTTCAGTTTATAAGGAGGCATTAAGTAGAACAATAGGTAGAATAGAAGGAGAAGAACAAGTACATGGAAACACCATGAATAATTTTAATGTACTCTTTAAACAGGAAGGCATAAGAACAGATTTCTGAACATGATACTATTAATCCTAAATTTCAGTTTATAAGGAGGCATTAAGTAGAACAATAGGTAGAATAGAAGGAGAAGAACAAGTACATGGAAACACCATGAATAAATTTTAATGTACTCTTTAAACAGGAAGGCATAAGAACAGATTTCTGAACATGATACTATCAATCCTAAATTTCAGTTTATAAGGTGGCATTAAGTAGAACAATAGGTAGAATAGAAGGACAAGAACAAGTACATGGAAACACCATGAATAAATTGTAATGTACTCTTTAAACAGGAAGGCATAAGAACAGATTTCTAAACATGATACTATCAATCCTAAATTTCAGTTTAGAAGGAGGCATTAAGTAGAACAATAGGTAGACTAGAAGGACAAGTACAAGTACATGGAAACACCATGAATAAATTGCAATGTACTCTTTAAACAGGAAGGCATAAGAACAGATTTCTGAACATGATACTATCAATCCTAAATTTCAGTTTAAAAGGAGGCAGTAAGTGGAACAATGGGTAGAATAGTAGGAGAAGAACTACTACATGGAAACACCATTAATCATTTAAAATAAACTCTATAACGAGGAAGGCATAAGAACAGGGTTTGTGAACATTATATTAGCAATCATAAATTACAGTTTATAAGGAGGCAGTAAGTAGAACAATACATACAATAGAAGGACAAGAAGCAGAACATGGCAACAGCATGAATGAATTTTAATGTACTCTTTAAACAGGAAGGCATAAAAACAGATTTCTGATGACATTTTTATGAAGCATACAATTCACAAGCAGCCGAAAAGCAGGAGGGAAGTCCATCTACAATGAGTTATTGTACAATAGCAGCCGAAAAGCAGTATGTAGCGCTTCTATCAGTCCACAAAGTAGGGAAAGCAAGCACAATAATGTATACATAGGATAGTCAAAATGTATACAAGAACTCTAACCTTTGTTCTGCTGAAAGTTCAGAAAATCTGGAGAATCCTCCCATGATCATGAACGCAATGACATATATAAAACACAACCCCCATTAGTCATGTATTGGATGAGAAAAAATGAATTTGGTAAACAACTCACCTCCTCAACAACAGGTTGAACTGAAGAAGACCACTTTCGCAAGAGAGTGACAAATAGAGACGGTCGGGGTTTTATAGACAAGGAAGGGGCAAGGAATGGTGCAGTCACGGGTGCACAGGTCATCGTCAGAGTTCAAACTTACCAGGGTGAAGGATCGGGCACTGAACAGTACAGTCAAACCCGGAGGACGAATCTTCGCACGGCCTCAGAGAGGAAGGACGGGAAAAGGGCAACCTTCTGACAACGATTCCAACTCACGGGCAAAAGGGAACAGATTCGCGCATGGATGGTGGACAGCTTTGTACCTTTCTCTTCGTCTCCAACGGCGGCCAGGAACAGGGCAGCGATGGCGGTCCCGTTCGGGGAGGAAGCCTGGTCTACGAAGTCGGGAGGTAGCACGTGCGGGGAACGACGGCGGAGAAGGCTGAGCAAGTCTCCTCTGCGACGGCCGGAGGTAGCAGGACCGGGGAGCGATGGCGGAGAGGAAGCCTCGTCTGCGATGGCGGAGGTAGCAGGTGAGGGGAAGGACGGCGGAGAAGGCTGGAGCAAGTCTCCTCTGCGACAACCAGAGGTAGCAGGACCAGGGAGCGATGGCGGAGACGAAGGCTCGTCTGCGATGGCGGACGTAGCAGGTCGGGGAGGGCAGCGATGGCGGGGATTTCGCGGGAGGAAGACGAGTCACATCGCCCATGTGCCGTGCCAGGCGCGTACGGTGGAAGGGGTGAAAGGGGTAGCCACGGTGGGTTAACTTCAATCGCAGGAGGGGGGTGGGTTAAGTATAGGTGGGTTAACCGGGTTTTAACTCAGAGTTAACCACCTTAGATGTAGGTTAAATAAAACACACATCCAAAGTGGTTTTTGGGTTAACTCTGAGTTAACCAGAGTTAACCTCTTTCCAAAGTAGCGCCAGAAGAATAAAAGTGAACTAGAGCAAGGTTCTTCTACGTAAAAGAGTAGTTTAAGATTCTAAGATTTCACTTCTCTACATGAATCTAAACAAAAGAAACCTAAAAAATTCCACTATTTTTCTGGACCATTGATCTTAAATTATATTGGCCTTTCAATGTGTTGGGCTGAGTTAAAGTCCTGTTCCCCCCCGCCCAACTTTGGACTTTGCTCCTCGCCAAGCTTTCCGGCCCAATGAGTGGTCACTCGTTTTATATCGTTATGCTTTAACCATACAGGGCATTATAGCAAGATAGATAGTTGCCACAACATTTTTGAATTGTAGGCACCAAATATCATATTCTTTCAGTCTACCTCTTATTAATCTACGACAACTTGACCTCCTAATTATGTTCGATTGATATTATGCATGTGACAGCAGAAAGATATAAATGGAGTCCACTTCACTTCCTCAAAAGAAGGAATTGTTCGGAACTCAATATATGATTTTATTTCTTTTAAAAAAGAGTGAAGATGTTGATGTGAAACAGTAATCGTTGGCTCTGAGATGACCCTTGTAGTTATCCGTGGCTTTGGACACATCTCCTTGTTAGGCATATGCCGGTGTGTTGGCTTAGTTAGCCGGGATCAGCACATCGCCAATATATTATAACTTTTTCCCTTCTCAGTTGACATGCGCACACACACAAAACGCATCAGAGGATTGCATAAAGAAACCGATCTGTCGAGAAAAACAAGGTCGATCACTTGGGGGGATTAAGTGCAACTTTGTCGACGTTAATGGTAGAATAATTTTGTTCGAACATTAAGGGAATCATATATATAGAACGAGATCTTTGTTGATAAGATGTTAAATTTGAATATTACCTTGCGTACTTAGCTAGAACATCGATCCTCTCCCTATACCTTTGCTTGCTAAAGACAAAACGGCAATGTTTGTCTCTACTGTAAGCTGCAATGCAAAACACAGAACAGAACATATATTGATGTACGTGCAATCCAAAGCTCTCCCTCAATTAGGAGACGTACGTGCAACACAGAGAACTCCCTCTTTTCCCTTTTTAACAACAATTTCCTCATTAATTAGAATATGGTGGGGTTAATACTGCTGGCTACACAACAAGAGTGTTTCTCCTGCAACTATGAAGTTTTCATCATTATGTCCAACTTGAACTAATGAGGTAAGTGCTTGCAGAGACAAGAGTGTGTCTCCTACAAGCATCGGGTTCACCTGGTACCTTATGATCAGTCTAATTTGAACCAATATTAACGTAAGAATATGTATCTCCCGGGTTGTACATTTAAATGTATAGCAAGAATAACTCTAGCTGGAGATGCCGTTTGTTTCATGTGGTGGCATGAGATGTCTTGTCCCCAATAAATTAATGCAGATCCTAATTGATGCCAAACTTCAAAATAATTGCCGAGGCTCAGCTTTCAAGGCATCTTTCATTTAGCATCAACAGCTACGTACATCAAGAAAGAGCCATATCATGTGCCAGAGCGCTGGTTTGCTTTTGTCTCCATTTATATGTATACTTCAAAAACTAACATATATGGGTTTCATTGCATAAGATGCATATAGTCGTTGATCATGAGGTGTGCCATCGAGATCCATTTGGTTCTAAAAAGATTGGTATCTTTCTCCCTACGGTACAAGTAGGGGTGTTCAAATTTTGGTTCAAACCGAAAAATTGAATCAGATCAAGGTAAATTGACAAGTTCAGTTCGATTTGAATAAAAATTCGATTCAATTCGATTTTAGAATTTGTGAAACCGAATCGAATTTTGTAAATAGAATAAATTAAATTTTAATATAATTAGAATAATATTTATATTATAAGTATCAAAAATATAATTATATGACTAAATTTACAAATAAATATACATAATTTTAGATTTTATCCTTACTTTTATTATATAAATATTAATAAATATAAATTATTTTAATTAAATGTGGGAATTCAATTTGAATTGAACCGAACTGAAATAACTCCGGTTCGATTTGATTCGAATTAACATCTATATTCGATTTGATTCAGATTGGTAAAAAATGAGCCAACCCGAATTCTAAATACGGATGCCAAAGCGGCCAAGCTGTGAGAGCTCATAGAAGTACGACTATTGAGCTGACCTGATATGAAATCATCGCCCTGGTTTGATTAACCTTATACTTTGTCCATATTTATGGGGGTGCAAGATCAGCTGCTAACCTCCAAAAGATGAATGTTAGTCGTCATAGATTGATGGACAAAAGGTTAAGCATATCGATAGGTACTTGGACGGCGCCCGGGGGGTTGTCTTGTCCCCACTGCCACTGTTCACTACTTAAGAACATTCGCAAATTAGGGCCATCGTATATGCTTGGATTTTGTCTTGCAATGTAGAAGCTCAGATTCGACAAAGAGGAGGGGCCGGCTGGGACGCCTGCTTAACTTTATCTCTGGCTTCTGCTCGTTGTTATCTAGCACAACTCTGCGTTTTCTACACCGGTTTTGTTCAGATTGTATACAGGAAAAAAACTGCAGCATTACTACTGTCAATTGATACACATGTACTTCTGGGACGCCTGCTTAACTTTATCTATGGGATGCATGCACAGACGAGGAAATGGGGAAGATGAACATTAATTTGATCTAAATTAAGGAGTCTATTCTTATGCAGTGGATTATGGGAGTGGACGCTTACTATATCTGAAAGCTATCTTCAAGCCAAAGTTTTATTTTTTTCATTTCTCGGATGCGTCCAAGAAAACCCCCAGCAATATTAGTGTGCCTTAATTTTTATACTCTCATCTAATTTAAATTCAAACAAACACTCAACTAGCTAGTCCAAATTATGTTGATTCTTTTACTTAATATATATCCTCATGTGGCCGAGAAAGCAGTGCCTTTTGTTTTTCCCTTCCTTCCTTGTACATAGGATACGCGAAATTAAATCCTTTTTTCTCCCGTACGTAGTAGCAAGTGATATACCCAACTTCTTTACACAGAGGTATATATATGTAGAGAGAGAGAGACCACCCTGAAGGTCACCAAACCATATATGTCCACACGTCTCTCTCCATCCATTCAGCGCTCATTAACCCAGGCCAGTGCCATCTGACCTCTGAAAGGAGGGAAAATTAAGCTTAAAGACAGTGAAGTGAAGCCAAATCTCTCTCCCTTCTTCGACTCCCCCATATATATAAACATATATAATATAATATATTTATATCAGACAGAGGAGATCCTCTCCACCAGCGGGTGGTGGGGACTCCATCAGTACAATAGTGGGTGGAGCAGTGACGGTCCTGACGGACCCTCTTTATAGTCGGTGAAGTCACGTGACCTCACTGATTTGGAAGAAATGTTTTAAAGGAAGTAGAAATTCTTCATGTTATTTAGGTGTGTAAATGAAATGTGACCCTAATAAATTTAAAGGTGACCCCCTAAACTTAAGTGATCCCACTAATTTTTAGAATCTGCCACTGGGGTGGAGGGCTTTTTGAGATTAAACCCCTAGATAAAAATAAAAAAACACACGCACACGCACAAGAGTCAAAATAAAAAAACGCTCCACCCATCCTTGTACTGATGGAGTCCTCTCCACCCGCGGGTGGAGTGGATCGCCGCTCGCTCTAAAAACCCATACCTCACGGACACGGTAGAGGATAAAGCTCCACCCCTTCCAATCCCCTCCCAACCAATCCTCACCTTCCAATAACAATCCAAACCCCCGTCATCTCCTTGCATTTCTCCACCCCCTCACCATCATCCACACAGAGGACCTCCATGCACGTCGAAGGTTGCAGATAACACAACACTTAGTTCCCCCCTTCCACATCTCTCTCTCTCTCTCTCTCTCTCTCTCTCTCTCTCTGATCAGCCATGAAGGCAGAGGTCAGGGGCTCCCCACGCATCTCCCTCACAGCAGCACCGGACCTGTTCAACGCACCCCATGGCTGCTTCTCGGGGCCCCTAAACGGCTGCATAGGAAGCCTCGACGGCACCTGCACCGAGAAGCTCCTCCTCCACTGCGCCGCCGCCCTGGAGAGCAACGATGTCACCCTCGCGCAGCAGGTCATGTGGGTGCTCAATAACGTGGCCGCCGCTGCTGGCGACCCCAACCAGCGCCTCGCCTCCTGGTTCCTCCGAGCCCTCGTCGCCCGGGCCTCCCGGGTCTACCCCCACGCCGCGGCCTTTCTGGGCGCTGCGCCCCCCGCCGCTGCAGCCATGACCCGCGCCATGTCTGTCACCAAGCTCGCTGCCTATGTGGACCTGCTCCCCTGGCACCGCTTCGGCTTCTCCGCCGCCAACGGCGCCATCTGCGAGGCGGTGCAGGGAAGCCCCAGGGTTCACATCCTGGACCTCAGCATTACCCACTGCATGCAGTGGCCGACCCTCATCGACGAGCTCGCCAAGCGGCCCGAGGGTGCCCCGTCGCTCCGGATCACCGTGCCGGACGCCCGGCCGCCAGTGCCTCCCTTGCTGAACGTCTCCATCGAGGAAGTCGGCCTGCGTCTGGCTAACTTCGCCCAGTCCAGGGAGGTGCCCTTCGAGTTCCACGTGCTCAGATCCAGTAGCCATACGGAGATCGGCGATGGCGGCGACCCCCAGACGGACCCATCTCGTTTCCCCTTCCAATTCTTCTCAGACCACTTCGACCCCTCCGTGCTCGACCTCAGAGACGACGAAACCCTGGTCGTCAACTGCCAGAACTGGCTGCGGTACCTGCCTGGCGAGGGAGGAGGAGGATTAGGAACCTCCTCGGACCTCCTGACGAAGGACGGGTTCTTGGAGACGATCAGGGGCCTCAACCCCGCCATCGTCACCGTCGTCGACGAGGACGCCGACCTGGACTCCCCCAGCCTGAGCTCCAGGATCACGGCCTGCTTCAACTACCTGTGGATAGCCTTCGACGCCCTGGAGACATTCCTGCCCAAGGACAGCCCCCAGAGGACAGAGCAGGAGGCAGCGGTGGGGCAGAAGATAGAGAACATCGTGGGGTTCGAGGGCCCTCGGCGGATTGAGAGGACCGAGCCCGGAGCGAGGGTCGCCTGGCGGATGAAGAGGGCCGGGTTCTGCAGGGTGGCCTTCGGGGAGGAGACCCTGAAGGAGGTGAAGTTCCTGCTGGATGAGCATGCCGGGGGGTGGGGGATGAAAAAGGAAGACGACATGCTGGTGCTCACATGGAAGGGTCACAGCTCGGTGTTCGTCTCGGCCTGGACCCCTGCAGGATTCGACGAATAAACTGGGTTTGTCTTATTGGCGGAGAGTTGAGGCCAGAAGTGATCGAGGCTGATCTGCTTCTTTAGCGTGAGGGAAAGGAAGGGTGGTGAAAGAGAAGAAGAAGATAAGAACATGAGAGAGAGAGAGAGAGAGAGTTGCAGATGAGAACACAGAAGAAGATGGTGAACGTCTGCGTTTTGCAGCTTGAGGGATTCACAGTAGCACTAAGTCAGGTCTGGTTTGGCCATGCTCACATGAAGGGTAGATGAGGTAGGGGGACCATGGGAACCTAGCTAGATATTTTTTTTTCTCGTTTTGATGTCATCTAGTTTCAGAAGAGTCAAAACAGGATGCAACTGGGTAAAGGATCTCTTTCTTCATGAAACCCTAGGTATTTTTTTTTCTTTAGAAGGGTTAAAAACAGGGTGTAATTAGATACTCGACAGTTCTAATGTAGCTTCTTGTGTGTGTTTGTACCCAGGCTCTCTCTTGGGAATTCATCTTTCTTCCATCTGAGAGCTCACGGATCAGAATGCATTTGGTTTTCGTGTTGTTGCATGGTATCTGTACTGAGCTGTACTCACATTAATGGACTTTGCATGTGAGCCTTTAGAAGCTGTATAGAAAGATTTTCACTAACTCTAGATTCTGAGAAGATTTCTTCCTCTCACATGCCCCGGCAATTATATAATTTTAGGGTTTACATACATCTTGCCATGTATTAACTAGAATGAGGACCTCGGTTGGGTCGATCGGTTAGAACTCTTGCTTAAAAATAGGAGGTCCCGAGTTCGATTCTTGAGAGGGGGTTTACCTGATTTACATGCAATCTTCGAGTTGTGTAAATCCGTAGTTTTTCCGATCAAATGGGGTAAGGGCAATACGAATATACGGAAAGTAGGAGCTGCAAGTCCTGATCTTGGAGTTCATGAACACCAATCCTTGAGCCCATAAAATCACACAGGACGAGATTTCTACGTTATCAAAAAAAAGTATAGCCATAAAATTCAAAAGGAATAGTTTTAAAACTATATATATATATATATATAGTCATATATATGCTTGGCATGAGCAGATTCGAAGAGTATTGTCTACCACGAGTTAAGAAAACAAGTGAACTATAACTTATCACGGTACATGTATACTTTATTTTGTAGTTGTCCCTTAACCTTGAGGTTATGAGGATTCTCCATAGATATGAGTATAAACAGTTAATTGTTATGCTTCTTAGCAGCATGCAAGTATTTTTTTCCAGATATCTAATCCCTGCTTACTCGAAAAAATATTGTATTGATGCATCTCGTCTACCACGTCCGAAACACTAACCCGATTTGGCAAATGAGTAGTTTACGGGTAGCCTACCCTTGGGTAGCTTTAACCCCACAAAAAATACAATTTTACTTGGTTGCTACCCGTTGGGTAGAGATGGGTTAACTTTTTTTTTTTTCTCAACTCTCCTCTTTGACTCTATTTATTTTCATTAAGAAAGGTTTTAAATTTTTTATGAGATATATAATAAAATAATATTTAAAAATTATTGATATATATATTTAAATTTTTTTCTTAAAAAAAAAGTTAACTATCTCTGCCCCACCTTTTGAGGTAGGGTAGAGTTACCCCTAGTAAAGGGGTTAACTAGGGGGAATCCCTGATTAGTGGGGTTTTCCTTGCCAGAGTGAAAAAGAAGACTAACCATGAGTACCCCACACTTTAAACATGGGTAACCCCCCAATCAAACAGCCCACTTTGGCACAAGGTTAGACTACCCATGGTTAGTTAATTAGGGTCTTCTAACCCAAAAAGTAGGCTACCCTACTTTACGTATATTTCTATTTTACCCTACTAATCAAGGGTAGAGTACCCATTTTTTCTTTTTTTTAGTCAACTATTTATCTTCTTAAAAATAAAAAATGAGATAATATTAAGAGATATATACTAAAATAATATTTAAAAATTAATAATAATTTTTTAAAAAAATCAAAAATAATTATCCACCATGCCCCACCTGTTGAGGGGGACAAGGTTATCCTGGGATAACTTGGGTTACCCTGGAGGTATCCATGGGTAACTTCACTCCTCCCCAAAGTATGGTGAGGAGTTTACCTCTGGGTAAGAGGTACTTACCTAGGGGTAACCCTATCAAACCATTAATCTTTGGGTTCCACTTCCCCTCCCAAAATCATTTATCTTAAAAATGAGGTTAGAAACTCAATATATTTTAACCGAGTTTCTTATCCCCTAGACAAACTGGGCCGATTATAAGGTAACACCAAAAAAAGATGGGTGGGGTACTTTAACCTCACATTTATCCTCTTATTTTACCCTCAAAACCATGGGGGGGGGGGGGGGGGGGGGGGTAATAATGGATGTTATTGTTGAAGGAGTGTGGAGCCTGATCTTGGTTGAGTTTTTCCAACCTTTATACGTGAAAATTTTAGGGGTATTATGGTGATAGTACTCATGTTGGGTTGTCTTAGACTCCTTGCAGCAACTTTTGTAATTGATTGTGTGAAAAGAAAAAGAACTCAGTTGTGGCCGTAGCCGTAGCCGTAAGAAGTCACAACGTCTCTCCAAACCACCAAAAATCTCATATATTCATGTGGTTTGATTCTTTCTTCACCTCTCTTTCCTCTTCCTTTATCTTTTGTCCATCCCTAATTGTACTCCAGTTTCTAACAGTATTAATATAAAAAAAAAGTGATATTTACAAGAGTAGCTTATGTTGCAACAACATTAGTATTAGGATTGTCAACAAGTTCCAGTCGAAAACGTAAATAACACTTTTTGTATCTATTTCTTATAAAAAAATTGAAAATGAAAAAGAAACAAATAGAAATAAAAAATATTTGCGACAATCAGATAGTAGATGTGTATATGTAGTAGTAGGACTAGTGATAAAAGGGATATCTTGATAATAATAGATATAATAAATATTAGGAGAGAGAGAAGTTAATTACAAATTTAGGAGAAGCAAAAAATAGTCTAAATTTTTTCAATATTAAAAAATAAGATTTTAAGAGTACAAATTTTATAAATAAATTAAATTTATACATTATCAAAAATAAAAATAAAAAAATGCATGCAAAAATAGTTATTTCCACATCCACTAAAAAAAGTTTAAAATGCGTAAAAAAATCAAAGAACGGATATCTATTGGCACCCCTAATTAGCATAAAGCTCTAAGTAAACTAGAAATAGCTCTTAGATAAGAACGGTCAAAGAGCTATGATACGGAAATTTAAAAAAAAAAACTTGGAGGACACAGGTAACCCGAGTTGTCCTTTCAATATGTTCTTGAATAAGTCTTCATACATCCTCCATAATATGCAAGATAAGTTGCATCCTGGATATATATGTAGTAAAAATCATTGAACAAAGTTCTTTCCAGATGTGCCATAGAGATGCCCAGAAGGCAGCATATGCCCCTGATCCATATGGATGCGCCCTTTGTCTTGAAACTATTTAAGATGGCCTCAGCTTCTAGCCTCAAACATGATCTTGGGTCTCTGGTTATTCCCAATCTATTTAAGATCGACTTCCAAATTTTTGAACTATATGTACAAGACAAAAAAAAAAAGTGATCAGCACTCTCCATGTCCATTAAGCAGCGCATGCAGACGTTTTTTTTTTTTTTTTTTTAGATTTTGTTTTCTAAAGGAGTCTGCACCAAGATATATGGTGAATTATGTATATATGCATATGTCACCATCATATATATGGGGTGTCAATGGAGTACTGAAACTTGAGCCACTAGGCTCACTACGCGAGTCCCAGCAGATAGGAGTCCACAATCTACATGGGCTCACTCTTTGATGGGCCTCAAACATGAGGCCCAAGAGTGCAACGAAGTGAAGCCCGTTTAAAGTCTGGCCGAGTGCATTTATATCTTTTTTCTTGCCACCATAAGCTACTTCCACGAAAGGGATGGATCATAAAAAACTTTATTAGTCATAAACATATGTTTCTTTAAGAAATTGCGTAGATATCTTACATAGACAAAATTGAGGTTCTAAATAACTTTGTTGATTGGAGGGATCTTCCACACAAGCTAACCCAAAATCTACAGAAAACTTGTTTATGCATCTTATAAACCAAAGTGAATTTACGATGTATATGAATTTATAAACACCTAAACTAATATCAAACTAGAAAGAGAAAGCACTTGAGGTATGAGCGAAATGTGAACTCATTTGTGCCCGTAGACATAGCGGGTGGTCCCTGCAGTCATGTGTATAATTGTTGTATATAGACAAAATAAAGGTTCTAAATAACCTTGTTGATTGGAGGCATCTTCCACACACACTAACTCTTAGTGTTTGGGAAAATGTGTTTATGCATCTTATAAACTAAAGTGAATTTTCGATATATATGAATTTATAAACACCTAAACTAGCATCATGAGCCAAACTAGAAAGAGAAGCACTCAATATTCAGACAAAATATTCGATTGCTTGTGCCCATAAATAAGATTCATCTACTTGTATATAAGGCCGAGCAATCGAATAATTCTATCTAAATTATTTTGTTAATGTTGTTTAACCCACAACAAATATAATAAGATATCTTATAATTCTATCTAAATTATTATAATTTAGGAGCTTGATCATGAGAGGAAGACAAAAAAAACCAAGGGCTGAGATTAACCGAGCTCAACCCTCCCCGTTGCTCCGCGGGCACATCTGAAACATCTGGTTCTTCCCCTACGGCCTCCACCCCCCCGTGACGGCGATGATGGGGGGAGGCACTTCGGGTTTCGCATTCCCCGGTATCTTGTCGTCTCCCACGCCGAGAGAGAGAGAGAGAGAGAGAGAGAGAGCTCTTCCCCTCCGGCAACAAGCATCAAGTACGGTCCTCCCCTAACCTGCATGCAGAGGCTTCGGGGAATGTAAGCAGACAAAAGGGGGAGAACCCCTCCTCCAAGGCCGCCGCAGCACTGCAGCAGCAACCCTTCTCCCCAGAAGGGAAGGAGAAGGCAACATCATGGCGTACGTCTCCTGCTCGTTAGCAGAATCCGGCAGCGGCAGTGATTGATGCAGGAAGAATGGCTTCACAGGACCCAACATGCTGCGGCAGGCATGTGAAGACAACGTCCCCCCTTAATGCCGTTGGCGTTACCTTGCTACATTCGGACAAATGTGCATATGGTTGATCAGTACCTGGTTCTCCGTGCATGCTCTCGCTTATCCTTGCGCTAGCGTTTCAAATTTCGAACGTGGTGGGTTCGGAAGAGCTTAGCTGTAATCTCTGCTGCGTGTGGAAAAGATCGTCCTTTTTAATTCTCTTTTCTCATGATGGGGTTTTGTCAGGAATCGGCGGGTGGCCATGATCATATTCTGTTTCATGTTTGCATGTGCATGAGACGACGAGGCGAGACGTTGGAGAGGCCCCCCGTGAGCTCGTCCTCATCACTGAATGCTCTCCAGAAGTGTTCAAGAATTAATAATACAGCAGCAGCGGGGCCAGCAGAGGCAGAATGGAAGCGTCCATTTGCAAATAATGTGAGCGTGTGGGTTTCTCTCTCTTTTCTCCACGGATCCGCTCATGGGACCTCGTTGCTGCTGTATATGCTCGCTGTTAGGCGTGGGCCGACGCGTTTCAACCCTTATGCCCCTCAGCTGTTTGTTGAAATGTGTCAGGGGGGTTCGTCGGCGAATAAATGAGGCTGGTGGGATGTCCTCGTCGCTTGTTGGCGTTAGGTTCGGGAACGAGCGGCTCCTCTCTGAAACAAACTAATCCCTGTAGAAACGACCCACGGCCTACCCTGCAACTGTTGGCGTCGTCTTCCCGGAGCACCTAGTCTTCTTCGCTTTTTTTGTCTCTGTTCTTGGTTTTTGTAAGGTTCGCTAAACACGTCATGATGACCTACCTGTTTTGGACTCTCTCCTGTTGTCTTCATACATAGGACCATCACGAGATTGTGTTTGCAGAGTCTTAAGTTAATTAGCTAGCATTTTGGTGCATTCGAACAAAGGGGGTACTCCTTGTCCTGGTTTGGTCTCGGAAGCTAATTATAATCCTTGCAAGACCACCCATAATCCGTAATTTGTCCAGTAACAGCTTCTTCTCTGTTTGTTTGTGTTCGTAAGTTACAAATAAGATCGTGTCCGAATCTTGGCGAAATCATTAATGAAGTGAAACATGTTCACGCATGTCTGTATCTTGCAAGACAAGTAGGAAGAACAAGTTGTTGGCGTGTTCATTCACGTGTGTAGAGAATGTTAGGAGAGTTGTTGGAACCGGTTGCATCATTTGATTGGAGTAATATACTTGTTGCATGTATAGGTGTTTGCATCAAATGTTCATATGATGGGATATTATTATGTGAATGTGATTAATGTATATATAAAATTGGAGACAAGAGTCATAAAAGAATGTTGTTATTTATCTTTTTCTTTCGTTTATAATGGTCACTTGTGGAAATGGAAAATTATTTAAATTTCCTTAAAAAATCTTTTAAAAGTTCTATTTATCATGTTGTCTCATGTTCTCATGGATGCATGCGTATTGCCAATCCAAATCCCGTCGGATGCTACACGAGCAATGGTGACGTGAGATGAATCGGCAATTCGCACAGCGCGGGCGTGCCAGTCGCCGAAGCGACGACCAAATGGTTGCCTCCGAGAGTCAGAGGGCTTTAAGTCTATTGTGCGCGCCGTTTGACTTCGCCAAACGAAAGTGAGTGGTCGGGTCCTGGACCAAAATCTCATCGTTGCCTAAACGCAACGGCGTTAATACATCTCTTTTAGAAAGAGAAAACTCTTGATTAATCGCCAGATTAGAAAGCCTCATGACCTAAAAACGGGACATCCGATAAAGAGTGTGAAACATAATTGAACTGAAATATTAGGGAGCAAGACGAACGACTAATCGAACCCGTTAGGCCTTTCACTCAACTCGCTACCCAATCTCTTTGTCTACTTATTTATTGGTCCTCTTTACTACGAAAAGGTTCAATTCGGCCTTTTAATCTATTTGAGAAAGACAATTTTGAAAAGGGTGGTCTCTTTGATTTCTTGCGAAAATAGGTATAATTTCAATTTGATTTTTTTTGTTGTAAAACGTGTGATGATCATTATTTGCTTGTTTAAAAATGTCCGATTTGACTCTTTTGTGCATGGTGATGCAATCTTTTATGACTTGAGAAAAAGGTCTAATTGATCTCTTGCTCTTTGGAAACCATGGGGGTGACCTTTGATTTGCTTGAAAAAAGGATTTAAATAGTCCATTATTCTTTTGTAAGATATGAGACAGTCATTGTCATTTGAAGAAGGGGATTTGATTTGACCATTTGATCTTTTGTAAAAACATAAGATGATCTTTTGCTCTTTGCTTGAAAGGGGTTCAATTTGCCTTTGCAATTCTTTTTAACATTTAAACGATTTTTTTTATTTGTTGTTTGGGCCTTTGAACATTTGAAACGGGTTCTATTCGTTCGGCGGAGCTCGAGGGCTCAACGCACTTCGCAGACTGCTTGATTCGGCGCACGGGTAGCAGAGACGAGTCGGCGCAGCTGGGCGGCAGAGACTGAGTCGGCGCAGCCCGGCTGAAGTCATAGACATCATTGAATCGGCGCTCGTTTGCAACGTTACCAATTAAATTGGAAGCTAATAACCTCTTTTAAGGGTTTTGCGCCAACTCAACCCCCGCGGGGAAAATTCGGCAGCATTTCCCCTTATCGTGGTCGATAAAGGGGAAAGCGCGATGCTCATCCACCACAAGTGGAGATGGCACCAAAAGAGGGAGTATACATCGTAGAACGACGTAACGCCCAATGGCACATGACCCCGATCTCCCAGGCATGCCTACGGGGATACGGGCAATGTCATGGCCAAACAACCCACGGGACGGTATGAGTAACGTGTAAACCCACCCGTCCGGACATAGACATTAAATTGTCTAACCCGGGGGTGTGAATGGGTTTTACATTGGTCATTTAACTGTTGATGAGCTGTGCCACATGGAGCAATGACTTTGCTCATGTAACTTCAGCCAACATGATGGCCAGGACGTCGAATCGGCTCAGCTCTGCTCTGGTCTTACAAGACTGCCAGAACCAGTGCCAGGCCGAATCGACGCAGCCAACCAGCTGAGCAAGGGGGTGGAAGCCGCCTCTCTCCTAGAACGCCCTTGCTCATGGCATGGATGATTTTGGAGTTTGAGATGACATTGCAACCCATTGTTTGGTGGGCTAAACAAAGAGATCTAGGCATTGTTTGCCCAATTCCCTTGATTAGCAAAATGGAGCTCTTGAGGGACTGTTCGGTGTTGGCTTGAAATGCACATCGATGGGGGCTGAAAACCGCAATGAGGATGATCTATTGAGAGGGGCGAACCAAGTTTGATGATCCTCTTGAAAGGGTCTTTTAGAGATGGGTTTAGACAAGAAAAACATGAGCATTACTGGCTCATTATCTTGACTATTACCAAAGGGGATGCGTTAACCACTATGGGGCTCTTGAAGGGCTGTTGAAACATAGAAAACTAGTCTTTTGCATGAAGAAAACAGCAAAGGGATTTGGCCTATGAGGGGAGCGATTTAGCATGCTTTGCATGCATTAAGTGGGGCATGAGGTCCCATACCCCCATGACCTCATTTATTGAGGTATGGGAGGTCCTTTTGACCTCATATGAGGTGTTAGAAGGGAGAGAGATGTACCTCTATAAGAGGTCATCCCATCCCGTAACCTCATTGAAAGGGAGAAAACCATTAAAAAAAAACCCAAAATGAGAGGGGAGAACACATGCATTAAATGCTAAGTCAAAGGCCATCACATCAAAGGAAGAAGAAGAGACAATAACATAAAAGAGTGTTCTCCTCCTTAAGAGAAGGGACCAAGTATAAGGTTCCAAGAAAGCCAAAATGGGAGGAGGAGAGGACTAACGTGGGCAACTCTTCACCTCCCTTCTCTTTTGATATGACAAGACAAGAAAACCCCAAAGAAGGCTCCCTCTCTCTCTGCTTTCTCTTCTCACCTTTCCTTCTCTCCCCTTTGCTTCTTTTCTTCTTCACGGGTGGAGCACCCTTGAGCAGGGAAACGCAGGGACCTTTCTCCTTGGCTTCTTGCTGCTGGTTTCTCTCTTGGTGAAAGCCTTCTTTCTTGGTGCAAGAACTCCTCCCAGCCCCCTTCCTTGGCTCTTCCGTAACCCCTGCTTGGTGACCCTTCTCCTTACCTTCTAGAGGGAGGAAAATGACTAAAAACAGGCCCAACCAGGCTCCTGCGCCGCAAGGGTGGCAGACCACCTTTTACCCTTGTAGCACTCCCTTTTGGGAGGTGTTACAAATGCTTACTCTCACCCCCCACTTTATGGGGTGAGATAAGGGTTGATTTCAGATGGGCCTTGGTGCCCTTTTGAGTGGGCCTTTTGGCCTTTTCTTTTGCACAGCCCATGAGGGGCAAAAATCAGTGCTGGCGGCTTTGAGCAGTGGCCGGCGGTGTCCACATCACTCTTATATAGATTAATCACATGAGGAAATGTCTACCACATCAGCATATGCTATGTACTTAGGTGTGAAGCAAATATTACACTAGTTGAATTAAAGTTCTTGACATAAAAAAAAAAATGCCATCGCTCAATGTGAGGCTGTTCTATAACATGCCATCCAGAGACTATGGTTCTATATACGAAATCCCTAGCTCAAAGAACAACGAATGTTAATGTTAATACTCTATTAATATCAAAGACCATTCAACTTGTAATCTTAATGTTAAAAATGAAGAATATTATAAAAATGTAATTATTGCTGTCTTTTTTGTCAGCATTCGGCCTGTTCTAACAAAATAAATGTCGTCGAAATCAGCAGATATAAATGAACAACTCAATCATTGAAAAGTGCACCAGCCTCAATCAATGCCACACCAGTTCACATGTCCAATTGAGTTAGCTTCCAAGCTGCGAATGTTGGGGAAATGACGCAGAAATATGCGATTCAGACTGGTGGGTTGCTCAATACATAGCCGCAAGCGCATCTACGCATGCTTATGTTACAGAAATCCTATACTTGATGTCTCAACTGCCGGATTTAGAAGCGAAATAAGGTATCTTGAATTGACCAATTACTTGAACCTATATATGTAATCAGGACGTTCAATAGTAAACGAGGTGGTCATAAATTATCCCCTTGTATGGTCTTTCTCGATGCATGAAACGATACTAATTTTTTTCATCCCAAAGGTGGGTTTGATTCTGCTCATCGTACATGATTTCTTTTTTAGGCAGCGTTTGGCAACGTCGGTGACGGAGATTTTTGTGTTAAAATCTCTGACAACAGCAGAAGCGTAGGCGGTTTCAACTTCGCGTAGGTCGGATTTTGCGTCGAAGAGAGAGATAGAGAGAAGCTGTGCGGAGCCAAAAGCGGTCGAACGAGACCCGTTTTTACTTCGATTTTGGGCAAAGGAGATGAATAGAAGAAAATGGCAACGGAGAGAATTTTTTTTTTCTATTTTCGCCGTCCGTTCGCGAGTGCGCACGACGACGAGACCTCGTCACCTGTGCCACAAAAGGCTCAGACGACGAGGCCTCACAGCGCTTTGCGCCGTTGCCTTTTGCAAAATTAATTTTTTTTTATTTTTACTTTTTAACAATTGATACCAAACGTTGCCTTAGTGAATGAACATTAACACCAATAGGGCCCCTAAGACGCCCCATTGAGATCAGCTCAAGTTGGCCCACTACAACCCAAGGAAGGAGGAAACATGAGTTTCAATTAAAGGAAAGAAGTTAATCTCATATCGAAAGTCACAATTTTCTCTCACTTAGAATCGCCTTCAAGAGGAGGTCAACAATTACAAATAAAATAAGAGAACAAGTGTTAGCACTAGACACGATCTCATTCCAAAATCTCTCTATATATCCAAATTCTTCTAAGTCCTAATTTTCTGTTGTTGAGTTGATTTTCAAGATTGTCATCTCTGAGACTACTATCTTATAGATCAAGTAGGCATTTGGATTCATAATGGTCGTCAGCTAAAATTCTGAGAGTCAAATTGAACTTGGCTATATATACCAAACACGTATTATATTTAACTCAATGTGAAAGAAGCAATTGATTGATAAAACTTGCTATATACACATTTGACATGTTAATTAGTTACATGTCAAGTAGCCAATTGAATCAAATTAATGTTTATTTAATCTAGTTTTATTATCTTACATGTATGTTCACACGACGTAGCATATGTCATTGTCATTATCTCCTGTTAGAGAAAGGCTTAGTGCATTTTCATATTGTACTTAAGTGCAATATGACTAGGTACTAAATCCATATGGCACCCAACAATTGGGTTGCCACTTATCACTCTCTATGTCAGGGTGTCACATGGACTTAGTACCTAGTCATATTACACTTAAGTGCAATAAAAAAGTACACTATATCTTTCTCCTACTGTTATAAATGTTAGCGCTCACCACTAATTATCATTGCCATCGTAATTATCACTATTATCACCCGATCAACCCTATTATCGTTGCCATCGCGACATATTACCGTTGCCACGTTCCAATGTCTATATCTTACGCCACCATTTATGCCACATTATGTCTATAAAATAAATTAAACTCCTATAAACCAAACTCACCCTTACGTCAAATAATTAACATTTCTCACCATCAATAAGCCACAAGTCTAAACGACGACAGTGGACAGATTTAAGAGAATTTGGAAAGATTGTATAAATATGAGAAAATGTACAATACGAGGATTCGACAAAACAACATTAATATTAATTAAATACTCTTATGTGGTTCAGACTTTTGGGCCCTGTTCTAGAGATGGCAAGGGACACGCTGGCCATTAATTCTACCGTAAAACCGGTGATCCTCCAGGGACAAGATCATGGATCTTCGGGACCTTTTAAAAAGAAAAATAAATAAAATAAAATAAAGAAAGAAAAAGGGGGCAAAAAGTAAAGGGCAGAGGGGCATGATTGTGTAATGATCAATCAAACCCTCCACCATCAATGCGCGATCTCAGCGGTCGGATTTCGGGGGCAGGGCCAGCTGTCACCGTAATGCCGAATTAGCCCCCGCCGTTTCGACGAAATATCCATAATGCCATTTGACGAGTCTCCCCATCATGTCTACCTCTCGACTTTGCCCCCGGGGCAATGTTATGGGGTTCTTCGTTTTATTAAACTATGTTTGTGTTCTCATAATTAGAAAAAAAAAATATTTTTCTCAAAAGAAAAATTTAATAGGAAATAGGTCTGGATAAGTCAGATCAATGTGTTTGTAATGTTGTATAAATAAAGACTAGAGTGAGAGAGGGATCAGACCAAATGAATTTCCCCGAAGTGTTTATAATCAGAATTTCGTTTTTTAGAGGGGAGGTGGCGAAAAAATTCTCAAGGAAATAGAGATATTCTGAAATCCAAAGAAAATAAAATTCCCAACTGTTATTTTTTGTGTGCATCCACAAAATTTAGTAATAAAAAGTTTGAGAAATGTAATTATCCCATATTTTCTCTTTCTCTCTCTCTCTCTTCGAACAAAGAGAGAAAACCAGAAGTTTAATGGTTTTATGGTAAGTACCGGGGATGTTGCATGATAATGTTGAGGAATGTTATAGTACGAACACATAATTTGTTTCGTATTCTGATCAAGGAAACATTAATCATGAACGAAACATTTATATCAAAGAAAATATAAATGTCACTCTCTAGAAGACAAATTTAACTTTAACCATCTGATCTTTAATTGGATGATAAGACCTCAGCACTAGTTTTTGACAATTAAACAAAAAAAACTTTTATTAATCAACTAATCAAGAACGAGTACACAATAGAGAAAAATTAAAAAAAGTGGGGATAGATCATATCTACGAAGAGGGATATAACAACTGAGTTAAAATAGATAACATACATAAATTACGATTATAGAGTGGTAAGGCCCCGCCATGCTCTACTAGCGTTGGCACAAGCCGTGCTATGCACACGTTGTAGGGACTCGCTACGGTGTTCAATTATTTTTGAGAAAGGCTTATTGCACTTTCACATTGCACTTTAAATGCAATGTGATTTGGCATAAGACCCATGTGGCATTCAACAATTGGATGACCACTTTATCACTCCTCATGTGAAGAGTACCACATGGGTTTATGCCTAATTACATTGCACTTAAGTGCAATATACAAGTGCAATAAACTTTTCTCATTATTTTTTCTTTTATTTCCCACCGTTAGAAAGATCTATCAACTGGTGCTATGGTAAGACGGGACCGCACCACTTTACCATAGCATTACTCTCTCTATGTATATATATACTATATATATATGTGATGTCCACCAAAGAAAAAAGAGCCATGTTTAATAAAAGAATTTATCTCTGGCAACTACTTAAAAAAAATTATTTGTGTATTTTTCAATATATCAAAAATGGCTTGGATGGTTGAGTGTACATCACCAAATTTAAACGGAGATTTTTTTAAGGCGCACATCTACGTCACTAGTATAATAACGGAGAAGTGCTGGTATTGCACTTTGTAAGTATTAATAAAGGAATTATTTTTAAAAATAATCATCTTTTAACAAATATTTATCAAAATATGTCCAACTGTAATATATTCACAAAATTATGTTTGGATAGCTTAAATAAATATGTTGTATCTTATATAAGTTTGTGTAATTTGTGTAAGCTTTTTTTGAGAAGTGTGTAGTTGTAATTTGTATAAGTTAAAATAAATTTGTTAAGTTATAATATGTGTATAAAATATATAAATTTATGCAAGTGCAACATATTTATGTAAGTATAATAAATTATGTAATTTATAACATATTTATATGAACACTAAAATTATATAAGTTAAAGCATATTGTGTAAGATATCTAACAATAGTTCAAAAATGTGAAAATTGAAATAATTTTATCAATATATTAGAACTGAAAATATTTTGATAATATTTATTAAAAAAAGATTATTTAAAAATCTTTTAAAAAACTTTAAGTGACTGATGTGACAACCTATCAATCTGCAACAGAGAGAAGTTCATCAAAGATTTGACAAACCCGCATTTGTGTCCTTGAAAGTGTTGATTTCTCAAGAGTGGGTGGCAGATTGGGGAGATGACGGCAGTAAGATTTGGGACAAAATTTGGAGAAGGAAGAGAAAAGGGAGCTCATCGCAAAGATGGGGAAGATGACCAGTGTCTTGCTCAAGAGAGAACCAAAGTCCCGTTCTTCCAACAAATCTCTTCCTTTTCTTTTTAGGCACCAGTGCACTGGATCTGTCACCATCAGTGGGAGCTTTGTGAAGGTCACATCCACAATTTGGCCGTTCTCCAAGTTCAAACTTTTGACAGTGAAAGGGGAACCCGCCAGGCACAAAAGGCGGCACAAGCACTAAAAAGGGTAAGAAAACAGGTGGCTTCTCCAAATCTTTTCTCTATTATGACCATGGAGGAGGAGGTATTTGGGCTCTTCTCTCCTTTTTTTTCCCCTGCAGTGTCCAGTGGGATTGGGGGTGTTGCTGCCAGTGCTGTAGTATGGTAGAGAGAGCTAAAGGCAACTCTAAGATTAAGATGGGTCTGCTGCTGAGGTGGGTTTTTGTGTGGCAGAGGTCTTCTCCTCAATAAGGTAAGGGAAAAAGAGACCTGTGATATGTGGAAGATGGGGGGGGGGGGTTTGTAACTTGGGAAGAACCATGATGATCTGGGTAGAAAGGAGATTTCTTGGATGACAGAAAACTTCTCAAGGCAAATTAGAGTAGAAAGTACTGTTTTTTTTTTGCATAAAGAACAAGCACTGAAAAGAAAGGAAACAAACTTCTCTAAAAATAGGATATACAGTCAAAAGTTTAGAGAGAGAGAGAGAGAATGGTGAACATGGGCAAAATGGGGAATCACCATGCTTTCTTCCTCCATGGGTGGAAACACAAACCCCATGGAAAGGACAGTTTAGGCATGCAGAGGGTTTTACAGCAAAGGGGAAGGGGAAGAGTTGTGGTTGGGGGTACATATACCAAAACCCAGAAGCAACTTTTCAGTTTTCCCATAATCGAAAAGAAAAAGGTAAGGTGGGGGAGGTGGTGGGGAGTGGGGGTGGAGATGGGAGGGGATCCGTTCATGGTGAGGGAGGGGACAGATGGGAGAGGGGCACTCTTGGGGATCCAAGGATTCACATGGGAAAGCAAAGCACTATAAGTGTGAGAAAGATGTTTGTTGGGCATGGTTTAGTTGTTTATTGTTTGGGGAAAGGATTTCGCGCCCTCTCTCTCTGCGGGAGGTAAAGAAGCATCAACTACAAGAGCATAGTAGAGAGAGAGTGTGTGAGTTGGCAAAGGAAAAGGGCCTCCTCCAAGATGAAAGCTCTCCAGTAGTGTGACTGGGACAGCCACCCTTGTTTTGTTAATCATAAGAACAGTGCGAGGAAACCTTGCAGGGGCAGTGTCAGTGATCCAAACCCTGTGCTGGGATCGCCTCACTCTCACTCCCCTATCCTCCCTGCCGACCTGCTGCCTTCTCTGCCGGAAATGCATCTTCTTTTCCACCCTTTTCCTTCTGCTACCTTCCATTGACTGAGCAGAGGAGCTCTGCTTCCCTTTGTCTTCATCCTCCCTGGGGAATAACTGGGGCTCTCTGCGCATCCTTCGTCTTTCCCATGTCCTTTACAAGCACCATCGTCACATCCTTCTCTACCTTGGTTCTGGTGTGAGCGAGGGGCTGTGGGGCTGCCTTTCCATTGCCTCTTCGCTTCAAAGTTGTCATCTTTGGCGCTGCCTGGGTGGTATCCCTTGGAAGTTGGAAGCAATGGAGCTGGGTTGCGATCTTGAGGTTGACGTCAATGGTGAAGAGGTTTTCCTGGTGGACAAGGTAACCTGTCCTGCTCCTTGGCTTCGCATATCTTTCATGATTGGATAATTTTCGGCCCTTCCTTCTTTTCCTTTCATGGGGTTTGTCGAGACGGGCTTCCTTTGTGCATTGCAGCGTTTGTTTCTTCTTCTTCTTGTTGAAAAGTTTGAGAAATTAAGGTTTGGTATTCCTTCAGCCTAGCTCTTTGCCCCAAGAAGTATTCTTCTTCTCTTGTTTCCTTTGGGTTCCTGTTTTGATTCTTAATCTGATTTTACCCGTTTGTCTCTTTCTTCTTCTTCTTCTTCCATCTCTCCTCTCAATTCTTGTGGCCTCTTCCTAGGTTCTTCTGAAGTCTCGGGCGCTGGAATCCGATTCTTTCTGTTGAGCAGTCATTTCATCCTCTCCCCGTACTGAAATTGGGATTTTTTTTTGGACGCCTGCGTTTGTTTTGCACATTAAATGCTATATGCTTCAAAAATTTCTCCTTTTTCTGCAGATTTTCTCTTCCCTGTTCTTAATGCCCACCAAGTTCATACCCACCACACTCCCACTGTTTCTGGTGGAATGTGGGGTTCTGCTCTGCATCACGTCTGTCTTCCCCCTGGTTGTCGAAGCCTTTTATCAAAAGTTATTAAGGGGACTTGCATTAATGGGTAGGCCTCCTCTCTTGTTCTCCCATTTATTGCCATCCCATGTGAGGGGGGTTTCTTCAACGTCCATGGCTCCCCATCTTTTCTTGCTTCACCTTTATTCCTGCAGAAGATTGGCCCCATGGCCCCTTATTAATGGCTTCCTTGCCACTTTGCGACAAGGATGGCTTCGCTTCGTTGGTTTCTCTTCTGTAGTCGGTTGATCGGATTCAATGCCTGTGACCCACTTCTTTCAAAAGCCTTCCTTTTTGTTCTTGCTGGAATTCTGGAGAAGATCCCTTCTTTTTTTAACTCATCCGGTTCCTTTCCAATTTTCCATGTTCACGGGTTTAACGCTTCTGTTGCTGCCTTATCTGAAGGCTTTTGCTTTGTGTTCTTCTCAGTTTTCACCTTTTTTTCCTCTCCAGCTGATTCGTTTTGCACATTCATCAAAGAACGCATGCCATAGTTGCAGTATATGGGCATTTGTCTGTCTCCTTTGTTGATAGCTTGTTCCTATTGCACTTGCAGAGAATTCTATCATCCTTCTCCAGCAGGCTAAGCAAGCTGTTCAACAGGCCATCGGTGACAGCGACGACCCGGGCGCTCAAAGTTATATTCCATGACCTTCCGGGCGGGCCAGAGGCGTTTGAGCTTGTGACAAGATTCTGCTACAGCCATGGCAAGATGCAAATAACTCCCACCAACGCATGCCTCCTCCACTGTGCTGCTCACTTCATGGAAATGACAGAGGATGTTGCTTCTTCTCCCAGTTTGATCAAACAGACAGAGAAATCCATTGAGGGAATCCCTTATTGGTCCTGGCCTGAGATTCTGAATGCCTTGAAGCAATGCCAGGATCTCTCTCCGGTGGTCAACTCCACTGGCATCTCAGAGAAGGTGTTGGATTCCCTTGTGGCAAGGATCGTCTCCTCCATCAATACAAGCCCATCAAATTCTTCGCCGGAGAGCTCCGGCTTCCGGTTCTCATGTGACACAAGAAGCACTATCAGCACAAAGAACACCTACCATCGAGCGTGGTGGTTTGAGGACCTTGCAATTTTGAACACCGATGTCATCGACAAGATTACAAAGACGATGATTTCTCGGAAAGTTGAGCATGCCACCATCAGCAGGTTCCTCTTTTACTACCTCAAGACCAGCTTCTCCAATGCCACATCCCCTGAGAAGATCAAGGTCATGGAAGTGGTTGTTGATCTGCTCTACTCACTTGACAGAAGCTCTGTATCTTGCAAGGGCCTGTTTGGTATCCTCCACCTATCATCATGTTTGAACCTAACCAAATGCTGCAGAGGGAGGCTCGAGAGCATGATCGGCTTCCAGCTAGACCAAGCCACACTGGATAATCTACTTGTTCCTTCCCCACCTGGTGTGAGCCACCTCTATGATGTGAATTTAGTCCTCCGGTTCTTAAAATCTTTCCTTGGCAGTAGTGGGCGGATGTCCATAGCTCGGCTGAAGAGGGTGGGGAGTCTGATGGACTTGTATTTATCCGAGGTGGCGCCGGATCCCTGTCTCAAGCCTCAGAAGTTTGTCACATTAGCAATGGCTCTACCTGATGCTGCAAGAGACTCTTACGATGGTGTTTACCGAGCAATCGTCATGTATCTGGAGGTAAATTTTCCATTCTTATTAAGGAGAACTTTGTTGGGTTAGCCTCGTTATGTTTGCTTTCTACTACTAATCTACGAACTTTCAGGTGTGCAAAGCCTGATATGCTTTGAGCTAAGTTTCTTCTGGGTTTGTCGAGCAGTATGCTAGTAGGAGCTAATTACCCTTGTGATCAAATCACAATTTGCTTAACATATCGTTAAGAGATATGTAGTACAGAGATAGTAGATGTAGCATGGTTGGAAATTTTGATGGAAGGAGTGTTTTTTTGAACGTTAATATGATAAAGCTCTCTACTGACAACATTGCACGAGCGAGGAGCCTGTGGAAAGGGCTGCGTAATGTTTCAAGTCACTTTTCTTTGAAAGTTTTAATCAAACAGTGGGTACAACAACAACTCTTACAGGTCCATGCCGCAGTATCTGAAGAAGAGAAGATGAAGATCTGTTGCGCCATGAACTACGAGAAGCTCTCATCGGAATCTTGCAAACACCTCGCTAGTAGGAACTCAAAATTCCCATCAAGAACAGCAATCCAGGCCCTCGTCTCGCAGCAGTCCAAGCTCAGGAGCCTGCTCCAGGACACCGACAGCTACAAGAGTGCTCCCCTTGGCACCACAATTCTTGGGAAGGAGTTGAACGAGGGCGAACAGGTCATCCTGTACGCGAAGAAGCTGGATCTCTCCACGGAGAACGAGAAGCTGAAGGCTCATCTCCGAGGGATGCAGTGGAGGGTGATGGAGCTGGAGAAGCTGTGCAGGAAGATGCAAACCCAGATGGCGAAGATCGTGAAGACCAGGATACCAACCTCGGGTGGCGCCAGGTCGCTCCCCAGGCTCTGCTCATGACCAGGGAGGAACTCCACATCCATGTGCCCCCCCCCCTCCCCCGACCAAAATTTTTGTACAGTGATATCGAGATAATATTGGTCCCACTGTATGTCAAATAGCCCTCATCTTTTCCTTTTTGGCCCCCCTTTTTTGTAGTGAAGGTGTTGGAAAGCAGGGTTCTTTGATAGATGAATGAAAACTTTGGTCTGCCTCATCTGTACAGCTATAATTATTGTACCCTTTCTGCATTCCTGGTAATCCTGAACACATATAGACACGCTTTCTCCCATTCTAAAGTCCTCAACCCTCACTTGAAGACAAGCTGGCAGGGAGCTCAATCTTTGTTTTGGAAGAGCCTAACCTTGTGTATGCAGTCTCCCCTGTAGCTTGCCCGAGGCCAGTACAGCCACTATTAGATGTCCAAAGCTTTATTTTGGAGGGTACGAGCCAACATGGACACATACATCGATCTCCTCCATTTGCCATGGTGCAGAGGGCAAAAGCGGCAGGAGAACATGTCCGGAAGAAATAAATGTGGTGGGGGTGGGGGCTTGGGCGCCCGTGCCATGCAGAAGGAATCCGATAAAAACCAAGCTCCCTGAGCATGAACATCTCCGGGGAACATTTAATGGTGTTCATGCAGCCTGGGCAAGGACCCCATGAAACCCCCCACAATCTTCCCCAAGAACCCATCCCCCCCGAGGCTGCTTCCACTGTAGTCCCACATTTCTTACGGTGGGATGTTGAAGTCTTGGACTTGGGGCACATGGGCACTGCAGGTTCCATGTTATTTAAGTATATATATGGACAAGACATACGTAAGTGTAATGCCCTCAGCCAAAAGTAAAAGACAGGGTCAGGGGAGCAGTTGACTTGTGCAGTATGGCAAAGTATAAAATATACTTGGGAACTTAGATTCTCATACAAGTAGGGCAGTAGTGATGGACTGATGGGAGTGGTGGGCTTTGATGCCACAGTACTGCACCCGCACACCACACCACAACATTTTCTTATGCAGTACTCACTTGCCTCTCTGCTGTGTCTGCTGGGCAAGCTCGTGTAAAAGGTCTTTATTTTACGTGGGCATGGCATGCACCTGGAAGAGGTGCCATTTGTTTGCATGGGGCCACACGCATGGCCGAGTGGGTTAGACAAGAACTGTGGTGAAGGCAGTGAGGTATTAATTGCTCGGCCGGGAGGGGCGGAATGGAGCACGAGAAGCCACCAGACCCAACACCTCCCGGAGGTGCCCCCTCGATCTCAGTTAATAAACAGGGGGTTGTGTGCCCCGGGGAATCCAATGTAGCTTGCATGGAGAAGCTTCTTCTACGGGTTGGAGAGTTAGGCATGCATATAGTCTTTACATGCAAAGCCTTGGGGCTGAAGTCTCCTCATGCACTTGCGTAAAAGTAGAGCTAAATGTGATGTCTTTGCATCACGGCAACAGCTCCACACATGGTGTTGTTAAAAGGGTTTCAGACAACCATGTCATTTGGTGGGGGCATTCTTTTTTGTCATGGTAGAGAACGACTAGTGGGAGTTCTTCCATGTGGATATATACGTTGCTTTGTGGCTACAGAGTGGCCTGAGGACCCCTCAGTACTGACATCCCCTCTAATGTTTTGGTCAATACAGTTCATCCATTCAAGGCCACTCAGCAGGTGGCTTCTTGTGGGCATCCTCTATATACTCAGCTTCCACCATGGTTCAAGTCCATCGGCAATGGATGGAGACGTCGGACAAGCTTCACAAGAACTCGTTTCCTTGCTGGCCGCCACTACTAGCCACTAACATGTGGGGGTTGTGATATATATATATATATATATATATATATATATATATATATATATATATATATATATTATCCCAAAGAGAACATTTCTCACATGACATCTCAGATTCTTAGGAGGCTGGCAAGGAGTTGAGAAGTTTGGTTTAAGTAATAAAGTTTCAGGGGGCAAGTGATCTAATAAAGTATGTAGATAAAAAGCACGTTGCGACGCCTCTACTACTCGTATTAATGCGCCCCTTGAGGACCTTAATATAGCCCTATCTTGTCGTTCAAGGAAACATATATCCTTTCACTTGTGACCTTGAAGATATATATACCGGACGGTAACACCTCACTCTCAAGACTAGCCGTGGTTTGACTCGCTGATTGATGCAACTCTCAAGGTCCATGGAGACGCTTCTTGTCAAAGCAAGCCAAGTAAGAGAGCCTTGTCTCCTTCAATGGAGACTTTAAATGGAGAGAGAAACAAAACCCTTTATAGACTCTAGCTCTAAGTACTCCCTTGTCTAAAAATACTGGAGAAATAGTTGGTACACATTTTTATAAAAGAGAAAAGTTTATTGCACTTTCACATTGAGTGCAACGTGACTAGGCAACAAATTTATATGACATCTAACAATTAAATTGTCACTTTATCACTCCTCATGTTAGAGGTGTTAGATGAGCTATTGTCTAGTCACATTACACTTAAAGTATAATATATAAGTACAATAAATCTTTCTCTTTATAAAAGATGTGCACACAATCTCTTATCATATCAATATAATTGAACAGCCCAATATATAATGATGTGCACACACACCACTCTTAAATAATGTGCACCAAAATGTTGAACATCACAAAAGAAAAAACGTATTGTTGAATGGTTTGACTACCATGTGATCAGTCGATTCATAGAGAAAACAAAAGTCGGGCAATGTTCAAGGGGTACATGGGTACCAATCTTGTCACTGTGCTTGTTTCTTCAAAAGTAAGCTCAGCACACAAACTAATGCTGTTTAGCTGCATGGAAGTAGCTGTCTGTGCTATGTGTTGAAGCCAAATAGTAATTTATTAGGGCGTCCCATGAGGAGCGGAAGAGGTATGGGGGTGGGCCCACGTCTTCTCGAGATTCTCACATAGGTGACGTACGCGTAATGGGCCTGGGACTTGGGAATCGTATCTCCCTTCTTGTGTCTCTCGCCGGCCCATTCCATCCGTATAAGGGACGGTGACCGCGTCCCGGTGTCGAGGGTCAGCACATTTGATTCCTTGCCTTCAAAGTTCAAACATACTTCTCTCTCTATAACGAAGTTTAAACTAATGCTATATAATGATAAGGAAATTTACATTGTAACTTAATTTTTTTCACTTGTTTATATTATCTAAGTCCTTTCAAATTAAGTCCAATTGAAATCTATTACATAGCATTATTATAATTATCACTGGAAACAAAGTATATATATATATATAGTAGTTTAATAGTGAAGGTCTTTTACGTGCATTTTAAAAACCTAGGTCCAAATCTCCCTCTCAAAATGCCAATAAAAAATTAAGGTGGCGTTCAGAACACTTATTTAAAATGTTTAAAATTAATTTATCATATAATATATAAATCTGAAATTTAAAAATACTCAAACATATTAAGATATGAAAAAAAGTTATTTGATAACTTACTTAAATAACATCTAAAGATAATGAGATACATTCCAATAGTCGATGGTCGGTATTCGATGGTCAGCGCTTGGCTGTCAGCGTCTGACGATCGGCCGTTGGTGGTCCGACATTCGGCACTTGGCGCTCGGCAATCAACGCCTGGCGTTCGGCGGTCAACACCCGTCGATCGGTGCCTGACAGTTTGATGATCGACGCCCGACGAGACGACAGTCGACGGGTCAGAAGTCGGCATCTGATTGTCACCAGTCGACGTCGCCCACCGATTGGTGGCATCAGTTGGCGATCGACGCCTGACGCCTAACAGTCGACGGTCGACATCTTGCACCCGACAGTCGACGATCTGCATCAGCTATCCGACCATCGAGGGATGGCCGCTAGGCGTCGGGAGCTGATTGACGGGTGCCAAGCGTCATCTGTCGACCTCCAAGCGTTAACCGCCGAGTGCCGAAAACTGAAAGGGTTACATGTCTGAAAAAAATAACATATTCTTCATTTTTTTAAGAGAAAAATTAAGATAATTCATATTCATTTACACATAACTTTAGACGTTTTATCAAACAGTCTAAAAATATAATGTCTTATCACTTTAGACATTAAGCATTTATTAAATATTATCAAACACACCCTAACTATGTAACTCGATAGGGGTCAAGGTATGTCCATGATATTAGTCATTTTTATCTGCTCGAAATCCACCAATAAAACATATTAACTAAAATTTTAAACAAATAATCTTATTTAATCTAATCCTCCCAAAATCAATTCCGATTGGGAAGCGAGGAATCTCGTTTGGGGTCGGTCGGCGTGCCTCGAACTTCCCACACGTGCAGATGACGTAACCGTCATGGGTCGTGGGCGTGGGGAGTCGGATCACGCACCGAGTTCCTCACCGCCGCGCCCCATTTCCCTCCGTACAAGGCACGCAGATTGAGCGTGGGGTTCTGCAAACTCGTTTTGATTCTGTTCCGGTCACTGCCTCCCTACACTCACTGCCCTCGGTTTTACCGCCTTGACCTTTGGAGGCCCTGGATACCAAGGGTTTCGCATGCTTTGACGAAGGACGTGGGAGGGGTGGATGGAGGGGTATTCATAAGGTTTGGTTCGGTTTGATTTATAAGAAAATTTTAAGAAATTAAATTAAATTAAGTTTGGATTCATCCCGAACTAAATTAAATCGAAATCCCTTAAAATCAAATTAATTGATTCGGTTTAACTTAATAAATAGGTTTTTAGATTATCTTAGTCTTAAATAATATTTTAATTATTAATTTATTTCTCTAATAAATTATTATTAAATAATATTTAAAATAAAGTTTTAAATGTTGATGATCATATTAACCCCTATAATATGTATTTTTACGTAAATATATTGAAAAAAATTGATGAATATATACAAATTAAAATTTATTATTGTAATCCAATTTAATCGGTTTAATTTAATTTCTAGAACTTAGAAACCAAATCAAACTGAATTTTTTTTTCAATTTGATTTGAAATCAAATTAAATTTTTTCTATGTTTAAATCGAACCAAACCAAATCAAATCGAATCACTCGGTTCAGTTTGATTTTTCGGTTTGAACCGAATAGTGAACACCCCTAAGTGGATAAGGGAGTTGTGACTTGTGAGGGAGTATCAAAATGGGTCGGCAATTGAGATTATATCGTACGTCAGAAAAAAAAAAGATTGGGATTTATATCAATACAAATATAAGTGAAAATTGAAAGTTGATGGCTAGAACAATAAGGAAAACAAAAAGTTGAAGATAAATACTTTTTATACATTTTGAGGTCGGTGAGTATATATTATTTGTTTCAAACACATACAAGTGGAATCCGTCGAATTGTACACCAATTTACGTATGCTTGGGACGCCTAGGTGCAAAAAATCTTTTTCAAAGCTGAAGCTATAATTGCATAATTCAGCTGGTAAAAATCATTAGTTGGTATTCTATTTAAACCTCTCACAATTATGTTAGTTATAAAAAATATGTAGATTATTATCATTATTGTAAAAATGTAAACATGGGGCTTCCTTACCTTTCACTCGGTAGGTTTCAAAGATGAATAGATGTAGAGAGAGATACTTGGAGTATAAGTTAAGTCCTATCACAGTAAAAACTTTTTTAGTACGGGCAATATGATTTATAATTAATTTACTCATCTTTTTATCTAAAAGAAAGAACTGCTTATAAATTATTATGACATTTTAAAAAAGTGTTGATGAACTAAATCACTAATCTACGACAATTTTTAGAACGACCAAAGTAAGATATCTTTTAGAAAGGGCCTTTAACTTTTATATTTGATACTCTCCTAACATATATATACAAAAGATGTTGCTGACAACTTCGGAGGAGTGGACTTGAAGTCACCTTTCCGGAGGTCTTATACTTTTGCTTTTTGCATGGCACGCTGCTGCTTGCACGATAACTAATGATCTTGAGGGGTGGATTATGGAGCAGCATACATCTTTAATTATGACACAAACAACACATTTTAGTGTTAGAAAATGGTTAATTAACGATGTGAAATGGTGGTCACAGCTCACCAAAACCAGAAGGGAAACCATTGTGTTAGTTTGACGGGATAGGAGATAAAGAACAAGTCGCCCACATAAATCACTAGTTAGAAGGAAAAGATTTGAGATAACCAGCAAATCTTATATTCCAAGGTTTTCGCATATACATATACACATCATATCATGTAAGTTCTCATATTTATATTTGTATATATATATATATATCCTTTATTTCTATGGATTGACATGTCAAACACAGTTGGTCACATTTGTACTGCACTTTGTCCAAGACAATTTGATCTCCAAAGTACACATGACACATTCATTGTTTATTTCTTTTCTTTATTTTTTATAACTAAAATTTAAGATTTTTTGGATCGAGATAAATCGATATAATATGGCACCACTCATGAAAAAAAACAATTCGGCCGGTTTTCACAGTTCGGTGAACCTTTTATGTTAATTTATAATTATCCATGTCATGTTGGAATTGCACAAATGCCCCCAAGTTAGGCTTTACAAAGATATGCTATATAGAATTACATGTCGGGAGGGCAATTTTGATTCTCTTTATTTTTTGTAATGTGTTCTAATGATACAAGATTAGAAAGTGGATAAGTGCAATTTTTTTTTGATAGATAATTTGGTAAAGGAGAGGGAAATTGTGAGGGGAGGTGCGAGTTCGATCCCGCGCCCTCTCGCCTCCTCCCCTTCTTTTGGCAGGAAAAGAGGCCGCTGCGCTGAGCGTTGATTATAAAGTAGTTACTGTTGACATTATCAATTCATAAAATGAGAAATATATGTATGCAAATATGTGAATATAATAATTTAGAGGAGAGTACACGCAAAAAAGTAGAACCCTAGCTTCAACTTCTTGACTTCTAGGTTCCCCTCTCATTAATGTGCTGTCTTGTCACGCACCTTGGCTTTATGGAACAGTGATTAAAGGCCCCTCCCTAGCTAGTATAGCATGGTTCTTTGGGTTTGTTTAATCCAAGTCTCTATTAATGGGGGCTTGTGATTGCCTTGCAGTTCCCACAGCACTAGACATTCTTTTCATGTTTTTGTTTTTTTTTTTAATTTAAGGGTCTTTCCAAAGCCCATTCTACACCACACACATGCATTCCCCATTCAGCAAGGACGGTCCCTTCAGCACTAAGTTTTATAGGGAATAGAATATAAATTAAAGAAGCTTCTCCTATATATGGAGATTGGAGAAGATTAGATTCCGGGGCTTCACTAGTTAATTCAGACAGAAGTGGCGTGGTCGGACGTTGGGGTCTGGTAACACTGCATGTTCCTCGCCGGGTTCCCTGCCTCGAAGTTATTAGTGAGATCCCTCAAGTAAAGATTAAAGTAATTAACTTTTAACAAAGAACTGGTATTTATCCGCGAGGACGAGTAGCTGTCCGTACGCACAAAGTCTAGGAGTCTATTTACATGGATGGGTTTCTCATATGAGAGTTGTGTGCATGTACGTACAGACAGATAAACTTTAAAATTATCGGTCCCCGTGAATAATTTATTTTTATTTTAAAAAATGATAGAATCTTGGTGCCAGACATATAGGTTAAGGCAGTGCGGTGGGGGAGATTTTGAAATTAAAATCTCTGACAAAATTTATCACGGTTCCAAATATTTTCCACTATTGAAGAACATGTGAAAATTGTTGCGTAGAGAGATAGGGAAAAGAAAAAATTTCACTCCTCCCCCGTCAAAACGGAACAGAGGTCGTAAGATTTCGACACAAGTGACGATGCTGCTCTGTCGCTCGTTATTTTTTGCGATAATTTTTATCTTTTTTAAATTTTGTTTAAAAATTTTACGACTTTCACAAAAACAATGCGGATGACGAGGTTAAAAACATCCATCTCACAGCTTTTGCTGAGAAATATTCAACTTTTGTAAATTTTTGAATTTTAAATAGCTATTCGAAACCACGCCTAAGTTAAATCTTATTTAAGCTGGTCTAAAGACAAACAAGCAATCGGAAGGTACTGTAACGTGAGATAATCATAGAGTTCTTCAGTACTGTTCTTCGAACAAACAAAGGCTAATTAACAACTCATGACATGATCCCCCCATTAGAGGAAGAACACACTTCAAAACCGAACTAAATATGTTTAGTTTGATTCCCAAATCGTTCTGTTGGCATCACCCCCCTAAATAACATGCATTTAGGATCTTTAGAGTTCATGATCACTACGATTCTTTCTTAGGTGTCATTTTTAGATTAATGCAAGACAGACAGATGTACAATTAGATGGCAACAGTACCTGTTGGACTTGGATGGCAGAACATTCTGACTCAAAACAGTACTTTTCAGTTTTTTTTTTTTTAATCTCTTGGGTAAATCATCTTTTCAGTTCTGAGTTATGTTTTGACTTTGTGAGCATTCTGACTCCCCATCCGGACTGTCAAAGCAAAGCTCACACACTTTTCAGTTCCTGATTTCCACCAGAGGGAACAGCCCCACCATGCCCATGCCTGCTTAAAAGGAGGAAAGCTAAGGGAAAAAAAAGAAAGAGGAAACAGCTCCCAAACAATAGCATAAAGACGAGATGTTAGGTGCACCATCGCATTACACATTTGTCTCCGTTTCTTCAATGCACAATGTCTCAAGAGCCCACCATGGCATACACCAATGCACAATGTCTCAAGAGCTCCAATCTGCATAACATTTCCGAAATCAAAGACCCTCAATTCATAGAGGGAAGAAACAAGGAACAGCTTTGAATGTTAGATTTAATCTAATTATGGACATACATATATATATATATATTGTATATTATTAGTTATCATAAATGTATCCATGCTAATGTGATTAATTAAGAATTATATTATTTGAGGATTTAAGCATCTTAAAAGTATGTGTCATATTTAATTATGTGTAGAGATCAGAATGTCATTTCCATTTTTAAGATGAGTTAAAGTTAAAATAGAAAAAGACATCAAAAGACATAACAACTGTCTCCTAGTTGTTTATTAGAAAAGAGGGTCATGGTCTCCAATCTATACTACACCTCTCCTTCTCCGGAACATCCCATCATCTTAGAGTGCTGTTGGAGAACACCGTACTGGATTGAAAAATCAATTCCCATAGATCCAGATATGATTCTGTCGTAGATTTATAGTGTTTCGACATGGACATCATTGAGCAACTCATGTTTTTGAAATTTTATCTCCCTCTCAAGTTTTTACAACATGAACCCTTCTATCAAATCATATTAAAAAAGTGGGAAACAATATTTAGTATCCAACAAAAAAATATTCAGCCTTAGATACAAAGCGGCTCAGCCCCACTTCCATGTTAGTTGGCGGAGTCTACACTCACTTGTATTTACGGACACAAGTGGTTAGATATTTCATCTAGTGTTTTTCTTTTAAAAAAATTATATATATTGTTAGATGCACATGAAAAAAAAATCATATTATTTATCCCTCTGAACAAGTGATTCATTTAGGATTCTAATTGGGATATAGTGGGATGAGTGTGCTCACATGAACAGGTGAAGCTGCTCGTAGTGGGACTGGGCTTTATTGGGAGTTGGATCCCGAGCATCGCTTGTGTCCGTAACCGGCCCATTCGTCCGTACAAGGAACCGTATCGGCCCATATATATCATGCGCTCCAAGCATTCCGGTGCCATCTGTGCCTATTCTCCACGATAAGTTCGAAGTTGCTGACACTAAACAAGTTAATATTTATAAGATTAAATGCATCGTAGAGATTGTGTGGGGAGATTGAATAAGGATAGATTGGTTTTCCCCATCTTATTTCCCCTAAACTTAAGTTAATTACAAAAATGGATGATAACAGTGGGTTTACATGTGACAAGATGTGAATTGTTATTATAATTACATACGGGTCAATATATAACAAATACATATGGGTGTGTGCGTAATGTGATGTTTCTTAACAATTAGTAGTGGTAGCCCTACAGCTCTAGACGTTCCTTTGATTGACTTAGCAGTCACCTTCTTTCTATTCTCTTTTCTTTATTAGGTGAGAAGATCCCTTCTGTCTTCCAATTCCTATGGTTGTCGTGCCGCATTTAATGATCTCCCCTTAAATTAAAAAGGCTAATGATATTTTTAATTACCTCCTGAAATTAAAAAAAAAATTGCTATCTCAAAACCCCCCGACAAAAGCTTTAGAGCTAGCGAAAGTTCCCTCACACTCCGAACAGTTTTCGCACATCTCATAAGAATATAGTCACACCTTACAAACAACGTCCTATTTGGAAACCTTTTAAATATTTCTTCCTAGTGAGGTTATTTGTCACCTTTGATTTGATGGCCATTAGCATGACCTTAATTCTTCTATTGGGCAACCTCCTAATTAAGTGACATTTTCTTATTTGATATACAAAAAACCTTACCCACCAAAAATACTATATATATATATATATAATAATCTGATTTCGCCAAATCTACCTACACTTATACCCAAAGTTTGGTAAAACAATCTGAATTTTGATATTGCCAATAAAAGGTTGCACCAACAAAATTGTTCTAGACTGCAAAAGGCACTTACTTTTATCACAGCTTTAGCTCAGATGGGGGTAGCATTTTCAAAGTAACTTGGCTTTTGAACACTTGGCTCTCCAATCCGAGTAATAAATTAAGATTCTTGCCTTTTGCTTGCAGATCTTTCATGCTCTCTCGTTTTCCACGAAAGAGCTCACTGTCGGATGCACGCATGGCAGTCCTGAGGAGAAGATAAAGCGAACAGTAGAAGCTGGTAATATATCGAGGATCATAACACCATATTGGGATGCATATTAGACATCATTTATTACCTATCATCACATATATAATAACAAAATACATGTTATTAATTTTAAATTATATTTTAAATATATTTTTAAAATTTCTATTAACTAATGTACTTGTACCACATAGTTGAAAAGCTAAAAATACACTTAATAATGCAACTAAAAAGTGTAATAAATATTTTCCATAGTAAAATTCTCAAGCTTTATCTAATATCGTGCGAACAAATATTGATGACGATACATGGTGTCTTCTACGTTTCAACCAATACTAAGATCCGCATGAAAATTGAAAATTGACTTGTATTTATCTATGCCATCTTTTTAAAACTTGGATTTGTTGTCACATATGTCGTGTATGTCACTAAAAAAATGTAAAGACTTTACATGGGTTAGGACTGTTCAAATTTCGGTTGAAATCAAAAAATCGAAATAGATCAATCAATTCGATTTGGACCCCTATGCAGTTCAAGATCGCCTTCACTTTCTAAAACTAAGTAAATCGAATATATATATATATATATATATATATATATATATATATATATATATATATATATATAGTATCAATAACTCAAATATAATGTAGAGTAGTTGACTAGCGTAGGACTGTAGGGCATCTGCAATGTCGTGAGTTTAAAATTAACCACTCTCTTTCAACATGTTCTTTGACAAAAAAGCGCCAAAATTGAGATTTTCTATAAAAAACATGTCAAAATTAGGATTCAAACCCCAAATCTTGAAGGGCTGAAGGGCTAGCGCCTTAGCCATCAAGCCAAGCATGTAGTTGCAGAATAAAAGATATTAGACTTCGATTTAAACCTAATCGAACTGGTTTAGTTCAGTTCGGGTTGATTTTGAGATTCAGTTTAATTCGGGTTGACAAAAAAATGAGTCAACTTAGATCGAACCGACCCGTGTTCACCCCTAACATAGACAGTGGGTGCTCAAGATTCTGCCACGTCTTATGAACGACGTAATCAAAATGGGCGTGGGCCTCGGGAGTCTGCTCGTGTCTCTCACCGCCACCATTCCCATCAGTTTAAGCCACATGTCTAGGGCTATAATTCTGCAAACGAACAAGAAATTAAATTGACAAATAATTTGAATTCAATTTAGATATCATTTAAATTTAATTATTTTAATAAGATAAATGAGTTAAGCTTTAAATAAAATTTGAAGTTTGTTTTATAAATAAACAAATTAGAGTGCGAGTAAAAACTTGCTCGACTTGTTTAAATTTGTAAATAAATCTATTTAATTTTAAAATTATATAAATTATAAATATATTTTAAAATATTATAAATATTATACTAAAATAATGAAGATAAGTAATTTATCAAAGTTCCTGAGATATGAGTTTGAAATAAAATAGATTTTGATCTTATAAACAATTAGTTGTTCACTTGTAGCTGTATATTAGATTGAACTTATATATGCATACATACACACGTGCATATATATGACTCATTCAATATTCGATAAAAATTCAAATTTAAAATGTATTTAAACAATTATTTTCATACTTAAAAATTTTGAGTTCAGCTCAAATTCAATTAAAAATTAACAAATAAAATTTGAATAGACTCCACTCACTCATTTACATCCTACACGTTCCCTTTGTGGCATTCTGTTGCTCACATTTGAATCTGTCGTCTATGCTCACTGTCCCACAAACCTAAAGACGAGGTGGGCCATGTTACGGGAGAGACCCACTTCTTCCCTGGTTTGTAGTGGTCTTCCAATTTTGGCCTAACTTAAAAAATTGAATTGAATATATAAATATAATATATAAGTAATATATGATTTTATAATAAAACACATAACACAATTAGTTAGTTCATTGGATTTCTTTTGAGAGGCTGTGACCTCACAACCTCCTTTCATATATATATATATATATATATATATATATATATATATATTCAATTTGGTTTGAAGCGAATCGATTCCGTTAGGTTCAATTCTTCAATAATTTTGGGTCGATTTATATAAAAAATGAACTGAACCATGTTTAAGATCCAACTCGGCTCGGCCCATTTAGCATAAGAGAAGATGAAGAGGAGAAAAAATTCTAAAAGAGAACAAAATTATACATCTAAACCCACACTTCTCATCACCCAAAGCCGCTTTCAAAGGATCATCGGTAGTCACCAATAAAGGTGTCAACAAGATATAATCTTGCTATCAACTCTCTCTCTCTCTCCACCTTATCTCCCTTTTCAAGCTGTGTTTCTTTCGTTTGGCTGATTTGACCAAAGGTGGACCGCGAAATCCACAATCAACATTGATTGTCTTGTAAAGTACTAAAACAATATCGGAATAGCAAAATTTAGGGTGCTTTTGGTTGCTTCTAAAATAATGTTTGAAGGATTAATTTTTTATAGAAAATTTAAAGATATAATTATTTATTTGATATTCATGTAAATATTTTTTCTAAAAATATTTTTTAATATTTGTTTACTAATAACATATTTATTAAAAACAAACAAAATATAAAAAATAAAAAGTACGCTTCGTAAGTTGACCACTCGATTGTCCGACACTGGTCACTCGGGCGCAGGACGTCGGCCGTCGGACGCCGAATGTCGAGGCGGGCCGTCGGACGTCGGGCGTCAGATATCAACCGGCGAACACCAACTGCTGGCCGCTGCTAGCTAGAAGCTAGGCGCTGGCCGTCGAACGTCAGACGCCAGACGCGGGTTGCCGGACTCCGGCCCCTGAGCGCGGCCGGACGCTGACCGTCGGACGATCGGCCACCGGATGTCGACTACTAAGGGCCGAGTTGCCAGCCACTGGCCGTCGAGTTTCAAGCATAGGGAACTGGGAATTATAGTTGGGATTGTAGTGACACTAGTGAAAATTCTATATGAAAGGAAAATCTAAGAAAATAATTTACGGAATGATGCCAAAATCTATAATTTTAGGTAAAAATTTTTCATTGAATAGTTTTTCAGTAGTATCAAACAAATTATTACATGAAGTTTATTTCAAAAATCTTTTCTGAAATGAACTTTTACGTTGAAACAAATGGACTTTTAGTGTAATTCAGTTTTATATTTTGCACTTATACTTTTTTTATTGGTCAAAATAAAAAAAAGACGCAATACATCTATCTAATGAGAAGTAAGAATTATAAGTATAAAATACAAAATTCAAATACACTAAATTTTCTCATATATGAAAGATGACAAGATGCTCATTTTTCCATCTCATTAATTTTAACTGCATGAGAGTAGGACTCGGATCATCCGTGCTCATCTCTTCAAGATATCTAATAGAGTTCTGACTGAGGGACATCACTTACCTATCATATATATCTATATATGCGCATTTTTATGAGTTAGTGCCACATGCTTGTGCATGACCTCTGAAAGTTTCTATTGAGCTTCGCTCACAGGGACACCGCTGATGGCTTTCCATGGATTTCGTCTTTCACAACGTAATTGCATGACATCTCTTCGATATATACTCTTCTTCCCTCGAATTGGTAGGTCTATGTTTCTACGATTTTTATCTGACGACTATTGAGTAGAAAGTCTTTATTGGTTTTCTTTACTCGATTTAATTGATCAGACACTAAATTTAATAAAATTCGGTTCAATTCAAATTGACCCAAAAATAATCTTAACTCGAACCGAACAGAACCATAAACAGTCCTATCCTATCAGCATAATCCTATCAGAATGCAGCAACCAGCGATTAATTAAGTTAATTTCTCCACATGAGATATTGCAAGCTATACTGGACCAGATGGTCATTAGGCCCTCGAGCCCAGAGACGAGGTGGGCCGTGCGCTTCTTTGGTGGGGGAGCACGTCTTCCAGTTCTAAATGGGCCAATCATGGATGACGTTGCCACGTTTAAGAGAAAATTTTCTTATCGTTGAAGGTTGATGTCCATCGAAAACCACTCTCATATAATGATAGGATATATGTTCGGAGATTTTTAAACATTTCTCTACTTTCTAACACTGCACACTTAACTATAACATATATATAATACATGCACACATATGTATGTGAATTTCCCTGATCAACTGCTACATGTGCATGACCTTTGGAAGTCTGTTTTGAGATTCGCTGAAAAGAAAAACACCTCTGATGGCAGTCCATGGATTTCGACATTCACAAGCGTAGCTGCATGACATCTCTTTGATACCCTTCTTTCCTATAGTTGGCGTATATATGTTTCTACCTGGCCTATTAGCTAGTGTGACTATCCACAATCTAGCTAGTACCCAAAATCCACTATCCACATATTCGACTATGGCATCGTTTGTGGGAGAGTTTGAAAATTTTTTAAAATTAAAAATATGTGATAAGACTTACCCTTCATCCAAACGGTGTCTCCTCCACCTCGGCTTTGGAGCACTGCAAAATCGTCCAGAGGAGAGAGACTGAGAGAATGTTGCAGGCGTGAGACATTGGATGCACAGTTGCTTTTAAAATTTTTTGAGATGGACAGAGAGAGAAGGACTCAAGAAGGCGGACTGCAAAATTTTTATGATTTTTTAATATTTTATTCACATGTCTCGTCGCTGCATTAAAAAGATGCGAATAACGAGAAAAAATCGGGCGCATGCGTCACCCAGGTGGCCAAATCGGATTTTACTGATTTCCACTTTTTGAAAAGTGGTTTCAAACGGTGCCTATGTGCCGTCTCTTGTGGATCTAAAGATTCGGAAGGGATGGAAATGATATCTAATAAAATATATAACAAATTTAAATAATTATGACAAAGAAAATAACACATATGTACATATGCAATGTACAAAGTCCACAAGTCTCAAATAACAGTAATATTATAGAAAGAAAAGTACAACCTTTAGGAGCACATTCCGAAGGTGATAAAAATGTACACAAAAGGTAAACGAACAACTGCAACTGAGAGAAGAGATCCAACGACTCCTCTACCTGAGACTCTTGTTGATGCGGAGAGCTCTCACTTGAGAAGAGAAAGGTAAAGGGAGTGAACTTTGCAACCGAAGTCAAGTTAGTGCAGTAGTATAATTATAATTAATAGATAATTAAATTAAAATATAATAACAATAATTACTGCAACTATGTATAAGTGATACACACAGAGAAACACATGAGAGTAACTCTAGCTAACTCCACCACTACAAAACACAACGGTGTCAAGTGCTTTGATGATCATAGCTAGCCACACAATTACACACATATCAAGATGGTCGTCCTTAATTGTTTGGAAACACCAGCTACAAACACACCAACACTATTCATCAATACTTTGGAGTGTCATCTAGCGTATTATCACTCAACTGCAACTCCTCACCTAGCCCCTCTATATATATCAGATGAGAAAGATTTGTTGCACTTCTGTAAAAATATAGAAATGTAGTTCACACGGACAAACAACTCATGTGCCACCATTTTGAGTGGTGTCATATAGACTGCAGCCTATGTAGATGATGTCACATGAACTGTTTGCCCATAAAATACATCGTATGAGATTGGGGTATAGGACTAACAGTAATTTCACAACCCTGACACAGTCCTGGCGACAAGGATCGTTGCCCCCGGGCCTTACCTTGGTGGCAAACACTCATGCCGCCAGCCCATCCTAAGATAGAATAGTCAGTCGCTAGGACGGCTAAATATGGTTGTGTGCACCAAACCTCCGCAAACAGTTGAACTGTACTGTAAAATTAATGTTACAAAATTGTTGTTTCCTCAACACCTATATATGATCAGGAAGACTATAAACAACCACATGAGTAAACGTTTAAACAAGATAAATTTCTTGCCTAACGTGTGTCTCTACCATAAGGAACCTTCTCCTCATCTCATAGATGTGAAAGAGCTAGATGAGCATATCGTAAGGGTCATCTCGTATCCTGCATGACTGTCTCCTCTGAGCAAATGCCACCCCATATCCAATCTCTTGCTCCCTCTTTCTCTCACACTCTCATGGTGAGAGAGGAGGAAAATTACGTAATAGAGTACCTAGAGGAAGAAGAAGAAAGGGATAGCGGAGAGCTCTCTAGCCCCTGGGAAGTTTAAGGGAGAGGAACCCTTTTTCAACACCTATGATTGGACATGTCATTACAAAGATATATGATCACGTATGTGAAGGCACTAGCTACAGGAAAGATCATAAAGATGGGATATAATTAACATCATCAAAACGTTAGTTAAAAGGCTCAAAAATCATGAATATAGATATATGTGTACAGAATATCTTAGCTAGGACAAATTGACGTGTATGTGCGCTATATAATCGACAGTGAAACTTAACCACACGTACTACAACAAAAGTGGGCAACACTTACGGAAAGTTTGTTATGGTTTCTCTTTTCGTAAGAATATTAGCTACTATACTTACGGTTATTAGGAAATTTATTAATATTTTAATATTATATCTCCAACACCATAACTACATCGTAAGAATAGAATTTGACTAAACGTAAAAACTTGAAGAACCGTAAGAACAGACACAAAAATTTTGTTGGCGGTCTTCACTCACACAAATCCCGCCTCTTCTCAACCTTTCTCTCTCTCAAAATAAAACCCTCCTCCTAGTGCTCTTCCGTCCTCCATCTCCTCCCCCACGCTCAAAACCCCTTTCGTCCCCAACCAAAATCTTCCCTCTGTTCTCCCCCTCCCTTCCTCCGCCCTCCCAAAAAACCTCCGGCTTGGGGTTTTCACTGTGCAGGGAGCCCCTCGCAGCCGCCGGCCTCCGCCTCCCCCCAAATCCAGCCGTGCTGTGCAATCGCTTCCTATCCTCGCCTCCCTGCTCACGCTCTTCCTCGCCGCTGCCTCCGCCTTCGAGTTCGATCACAAGGTACGCTCGGCGAGGGAGGTTGTCTTCCTCGTCACATTTCTCTCCTGCTCCGTTTGGTTCTTGTTCAGATCTGAGTGAGTGCGCCTGCAGGACGAGGGAGATCTGGTTTGGTTCTTCTTCTTCCTCCTTCTAAGACCCATCTCCACCCCCTCTCTTCCTCTCTTCGATCTACTCCCCCTCTCTCTCGATCTCATATCTCCCTCCTCTCCTCTCCTCTCCCTCCATCCTCCCCCGGCCCCTTCCCTCTGCGCCAAAGCAGAGGTAGCAACTTCGGGAACCCGCCCTCAGCTCGGGGATGGTTGGATAGCAGTCGCTCGCTGTAGTGCTCCAGCTGCTCCTACTGGTCGCTCTAGACCAGGTGGCGAGGCAGTTTGTGGTGGAGAACAGTGAGTTCCTCATGACTTGAATATCTCATTTGATGTTTAGACACGAATGGACTAAACCTTTAGATGAATTGACGTTGCCCTGTGGTTTGAATGTGGAACCAGGTGACGTTGATTTGTTTTTTGATTCTACTCGTCGAGAATTTTTCCCCTCTTTTTGGCTTCACACCATATCTAGATTCGTTTGACACTATTACCGGGTCATTTCGTTTTAAACAATGCTGCAGCATCACAACCTCTGCGGCTCACAGTTTCATAATCTACAAGATTTATGTCTCTGCCTCTCCAAATAGTGTAGTCTTTTACAGTTTACAGAAAATGGGAAAAATAGTATTTACTAAGAAGCTTGGGGTGGCAGCTACCATGGAATTTGTCCTAAGAGATGTCATTGTTGTTGTATACAAAATTGTATAAATTGAGACAGGCCTTTCGATCCTCATGTATAATGACCTCTGAATTCTTGGTCGTATGAGTTATGACATTCAATGTCTTTAATTGTTGCATGTAAACTAATATCTATCATATGAGATTAGTTGTATTTCTTTCCCTCACAGTGATAACTTTTGTCTTTGGTCTTTGCAGGGAGTATTTATGGCCCCGTTCATATGGTTTAATAGATAAAGCCTCCTTGACAGATTTACATAATCTTCACCCTACTGATGTGAATGGTAAGACTTAACCCGGCATTCCCTTTTTCTGCTATGTCCATGAATCTGATCCTGTGCGTGCTAAATTCTTTGTTGTTTGTTAAGTAAATGATGTAACCATCACTAGGGTGAAATTATGATGGAGTAAAGTTCTTTCCTTGTTATCTTCCGGTTTGTTACAAGGTATTTTATTTGATGTCTAATGCCTTTCTTTTGGTTTTATGTCTGTTTATGTTATACTTTGTCTGGTGGTTTATTGATCTATTTCAATGCCAGCTATGTTTTTTTTTTTGTCATTGGAACTTGAAAGTAATGCATGTATGTATTTGCATTATGTTGACTAAGCTTGTATTTCATTTCCTATACTTTCCTAATGTGGTGTATAATGACTAATGATATGCAGGGGTTTCTTTTCAGTAAATTCATCAAGAGGAAATTATAAATACTTTGGTGATTGTTTTTCTGAATCAAATGGGTGTTCACGACCGGCAAACATCGAAGCTGCTCCTTATACAGAAACAGACAACCAAAGATGGGCTCTACCTGTCCAGGTTCAGACTTATGTTGTATGATTGATTTCTAATTTTCTATAGCACCTAATTGTCTATGCATTACACAATGGGGATGTCCACCACCTGCCCTTTCTGATGTCAATGTTCGTATAGAATGAATACCAGCATAGAAGAATATAATACACAAGACCTTACGAGACTGCCCTAACAATATCCTATGTTCAAAATTTTGTTTCGTTCATGTAAGTTTCTTATGTCAGAATAGACAGTGAGTTTTTTACTAAACCAGGCCGTATTGAACTTTCTGCAACATTGATTATGTGAGTTCAAATTTCAATAGACAAGACCTACCTACATGTTACACTTTTTATAGAATTCAAAGATCAGTTACCTGATTACATGTTCCACTTTTTATAGAATTCAAAGATCAGTTGCCTGATTACATGTTCCACTTTTCATAGAATTCAAAGATCAGTTTCCTGCTTAGGCATCCTGTGTATAGCTTTTCTGTGACTGTAGGATACATTGACTGGTCCATTAATCAAAGAGGAAACATGGAGGCCCACATCTGCGGCTTTCTGATTCACCAAATACAAGTGAGTAATAATTTTTATAGAATCATTTTACCCTTCTTAGTTACTTGAAGAATGACTTACCCTTTTGTCAAGATACATCCAGAAGAGAAATCCATCCCCTTTTGTCAACCGATGTCTTAATATGTTAAGATAAAGAGATGTTCTACCTGCTTTTAAGGAAAATCCCAAAGCATTTGCATTGGTGTCACTTAGAGATGACGATCAACGCAAAGTCATTCAACTCCTTTCTTTGAAAAGGTCATTCTTCTCCCCTTTGGTTGCCCGTCTCTTCTCTTGTCCCCTTTGGTTGCCCGTCTCCCCCTGGCCAAAGGAGGTCTTTATCATTGAACTGAAACATGTCGTTGCTTCAGATGTGGTACAAGTATTCTTGTTCTTGGTGAAAAACTGTCTGTGCAGGCTAGCACCTTATATATATATTTCTTATGTCATTTCTTCACTGTCACCAGCATGGTCAGCTTGGTTTCAATTCTGATTATTCATGCCATCTGATTTTCTGATTGGAGAAACCATCTGATTTTCTGATTAAGCATGCATGTTCATGTAAGAACCCTAATATAAATTTACAGTAAAAAAAGGTTAAGCACACCATCAAGATAACCAAAATCAGAATGCCTATGGATCTATACATGCTCGGTTATGTTTATTCCTAATGCATGCTTTTTTTTTGACATGTTTATATTCCTAATGTATACTACCCGTGGAGTACTAAACTAAGAATGCTATGTTCTGTTCTCATTTTTTTCTAACACTTACTTTCTATTCTCATTTTTTTTGTTCTACAATTTGTCTTCTAGTTTGTAAAAAATGAAGTGAAACTTGATCGCGGGGACTTTCTTATAAGGACCCTTGTGAAAAAAAGTGAATTGAATAACAGAACTGCTGATGCTTAATCTCTTGATTTAGTTGTTTTATCTCCGTTTACTATATTGTGCTGTTTGATGTGATCTCTAAGTTCTTATTTTTACATTCTTATCTTCTATTGTTTGCAAGTAGGTGAAATGTCTAGGGGTTTGGCTTCACAAGGTTCACTAAAGAAGTGAGATAAAGTTGTGCAAACCTTAATTATGTGTCTGTTGGATTTGAGAAGTTGATGTCTAACCTGATATTTATTGTCATTTGTTGATCATGACCCATTGAAGAAGTGAGATAAAGTTGTGCAAACCTTAATTATGTGTCCGTTGGATTTGAGAAGTTGATGTCTAACCTGATATTTATTGTCATTTGTTGATCATGACCCATTGCAGTTCAGCAGTAGCAGCTGTGGCATCTGGCCACATTGCAGAAAATGTTTCAGAAGATGCTGGAGCAAATTGGCAGTGAGTCTCATATACCTAAATCCTTGGCAGTAGGCCACACTGAGGAAGTAGCAATGGATGAAGCTCCCATTGAGAAGGAGCAGTCATTTGTCCAAGAAGACACAGTGATGGAAGATACTCCCATTCAGGGGGAGCAAGAGAATGAGTAGGAAGCAGCATCACAGGGGGAGCACACTGAAGATGTCCCTGTGCATGAAAGGCAAAATACAGTTCATGCTGAAGATCAGGAACAGGTGGAAAAGAGAGGCAAGAGGATTGCATACAGAAGGCTAAGGAAGATGAAGAAGATAAATTTGAAGCCTATCATGGATAGGTTGGAAGCACAAGATGAGATTTTATCATCAGTACAGTCAAATGTGAGTTATATTATTGTTCTCCAAGAATCAATTTCTAATGATATATCTTAGATAAAAAATGTCATGAAGTGGTTCAATAAGGAAATGGGCACAATGATGTCGATGGTGTCTGAGTTTTTGAAGGCAGTAGGACCCAAAGACCATACTCCTGAACCTTCTTCCCCTCAGAGCACCACAAGTGATGTTCCTAGGCCTTCAGGTCCCTCTATTCAAGAGTGTGGGCCTTCAGGGCAAAGTGAAGGTAATGCAGGGCCATCCGAGCCAATTGATGTTGATCAAGTGGAGCAGCCATCAGGGCCTTCAGATGATGTACCAGCAGGGCCATCAGGGCCAAGTATTAAGTTCAACTACTTGAGAGTATGCCTATTGAAGATGCTAATATCAGTAAGGGGACTGAGCCAACAAGACCGGGCGAGGATGCTTTTATCTCAGTGGAACATGTGGCTGTAAGAGCAGAATATGCAGTAGCTCATGAGCCCCTTGCCACTTCTACTCTTCCCACTCCAACCTCTCCTTCTCCACCTACCTCATCCACTGCCCCTCCAGCTCCAACCACCTTTAAACGACCCCGTCCAAGACCTATATCCTCTCCTACACCATTTCTTTCTCAATCTGTTTCAACTCCTGTTTCTTCCACCATCATTCCTCCACCTTCATCTTCTCTTCAGATTCCTCCAGCATCATCTTCAGCTGGACCCTCTTCCTCTTCTGGTCCTTCCTCCTCAGGACCCTCTGATCTCCCTACCATAACTCATGCCTCTATCTCCAATCCACCTACACCTCCTTCCTTTATTACCATTATTCCTGAGGGTGCCCAAGTCACTCAGGTTGAAATCCAGGATATCAAGGATGAATTTGAAGTAGCAATACTTCGTTCAGTCCTGGCTGTTGGGACCCATATTCACAGGACATGCTCTTCTAGCCCTGTCTCTAAAAAAAGGAGACTTACTTCCACCCATCCTGTCTCTTCTGAAACTTGTTATCCTCCACTATGGTTTTGTCTTTCTATCTTAAATTAGCAGAAACTTATCTATGAAGAATATCTTCAAAAAGTAGTTTTTGCCCACATTTTTGGCCTTCCCTTCCAAAAATTTTCAAATCATCTTACCACCATTCTCCCTTACACCTCTCTTTCCAAGGCTCAATAGTCAAAAATCTTCTCCATGACTGAAGCCAAAACTGAAGAGCAGTGAGCTCGGAGCAACAGAGATCTATACTCTCGATTCTGAAGAGTTCAAACTGCCAGAAATCCACCTCGGGAAGCTCCTCTTCCTCTTTCTGAATGGTTTCAGATCCATCACAAAAATCTCTTTGGACCCTTCATTCAGCAAGAGATCAAGTTTATCAGGCAGTATCAGATGTACAGTAACTACTGCTATGTCAATCGCATTGTTGAACCTAAGTTGGGCCAATTTCGAGAAGCTATCAAGGCTCTCAGCTCCAGGTCAGCTCATACTGAATCACTTCAGGTTGACTTTACAACCCTACATATTCCAGATGTTGTGTTCCTTCCCCCTCTCCACTCTCTGATTATGGACTCCTCTGTTGGCACCATTGTCTTTAAGAGAGCTGTCAGAGTCATGGCCAAGTTGTCAGTGTATGAGGGCCGTGATCTCTCTTTCCAAAGATTTGTGTTCAAGCACTATCTTGTGGGGCATATCAAAGTAGATATCCTTTCCCCCATTCTTTCTGAATGTGAGAGGTTGTCCCCTGCTAATTGGACCAAGCTCTACCCTCTCTCTACTCAGCAGTTGTCAGATCTGAACGCTTCTCAGGTAGGTCAGCTCTAATCAACCTCCTCTCACTCTAGGTGAATTTCTGGATGCAAATTCTCTTCACCTCATCAGGGACTCCTATATGACTTGGGTCGAGAGATTCAAGGTTTTCTATGACTTAAAGAAGGAGCTCATGTCTCATCAGATCTACTATCCCCTCAAGATGGACAAATTTCTTCTGTTTGCCAGTTTTGGGTCCTTCTCAACCTACAAGATGGCCCTCGGCTGTGAACAATATGGGGTTTTTATTTCAGAGCAAAGGCAAATTCATCTCAAGAGGATGGCTCCCACCATGGGACCCTCCTATCAAATTGAGGTTGGAGCTTTTCAAGCCCATTTTGAAGAGCAGGAAAGATTGGCATTTCGTATCATCAGACAGTTTGCCTCTTTATTGTCTCCTTCCTTCTATCTTGATCCCTCCCTCCGACCTAAAGATCAATGAAAATTTCTCTCCTTTTGTCTCTTTTTTTTGTGTTTCTTTGTCTCAGCTCTATTGCTTTTTACTTATATGACAAAAAGGGGGAGAAATATTTCATATCTGAAATACATACTATTCTTGCATTCATTCCGAAAACTCTTTGAAATTACTTCAGAATAGTTACATTAATTGCCTTGTTTTGTCATCACCAAAAAGGGGGAGATTGATGATCAGTATGTTTGATGATCAGTCTGTTCTCATGTAGTTCAAATTAATTACATATTGATTTTGGTGAATAACAAAACATGATTAACAAAACCTTCTCAAGTTTTCTAACATACATTCTATAAGCTTGTGAGCACAGGAAAAATCTCAAGGAAAATCAAGCCCATTTGGTAAGTATTAGTACATCAATAGCATGTCAAGTTCAGTATGATATTTCTCTAAGTCCACATCAACTTCTATTGAAAATCACAATGATTTTCTTAGTGTATATCGGTTTTAATAGAGCTACAACGATTTCTTAAATCATCACAACGATTTCTTAAGACCTCGTAACGATTTGCTCAACGCAACAATTCATTTAGTAATCATAACGATTTGCTTATCGCAACGATTTCTTTAGTCATCGTAACGATTTACCCATCGTAATGATTTCTTTAGTCATCATAACGATTTACTCATCGCAACGATTCCTTTAGTAATCATAACGATTTGCTCATCACAACTGTAGCAACCTTGATTTTTAAAGTCAAGAAAAAAAAATCTAAATTTAAATAAATGAGATAAATTGATTTAATTGGAATAAATGGAGAATAAATGGAAACAAAGGGAATTAAAGCAATACCCATTAAGCTAAATTATTAATGGGTTACGTTAATGAACCAAACCTAATAGTTTGGGCCCAATTAGCGATAGCCCATCTTGGGAGGAGATGTAATTAAGTAAATTTCGTATCTAATTAATTAATAAATAGTAAAAGACTAAGATAAACACTAAATAAGTCATATTTATCTCAAGTAAGAGTCCCTAACCCATCCTAACCCCATTGGCCACGAAATTAGGCCCCCTATCTTATTAGATGGATAATAGCAAGAAAAATAGATGATAATTATGGAAATTCATAATTAAAGGAGGAGGAAAAAGTTTTAGGTGACTTAGAACTCAACAAGCCATCAAAACACCCCCCATTCGACCCTAGCACCCCATAGCTCGTGGCTGGAACTTAGGGGGACAAATTGGAGGAGTCTTGGATGTGGTAGCTCGGAGGAGAAGGCTGGAGCAAGGGTTTTTCTCTTTCTTTCTTCGTCATCGAACCCTAGCTTTTCTTGTCAGTACCAAAAGGTAGGCAATCTCTCAAGCTAAAATCGTGAAATAATTACCCTAGGTAGACTTCATGTACCTCTTCAAAAGCCTTATGGTTTCGTTGTATTCCGCTCATCCATTTGGGCGAATTTAATTCGTGAAATCCTGCTGTTACCATGAACCGAAATCTCATGTTTTCTCTAATTCCCCACATGTACTAGCTCTCATGCCATGATAAAATTCTTGTGTATACTACATCATACTAGCTTTCAAACGCCCTTGGTCTTGCTCAATTTTGATCTTCCATGAGGGAGAATTAAATCTTTGAATCCCTGTTTAATGCTTGTACCCGACTCTTTAAGTTTACCTTTAAACTCCGTGCATACTTGATCACATATCATGAGAAAATTCTCTAAAATACTACTTTGTGTTAGATTTTGAACGCTTCTAGTTTCGTAATTTTTCATCATGTATTCTTCTCAAATTAATTCATGGAACCATGACTGCGCCTGTTTAGGTTACCGAAAAGTAACCCGATCAATGCATGTCTAAACCTTGTCTATTTTCAAATTAATCGTGCATGTTGATAGATATATATGTCTACTTTTGTTTAAAACTAGTTTTGTGCTTTTTGGATCACCGTACTATTTTATATGGAATTTAAAACGTCCCTGTATCACAGAGGACTTGCCCTGGAAAAAAGGAAAAAAAAAAAGGCAACCCACCTGTTATCACGACGGCGCGATCCGCCGCGATATCAGTGGGGTCGCGCCGGCCATTAACGTCACGTTGAGAACATGGCGGCCTGTGACGCCGCGATTCACCCAGGTCCGGGCCAGACCGGCCAGGCTCGTGTCGCGCCCAATCGCCCCGTCGCGACTTGAACCGCGACGGGTGAGACTGCCGCGTTTTCATGAATCCGACCAGAATGGAAAATTATGCATATGCCCTGTTGTTTAAGCTTTATACCTTTCAATTAGCCATGATTAAATCATGTTATAGTTAATTCGACTTGGTGGATTAATAAATGACATTAATGATATAAATTTAATTATTTAAAATGACATTTGCACGACTTATCATATCCTCAAGATTTCTTTACACTTACACACACAACATTATTAAATATCATTTGACCTTGATAAGTTATGCAATAATGTATTCGGTAAAATAGTGAAATAAATGACTAAATTACCCTATTATATTAAATACAATTTTCTTCGTTTTTACTCGCGCATTTGAAATACCGTTATCGTTTTCCCTCGGCCTTCGAGCACTCGAGGCACGACGGACTCGTTTTCTACACACTTTTCTCTTGACTTGGACCACCTCTCCACCGGGAATACTCTCGACTAGACTAGGAAATTCTTGTCAAGACCTCCGTAAGTCTTCTTGGCTTTGGCGCACGTCCTTAGTCAATGAGCTGGTTGTACCCCAAAATCCATTACACCTTAGGGATCAGTACGATCCAAACATTAGTATATTCCTTCTTATCTTGAGTTCACACCGGACCACCTGACCTGTGTATACAGCACATCTAAGGGGTGCTGTGCAACCGTTACTATCGGAATTTTACGTTGTTTTACAGAATTGTCCCTATCTCATCTAATGTCCATATCCTCTTATCTGTTCACGTTCACTCTACTCTCTCATCTATCTTGTCTAGTACTCTCTTATCTCTTCTTGGTACTCTATTGGCCATTCGTGTGATTGTCTAAGATAAAGAAATGACTAATGCCAGGGCAATAGGGCCCGATCAGGTCCTGGGAGGAGCGCCCGAAAAGTGCCAATACCCATGGGAGTTAAAATGATCAAGGATGTGTTACGGCATGCATCCAACACCAGTTTACTATCAAGATTAATCTATGACAATCAATGTGCTATCTCTACAAGTGCAAGCATGATCATTACTAGTGCACCGTTGTGAAAATTACATGTTATATCGTTACATTGGCATTCCATTGTCGTTCTCGTTGTACTATTTTCAGTGCCAGTTGCAATTGATCTCTCGTTATCGTGACATGCTCTACATGACTTTAATCTCTAGTTAACCTGCCTTTAAAAATATTAACTATTTAAAGCATGCTTGTGTTCATGAGATATTAAGTCCTACTGGGCGTTATTCGCTCATCCTGTGTATTTATTTAATGTGTTTCAGGTGAGTCGGATCATGACCACACTCACGAGGATAGGACCGATGATGAGACTTAGGAGTGACCATTCAGCAACCAGTGCTGTCTAGTAGTAGTCTGTTAGTATAACTATGAGTTAGTGAGTCAGTTAGTCATTTTTTAATAGTTTGATTTTGAATAAAGTACTATGGGCCCTAGTTTTGGCTCTGATACGTTGATGTATTAGTCAGTTTATGAAGATGATGAGTTATTAGTGAATGTAATGGAGATTGCTCGATTATTAATGAGATATGAGGTTCTTTGGTATTATTCCATTGTGTAATAGTTTGTTATTTATTTCTCGCTCTGTACTATTTAATAACTATAATCCCACTCCGATATTCCACGTCGGGGCGTTATAGTTTTGTGGTATCAGAGCCTAGGTTATTCTTGAGTATATGATGATCTAGGTTTGACCTGACTTGACTTATAGTCTAAGTTCCATATCTATGTGAGATAAGCTAAATGAAAGGGACATTATTGTATGATTCGGGCTGCACGGCCTCACATAAAGAATAGTCCTAAATGAAAGGGACATCCTTTGAGCTAGTCCAGCCCCCCTTCACAAGGTACGTACGGTGTAAGATAAGCTAGCTAGCGAGATTCTCTTAATTTGCGTTTGGCTCTTGATCACACTAACTTGTTTTAGTGTCCAACTCCAACTTCCATATCTCTAAACAATCATCCATTAATCTTCTACTGGTTCATCATCTCAAGAAAAAAAAATTAAGAAGACGAGGACGATTATTTTTTTTTAAAGAAAATTTACAAACGTTGATCTTGTGTTAATTACATATCTACCTTTGAAATCTTCTGGTATATCTTTCGAATCTCGATCTCATCAAATATACCTAACACTTAAAAGAAATTAATCAGCTACATCCCTATAGTTATGTGGAAATGGAAAAATTTTCAAAATAAGATTACAAATCTTTTTAAAATTCTCTTTTATCATGTTTTCTCATGTTCTCATGGATGCGTATTGCTAATCCAAATCCCGTCGGATGCTACGCAAGCAATAATGACAAGAGATGAATCGGCAATTTGCATAGCGCAGGCGTGCCAGCCACTGAAGTGACAATAAGTGTTCTGCCTCCGAGAGTCTGAGGACTTTAGGTCTATTGTGCGCACCGTTTGACTTCGTCAAACGAAAGTAGAGATCGGGTCGGGACCAAGATCCCGCCGTTGCCTAAACGCAACGACGTTAATTACGTCTCTCTGTGAGAGAAAACTCTTAATTAATCGCCAGATTAGAGAGTCTCATGGCCTTAAAGTGGAAACATCCGATAAAGGTGCAAAGTGCATGCTGAAGTGAAGCTGGAATAACAACAAGAGAAATGTCTATTGAAAAGCATTTGATCCTTTGTGATTATTGCCATCTTTTGTACAATTGTTGGAGGCTTTTATTCACTTATTCATTTGATATTTTTCAATTAATGACAATTGTGTTCTCTTGATTTCATTTAAAACATGATCGGTGTAGTTATGCTGGTGAGTCGGCAGACTGTTGAGTTGGCCAGGCTGCTGAGTCGGTATAGGGTCCTGCTGAACTGGTGAGTCGGCAGACTGCTAACTCAAATGAGTTGGCAGAACTTTACTGCAACATGAGTCGGCAGGGTCCTATTGAACTAGTGAGTCGGCAGACTGCTGATTCGGCAAACTGCTAACTCAAATGAGTTGGCATAACCTTGCTGCAATATGAGTCGGCAGGCTGCTGAGTCGGCAGACTGCTGAGTCGGCAGGGTCCTGCTGAACTGGTGATTCGGCAGACTGCTGAGTCGGCAGACTGCTAACCCAAATGAGTTGGTAGAGCCTTACTGCAACATGAGTCGGCAGGGTCCTTCTAAACTGGTGAGTCGGCAGACTGCTGAGTCGGTAGGGTCCTGCTGAACTGGTGAGTCGGCAGACTGCTAACTCAAATGAGTTGGCAGAACCTTACTGCAATATGAGTCGGCAGGGTCCTGCTGAACTGGTGAGTCGACAGACTGCTAACTCAAATGAGTTGGCAGAACCTTGCTGCAATATGAGTCGACAGGCTGCAGAGTCGGCAGACTGCTAAGTCGGCAGGGTCCTGCTGAACTGGTGAGTTGGTAGACTGCTGAGTCGGCAGACTGCTAACTCAAATGAGTTGGCAGAGCCTTACTGCAACATGAGTCGGCAGGCTGTTGAGTCAGCCAGGCTGCTGAGTCGGCAGACTGCTGAGTCAGCAGGGCCCTGCTGAATCGGCAAGGATGCTACAGTGCTGCCGAATCACCTAGCCAACATGAATTTTGAAGTCTTTTAATCTTATAAAGTCTTTTGATCTCATAAGGATGCGCGAGAAAATTCGGCAGTAGCTCCCCTTACTCGTAGCGAAAGAGGAGGGCACAGTACCCATCCACCATGATGGAGACAACACCAAAATAAGGTGTTAGCCGCATGCAGCGTCACCCAAATGGCACACGGTACCAATTCCCTAGGCTTGCCTAAGAGGGAACTGATGAGTACCGGGACAGAAAACACATAATCTCATAAACCAAGGCTTGCCGACTCATCACGTATGAGGCTTGCCGACTCACTGGTTCAAATCTTTTCACTGATTCAGTGAGTCGGGAGCCTGCTGATTCCTTGCTGACTCACCAGCCAGAAACACAAAACGTTCCAGACTTCAAGGGGAAAATTCGGGAGCACCTCCCCTGGACTCATGAGATGTGGGGGAGGTCGCGGTATCCATCCACCACAATGGAGATGGTACCAAAATCGGGTATTGGTCGTATACGGCCTACCCAAATGGCACACGGTACCGGTCCCTGAGGCATGGCTACAAAGGAACCAAAGAGTACCGAGACCGAAAACAGTCCGGTGGACAATCCGATGATGTGCGAGTCTAGGAACTCGGGCATAGATATCATATTATCTAACCCGAGGCCTCATAGAGTCTCATTTCTACGTGAGTCGGCAAGAAACTGCTCTGCATGCATGAGTCGGGAGCAAGCAGTTCTGCCTAGGTGAGTCGGCAGCCCTCATTTGTAAATGAGCGACGTCCAAATCACGGAGGAACGGCATGAAACTTTTATGGGATGGACTGAAGTATGTCCCGGTTGATTCCAAACTATTACACGGGCGAAATCCCATACCGATCGGTCTCAGATTGCGAAAAACATACATTATGCCAAGTGAGTTGGCCATGAGCCTAGTGAGTCGGCCACACCCACTCTCAACGGGACGGCACTCAAATCACATCGGAATGGCACAGAATTTTTATAAGAGGGACTGACATATATGTTGGTCAAATCCAATCATTTACATGAGCAAGAAGCCACGCCAATCGGTCTCAAATCGCCGAAAACAGACGTGCTGTCAGGTGAGTCGGCAGCTAGCCCAGTGAGTCGGCAGCTAGCCCGGTGAGTCGGCCACACCCACTCTCAACGGGACGGCCCTCAAATCGCGTCAGAACGATCCGAAATTTTTATGGGAGGGACTGAGGCATATTCCGAACAATCCCAAACTCTTTCACGGGCAAAACGGTGTGCCGATCAGTCTCAAACCGTGAAAAACATACATTCTGCCAAGTGAGTCAGCAGGCAGCCTAGTGAGTCAGCAGCAACCACTCTCAACAGGACGACACTCAAATCACATCGGAACGATCCAAAATTTTTATGGGAGGGACTGAGGCATGTCCCGAACAATCCCAAACTCCTTCACAGGCAAAATGCCATGCCAATCGGTCTCAAACCACAAAAAATATACATTCTGCCAAGTGAGTCGGTAGCCAACCCAGTGAGTCAGCAGCGACCACTCTCAACGGGACGACACTCAAATCACATCGGAACGATCCGAAATTTTTATGGGAGGGACTGAGGCATGTCCCGAACAATCCCAAACTCATTCACGGGCAAAACGCCGTGTCGATCGGTCTCAAACCACGAAAAATATATATTCTACCAAGTGAGTTGGCCACGAGCCCAGTGAGTCGGCAGGGAACATTCATGCTCAAATCAGATGGAATGGGGGAAGTACTTGCTACACAGGGGGGTTTTGCAGCACCCCCATGGTGGGTGGAGGGCTGGTAGTCCCATCTAGGGGTGCCACAAGGAATGGACATTGAGTTGTCCACCCTTGGGCACCCCAAACTCACACCCAGGTGAGTCGACGGGATATACTCAAAGGAGAAAAGCAAGGAAAACGTAGCAGTGATGGAGGGTCTCTTGTTGGGGAAGAACCCAAGGATTTGAATAAAAAAACTTATGGGGGAAAAGGGGGGTGCATGCTCCAATAACATGAATAAACAAAGAACACATTCACATCACATGCATCAAATGAAAAGAGCATCACATGACTTTATCTATTGCATTCTATTCAAAAAGAGATAGGCATTAAATGCCATTCTCTTCACATGTGGAAGGAAAGAGACAACAACAACATGATTTGACAAGACAATGAGGAAGAAGAGAAGAACATAAAGAAGAAAGAAGGGGAGGAGGGAAACGTTGGGATGGGGAGAAGCTCTCTCTCTCTCTCTCTTCCCTTTCCTTGGTCTTCTCACCCTCTTCCTCTCTTCTTAGGACACGAACCAACAACCCTCCTCCTTTATTCTCTTTGCTGCTTGCTTGCTGCAACTCCTCCCAGGAGCACCCAGCAGACCCCATTTTTCTTCTCACCCCTTGGCCTCTTCCTCTTCTTCCCCCTTTGCTGAGCAGGAAGCTCCCCAAGAAGCCCAGCCCCCTTTTTTTTGGCTCTCTCCTCCTCTGGCTTTTCCCCCAAGCAGCAGCCAACCACCCCAAAGAGATGGTTACGCCAGACCCCCCTCCAAGCTTCTTTTTGCAGGGGTACTTTTTGTAGTGGGGGTGAGAGGTCTCTTAAAATGACCTCTTGTATGGAGGTGCTTGGGCCACTAGATAATGGGCCAATAGATGAGCTCACATCTTGCTTTGGTTTTTTTTTTTTATGTCCACAAGTTACTTTGGCTGTTAAGTCTCAAAAGACATTTCTACCAAAAGTACATCTCGTTTATAATTAAGAAGTGATCGAGGCATGTTAATAGATAGTGGATGAGAAAATTTATAGGAACCCATATCATATATATTTGTATAAAAAATTAAACCTTTTTCCTAATCCACGTATGTTGACCCACCTTCTCCACACATTCTTTTTTGTCTTTTCCTTTGCTTATTTCGACATCTTTTATGTCACCTTGACTGTTCCTGGGAACCTGAAAGTCACTAGCTAGCTAGTCTCCCGCGCAAATGGCAGAGTACAGACACCGAAAGAGGTGAGTGGGTGAGGTCCAAAGTTCGATCTCAAAAGAAAGAGCATTTACGGTGACTAAGTTACTCACCAAAAATAATTAACATTACTAAATATTAAACGTATCATGTTGGCATCTCAGACGTCTTCAACAGGTTTATAGAAGAACCGGGCGGCCGCTTCGAAGCGTACCTTCACGGTGATGTTAGAGTAGCATTGAGTTTGTACGAGGCAACACTCTATGGACACACAAGGGAGAGCACGTTGGATGCTGCGAGGGCAGCCGCGTTGAGGACGCTACAGAATCTTGTTGCCTCTGAAGAAGACATCGACGCCAACCTTAGAGAGGAGGTGGCACACACCCTGGAACTCCCACTGAACAGGAGGATCGGCCGACTACTGCAGGCTCGGTGGCTGCTCGAGATGTCCGCGAGGAAACCAGCTGACATGGTCCATCCAGCATTGCACGAACTGGCTGTACTAGACTTCAACATGGTTCAGATTATACATAGAGGTGACCTCAAGAAGATGTCTGGGTAGGCAACACCATGCATGCCAGGTTATGATCTGATCAATTCCTCATATATATATTTTATTTTGGTGGCGTTTCATAACACTTAATGTTTAAATCTAAAATTTTATCATTTTAATTTATTTTTAAATTTAAAAGAACTTGATATATATAAGATATTTATTAAGAATTGTTTGATAATTAACTTAAACAATATTTGAATTGTGACACAGTTGATTAAATCATTACAATTTTCTTGGATAATTTTGCGTTCAAACACACAAAAATAACTTTTTTGGAATCGGCGACTTCTAACGAGTCGCCAATCTGACGACCACCGACAGAGGTGACGGTCGAATCACCGACCTCGAGATGAGAAATTGACGGTCCTACAAAAAAAGTGATTCTTCTTGATTTAAAAATTAGGTAATTTTTCATATTTAAGTGGCAAATATAAGATTATTTGAAATATTTTATCAAACAATTTAAAATCTTAAAAATTAAACACTTTAGATTTTAGATATCCATTAGATATATATATTATCAAACAGTGCCTTTGCATGCATGCATGCACGTAATCACAAATTAAAGGGGATTCGTGCTCTTAGGTACATCTCTACCGCCCACTTCGAATTACTTCACTCCCACATCTGGCATAAAAATAGGGAGAATTAATTATTGGTCACTGGCAGGGACCTGACATTATTTTCAGGTCCCTGTCAGGTTTTTCTGTACCTTACGGTCCCTACTTTATGCAGGACATATTTTTAAGTCCCTACTTTTAATCCTCGTTATCCCAAAAGTGTGTAACTGTTATCCCAAAAATGTGTAGCTGCGTAAGTACGTACTTACACAGTTACATGTGTAACTGCGTAAGTATGTAAATCATATAACTGTGTAAGTATGTAATTACATACTTATGCAGTTACACATGTAACTCTGTAACTACATAGAAATTTTATAAGTTTGTAACTCTGTAATTTGGGCTTACCTAGTTACGTACATACTTACATAGTTTCAGAAGGATTTACCTAGTTATCAGGACTTACCTAGTTACGAAAGGTTACCTAGGGTTTACCTAGTTGCAGAGTTACAAATGTAATTCCTGTAACTACGTAAGTATGCAGTTATAGAGTTATATGTGTAACTCTGTAACTACATGTAAGTGTGTAATTACACATGTACATACTATGTAACTACACATACACATGTAACTCTATAAGTATGTAAGTACATAGTTTTTTTACGCCTTAAGTTTGTAATTATTTCTTTATGTAACTATGTAACAATGTATGAAGTAGTTACACAGTTACATAATTGTGTATAAGTATGTGAATCTTGTAACTGTGTAAGTATGTAATTACATACTTATGGAGTTACACATATAACTCTGTAACTAGATAGAAATTTTATAAGTTTGCAACTCTATAATTATGGCATACCTAGTTACATACTTACATAGTTTCAGAAGGATTTACCTAGTTATCAGGGCTTACCTAGTTACCAAAGGTTACCTGGGCTTACCTAGTTACAGAGTTACATGTGTAAATCCTGTAACTGTATAAGTATGTAGCTACAGAGTTATATGTGTAACTCTGTAACTACATGTAAGTGTGTAATTATACATGTACATACTATGTAACTACACATACACATGTAACTCTATAAGTATGTAAGTACATAGCTTTTTACACCTTAAGATTGTAATTATTTCTTCCTGTAACTATGTAACAAGGTATGAAGTAGTTACACAGTTAAATATGTAACTATGTAAGTATATATTTACAGAGTTACATGTATAATTGTGTAAGTATGTAATTCCTATAACTACGTAAATATATAATTACATACTTACGCAGTTACGCATGTAACTCTGTAACTACATAGAGATTTTATAAGTTTGTAACTATGTAATTAGGGCTTATCTAGTTACAAACTTACATAGTTTCATAAGGACTTACCTAGTTACCAAATGTTACCTAGGGCTTACCTAGTTATAGAGTTACATGCGTAATTCCTATATCTGCGTATGTAATTCCTGTAACTGCATGAGTATGTAGTTATAGAGTTACATGTGTAACTCGGTAACTACATGTAAGTGTGTAATTACACATGTACATGCTATGTAACTACAAATGTAATTCTATAACTACATACTCTGTAACTATACATGTAATTACAGAGTTACATAGTATGTAACTCAGGGACTCTATAATTAGGTAAGTCTCTGGCAACTAGGTAATTACAGTACATAAGGGCTTACCTACGTAAGTGTGTAATTACACATGCAAGTCTGTAACTAGGTAAGTCCCTAGTAACTTGGTAAGCCCTTCTGAAACTATGTAAGTCTCTTCTTCTATAATTATGTAACTCAAAAACCTAAAAATAAATCCCGCCAAATTAGGGATTGATTGGTATTCTCTTAGTAAATAAGTAAATATTTATTTTTATATATTATTAAATATTTACAAAGTTACATGTGTAACTGCATAAGTGTGTAATTACATACTTACATAGTTACAGGATTTATGTAACGTTTCGGGTCTTTATCGGATCCTTATCGGGTTTTGGTTGTGGATCTGTGTCTGTTGAGGTCCATGGGTCACTACAAAAAATTGGGCAACACTTACGGAAAGTCCGTTACGGTTTCAGTTTTCGTAAGTATATTAGCTGCTGTACTTACGGTTAGTATAACATTTATTAATATTTTAATATGATATCTCCAAGGCCGTAACTACACCGTAAGCATAGGTTGTGTGCTAAACGTAAAAAAATAACAACCGTAAGTATAGACCCAAAATTTCTGGCGGTCTTCACTCACACAAATCCCGCCCTCTGAAAACAAAACCCCAAAACCCTCGAGCCCCCGAACCCATCACTCACACAAATCCCGTCCCCATCTCCTCTCTTGCGCTTTGCCGTCCCCCATCTCCTCCCCCTGCGCTTTGCCGTCCCCCATCGCTCTCTCTCTCTCTCTCTCTCTCTCTCTCTCTCTCTCTCTCTCTCTCTCTCTCTCTCTCTCTCTCTCTCTCTCTTCCCGAAGGCCGGCGACGCCTTCCTCTCCCTCCGGCGACGCACCGATGACGAACGAGGGCTCCGGCGACGCCTCATCTCCGGTGGCTGCCCCCACCCACCCCCCCACGGTGAGTCCCTCCGGCTGTCGGCTCCCTTCCCTCCGGCTGCCGGCCTCCCTCCCTGGCCGCCTTCGATCCCTCCGGCGGCCCCCATCCCTCCCTCCCCCCCTCTGGCAGCCCCCACCCCTCCCTCCCCGGCCCCATTCCCTCCGTCGGCCCCTATCCCTCCGGTGAGTCCCTCCAACTGCCGGCTCCCTTCCCTCCGGTGGCTCCCTTCCCTCCGGCGACCCCCCTCCCTCCCCGGCCCCCTTTGATCCCTCCGGCGGCCCCCATCCCTCCCTCCCCTCCCCCCCCCAGACTCTCTTCTGTCGCTTACCAGACTTCTTCTTCTCTCCGATTTCACCTACTTTTTTGTCCTCTCTTTTTGTTAAGCTAGTCATCGTTTTCCTCCGCCTTCACCTCAAATCCATATTCGTCGCCCTCATCCGACCACCCCACTTCCCCTCCATCCTCCTTCCATCCTCTCCATGTACTGATATCCTCTCTACCTTTGACTGCCAGCCCCTCTTCCCCCACTGCTATTTCAGCACTCCTCGTATGACCCCCTCTTCACCACCCGTCTCACCCCCATTTTCTTCCCCCTCCGCCCTCCCTCTCCTACTCTTTGTGCCGCCCCTCTTCTCCACTCCGGCTACTTTCCTAGCTCCCCCTCCCCCTTTTGCCCCTTGCTGTCCTCCCGACCCCTTGCCTCTTCCCGATCTTCCATCCGTCTTCATGCCCTTCCCTCTCTTTGCCCCCCCCCCCCCCCCCAGTTTGGGTTAGATTGCCTCTGACCCATAGAGCTATTTCATGCTTAGTAGTTGAGGCACTTCCCTGTTTTACTCATTCTTTGGAATAGGCCCTCATCTCAAGTTCTTTTGAGTTTTGGCAAAGTATAAGTTCAGTTTTCTTTGTGTCATCCTAGTTTTTGGTGTGGCTTTCTGTTCTTTTATCTCATAAATTTGGCAGCCTTTGTTACCACTTTATGAGCACCCATTGATTCTGTGTATGAGCACCCATTGATTCTGTGTATGCAATAGATCCTGGAAAAATGTGCTACTATCCATATGCTGAGAGGATTTCCTGCTTATGCTAAATCTTCAAAATTGTTTTGGAATCTTCTATTGCCATGACTGTTCCCAAATGTTGTGTAGTTGTTGCAATGCATTCAGTTCTAAGATTAACGGAACAAAGAATTTCTTCCATTGTCTCCATAGTTCCATTCAGTAGCTTAATTTTTTCTATAAATCTTGCAGGGAACTGATTCATGTGTTGATACGTACTTTGGCCTTTGCACATATCTAGTTAGAGAGTAGCGACATCAAATTGATTTTAAGGTGGAGTATCCTACAACATAAGTAGGTTTCAAGAACTCATAATGCAATACATGCATGACTTTTGATGTAATCTTCTATGATGAGGGTTTGGATTTCTCTGAATGAAAGAGATGCATAAACAACTAATAACTTCATCTAATATCACCTCCCTGCATAGTATCATATTATTGCACCTCCACTCAAATGTCTGACATGTGTGCTGTGAAATAAAGGCTGGTTTGGTTTAGATATAGTCTACAATGCTTGTCAGTATTTCTGATATTGGTAATCTCTTGCTGCCATTTTCTTGTTTTATCTTGCTACAAACTGCAACTAAGTATGTATGACTTATAAGAATGATCATTATACATGTAGAAATCTTTGGGGATTTAAAATCTATTTTTTGTAATTTATTTTTGTCAATGAGTATATGATGAGATTTTTTTTTTAGAGTAAAGTAATCATTACGAAAATGAATTGGAGTTGGATGGACAAGCCAAAGCACTCAAAGGAATATCTAGATGGAGTGGACTTGTTCATTGATTTTGCATGTGGGTATTCTGATATGTTGTCAACTATCAAGTGCCCTTGTGTTCATTGTGCATGTATGTGTAAATGGGACAAGAACGTAGTTAGGAAACATTTATACTTCAATGGAGTCATCAAAGACAAAAAGTTTTGGGAGTTTCATGTGCCTAATTCATCTTGCAGTAGGCCGACATCCCTAGATTCTGCCTGTGAAGATGTCTCAAAGGATGGTGGTATGCGTTCAATGTTGAGAGATGTATTTGGCTTGGAAAATAAATATACATGGAAAACATCTCTGCCAATCAGAATAAAGGGGACAATGGTACATTCGAAAATCTATAGGAAGATGTTGAACAACCATTGTATCCAGGATGCAAGACTTTCAACAAACTATCATTTATAATCCGATTGTTCAACATAAAATATATGGGTAAAATGAGTAACAAATCCTTCAACATGCTATTGAAGTTGTTGAAAGAGGCTCTTCCAGAAGGTGAGGTATTGCTAAGTACATTTTATGAATTGAAAAAAATCATTAGTAAGTTGGGATACGATTATCATAAAATTGATGCATGCCCAAATGATTGCATTTTATATTGGAAAGACTATGAGTCACACCGGTGTTGACGTCGACAGTGTGTTGATGGCAAGTGTGATGTCGTTGGCTTGTGTTGACATCCATCGTTCTTGTCGTTGACTGTGTGTTCCAGGTTCTTCCAGAGATGGAACTTGGCGGCATGCGATGTGGACGTCAAGGGGTTGGCGGTTCAGTTGACGGCAGGAGATGTTGACGTCAACTGATCAGGCCTGCTTTTTAGGGGCAACCCGAGCTCCATTCTTCCTCTCTCTCTTTCCCTCCTTCCCTCCACCTTCACCCTTGTTCTTCTCCACCACCTTCGGCGGCCGACGGGAGCACGCGGGGAGGTCATGGTGCGCGTGGCGGTGACGAATCGGGAGGGAAACGACAGATTGGACGGCGGTTCTCGCGGGACGCTCCTGGGGGTTCGGCACGAATCGAGGTTCTTCTGAGGTTTATATGTGTTTCTGAGGTAGGGACGTAAACCCTTTAGCTCCCTTGTGTGTTATTACATGCATGTTGTGTGTGGTTTGCATGGAAACGTGATTTTGGGGAGGTTTTCCTTTTTGTCGTGTTTTAGGGTGGTTTGGCCGATCCATGCATTGGATCGTATTTCTCCGCCAGTGTAGTGGAGTAGTGTGATGTGAGGAAGAGTTTCTCCTTCATCACTCCACTAGTTTGAGGGCTGGATTGCTCTCCTTGGGTTCATCTTGTGGCTGTTTGAGCTGCTGGGCACTGAAGAAGTCAACATCAAGGGATGTTGACGTTGAGCTCTTCAAGGAAGAGGTAAATGGCATGATCGCTTGCCGTTAAACTCTTCAAGGATGATCTGGACGGTGAGGGTTGTTGCCGTCAGTTTCTTCGAGGTGGGATATTAACGACAAGATCCTTTGTCGTCTAGTTTGGGTAAGTGCCCAACATGTGACTGTCTACTTCCTTTTAGACGTCCAGGGTGTTGTCGTTGACCTGGTGTCCGCGACAGTCGATGCTGTCATCGACTTTCTGATAGACGACATTCGATGCTGCCATTAGCCCTGGTTAGCGGCAGTCGATGCTATCGTCGACCCGCAGGTGAGTTCCCAGCAAGCTATGTTTCCCTTTCCGTGGTTTGAGGTGTTGACATGCGGTGTCTGCCTGTTAGCACAGTCTGCCAGGCGTAGAGAGTGTCTCTGCTTGTGCTCGTGTTGTGTTTGACTGTGTCGAGTCGTTGACACGTGGTGTCCGCCTATAGTGCAGTGTTTTAGACATTGAGAGTGTTTCCGTCCATACGTGTGTTGAGCTTACCGCGTTCCCGTGTTTGTTGTGTCACTCGGGCGTCGAGCGAGGTTCTGTCTGGTAATGCGGATCTTAGGTCGTTACAATTTACATATTTACGCAGTTACACATGTAACTGTGTATGTACGTACTTACGCAGTTACACACTTTTGGAATAACGGGGGAGGATAACGAGGGTTAAAAGTAGGGACTTAAAAATAAGTCCTGCATAAAGCAGAGACCGAAGTACAGAAAAACCTGACACTGGCCCAACAACCGTGCCAGTTGGTAGACTTCCCAGGAAGGTCACCCATCCTGGGACTACTCCCAACTGAGCACGCTTAACTTCAGAGTTCTTTTCCTGCTCGAGTTCTGAAAATGACTAGTCCGGGTTGTTGGTAGTCTACTGATTTAGTCCATTTAACATATTCTTATATGGGGTGTTACAATCTACCCCTCTTATATAAGAGACGTCCTCGTCGCTGCTCACATATAGCACACAATCAAACCCCAGGCAGGCAGGATTCTAGAGGTGGCCCCCATAGGTTCAAGAGGTGGCTCCCACTATGTAGCACTTTGTGCCATTATGGCTTCAAGAGGTGGCTCTCATAGCGTAGCACTTTGTCCTGTGTGGCACTTAGTTCCTACACTTCCGGCTGGGTAAGGCTCTGATACCATTTGTGATGACCCAACCAGCAAACTGGCCCAACAACCGTGCCAGTTGGTAGACTTTCCAGGAAGGTCACCCATCCTGGGACTACTCCCAACTGAGCACGCTTAACTTCAGAGTTCTTTTCCTGCTCGAGTTCTGAAAATGACTAGTCCGGGTTGTTGGTAGTCTACTGATTTAGTCCATTTAACATATTCTTATATGGGGTGTTACAAAAATGCTCCAGACCACAGTAAGCAGGAAGATCGGGGTCCGAGCCTCCTTGTCATGAATGGAGCGGTCTCCCTTGCTCTTTGTGTGCGGCCTCGTCGCTAAAGGATGGGTTTATCATTTCTTATTGGATGGCTCCTTTCATGATAAATGGAAGGGATTAAAGAGCACATTATATATGAGAATGTTCAAAGTGCACAGACCATCTTTTGTTGTGAAGATATGAAGCATACATGACGTGGTGGTGTTCTCATGTTCGGAAATGCGCCAAACGAGTCTTCACTTGAAGAGAGGGAAGGAACAGTCGTCGATGCGGACGAAGACCTGCATGACTAGAAAGAACGTCAGAGGAACCCAGATGAAGAACCTGGAGAACCCTCCGATGCCAAAATCAGATGTGACTGTTTCAGGAGGCTGGAAGGTTCTTTTTCACATACCTTTGCATGCAGGTTACATATTCCTTTTATAGACACAAGGATCTGAAGAGTCCGAACAAGTCTTTCTCCAATGATATCTGAATGGACATGACAGTTGAGTTTCCAAGATGAGGGTGCCTGTTTGTGACACCCCTTGGGACTCTGCACTGGGGCTATTCTATATTGGGAGACGTGTCGCGCCGTCCCATTAACTGCTATTAGAAGGCAGAAGTCGTATAGTGTTGTAGACTATAGGGGTACCAAACAGGAGCCAGCAAACCTGTTCGGTGTGGATTCCCGATGCTCGGTTCTCTTAACACTGGAACCGTAGAGGGTTTGAATAGAAACCTTGTAGTTCGTTCGATATCGCTATCCTGCTTGAATAGGTTCAGAGATGTCCAGAGGCCAGTCGCCTCGGAATCCTTGAACGCATAATGGCTGGAGCATGTTCGGAAGCTTGTAACAGTCTCCGAGAGTATGTGGCTGAACATCTATTGTTTTACTAGGTCATGATTGGCCTATGGACTTAATTAGGAGGCTACACACATGACATACTCAAGAAGCTTAATACGTAAGAAGGTCATGTAAGTGGAAGTCTTACTCCCAAGACCATGAATGCAACGTTGATGAACGGAGCAAATAATTCCCTTTCATCAATTGGAAACCTTGTTAGCTTACTTGGCAAAAGTTCATTAACTTGTCATGATTAATCTGTCACGAACCTGAGACTATGAGAACGTGGAATGTGGAATTTTCTCACACCAGTCTTCTTGTCCCTCTTGTAGGTGGTGGACTAATTTGGGTCTAAAAGAGAAGCTAAATTTTGCCAGATATAGATTAATGGAGAACTACTTCTGTAGCATTGCAATTGCTCTTGACCCGCAGTTCTCCCAATGTAGAGAGAAGCTCACACAAGTGTGCTGTCTAATATCCACAATTGATGACATTTACGATGAATACAGAACGTATGATGAACTCTACGTGTTCACCAACGCCGTGGAGAGGTATATATGCACAAACCCATCTGAGCTTCTCAAATAGACTGCTAGCTGCAGGCACATCTATCTTAATTATAAGCTCTTTCGTATGTCGTATAATCTATCATAAATCATCATAAAAATATCGTAAAGTTATGTATTTATGATCATAAATCATCTTATGGCCCTTTCTTTACATTTCAAGTGTCTTAAATCACTTGATTTCTGATATATTCTTGATCATAAATAACATAATTTTCTTTGTTACTTTCCCATTCCTCATGTTATCTCCACTTCTCCTTATCTACCAGGCGGGAGGTCACTGCAGCATACGATCTTCCCCAGTACATGCAGTCCTGCTACTTAGTACTTCTGAACATGGTTGGCCAAATGTGCCACGAGCTACAGAGGGAGAAAGGCTTGGGTGCGCTCCCATTCTTAAAGGAAGTTGTAAGTACTCCCCTTTCTTATGTTCTAATTAGCTCTCCTGTTCCAAACTTATCCAACATAAACTACGTGCCCTTTTTCCCTCTCTCATCTTTACTTGGGTATCACACCCTGCTCCAGTGGGCAGATCTCTGCATAACATTCTTGATGGAAGCTAAATGGTGTTACGAGAAATGCATGCCCACATTCGAGGATTACATGGGCAACGCATGGATGTCAATATCGGTTCATGTGGTGCTTGCTCATGCTATTCTCTTCATGGATGTAGACATGACAGAGAAAGATTTCGAACACCTACGGCAATACCCACCTATCATCCGCTACTCAGCAACAATCTTTCGGCTCCTCAATGACTTGGTAGTGCCATCCTTCCATATACCCTACAATTCGTAATCTTCACCACATCCACTCAACTGGCTCCATTAACTCTTCCCCATGAACAAACAGGTCGAGAGAGAAGGGTGGGACACTCCTTCGGCCATAGCATGCTACATGAACGAGAACAGTGCCACAGAGGAAGCAGCTCGAAGGCACATCAAAGATCTCATCGACGAGACATGGAGGGCTATGAGCAAGGAGATCACGGCGTCTTCCTTGCCTGCAAGGTTCACGGCCGCAGCAGCGAATGTTGCTGATCGGTTGGGCCACTGTTTGTATCAGCACGGAGATGGACACAGCAAGCCGGAGATGGACACACTGTGTGTGTAATTGAATGATCCAGCGAGTCTGGATGATGACTCATATGTGTGTGATTGAATGATCTAGTGAGCCTGGATGGTGGCTCATATGTGTGTGATTGAATGATCCAGTGAACCTGAGTGGTAGCTCATATGTGTGTGATTGAATGATCCAGCGAGCTTGGATGGTGGCTTATGTACGTACAGAGTGTGATATATTATAAATAACAAAAAAAATTGTGACAACATGTCAGCGGCTGGTCAGCCGCTGCCAAAAGAATATATGTCAGTGGCTATCGGAAGCTAACAAAATAAAGAATATGGTCGCGGCTGATCTCTGCTGACAAGAAAAGTTTTAAGGCAGCGGTTCCAACTGCTGATAAAAGATTCATATGTTCGGGGCTAATATCGGCGGCCACAATACCCTAAGGGCCGTGGCTCATGGCCGTTGCTGTAGAATATGTTTGCGGCTTCATCCGTGGACATAAGATGGATATTGGTTTAGTTCTTGTGACTGGTGGAAATATTTTATGCCAGTGGCTATAATAGCTGCAGATAAACCCAACATATATCCGCTATTTCTATGAATTGCTGACATAAGATCTGTCCACAAATTTTTTAACAACGGTTGTGTCAGCGCCTTCTTAACTGCTGATATAATATTATATCAACGAACTTTCAAATTTTGTCAACGACTTCCAACTGCTGACAAATAGTCGTTCTCATGTAATGATAGGAGGTAAGAATGCCGGAGTCTTCATGATTAGTTCATGTTCACAAGGTTGTAAGTTAGACGAACACTCCGACATCAGCAAATATGAAGGCTGTGGGTGAAGGGGTGGTCAACAAGGGGCCGATGGTGCACTGTGGAGTGGGATGGTGGTGGAAGGTGGGACCATTGGGCAGGATGAGATCGTCAAGTGGGTAAAGGGCCAGTCGGCGGATTTGAGACGTTGCGGTCCTTGGCGTGACATTACTGCTGCTAGTGGACGACGTGGGGTTATGGAGGGGCACATCAGCCTACATCTGTAGTTTGGGTGCAAGTCGGTGGCGTTGGAGGTGGAGCAGGATGAACACATGATCGGCGATGCTCTCAACATCAAGGGAGAGATCTTCCACCGTCCATAAGAAAGAAGCACACAAAGACATAGAGGGACAGAGACTTACCGGAGGAACCTGCGAACACCGACGGGGAGGAGGAACCACCGGCGCCGTGGAGGAGGATCCACCGTAACCACCAACAAAGCCTTTCTGCAACCCCTCAAAAAACCCTCCAGAAATGTCGCGTCGTTGCCGCAAGGCCCGCAAGCCAAAACAGAGGAAGAAAGGCGGGGAGGGGAAAGATTAGGCACGTCGGGGGTGTTTAATTGTTTTTTTTTTCCTCTTTTGCCCGCCAACGAAGGAAGAGGTCTTTGGGAAATTTTGGCTTCTATTTTAATAAAAAATCTTGAGATGAAATTTATTTATAGATATCTATAATATTTATTTTTTTATTAGTAGTTGTCTCCCTAGTATGTTGAATATAATAACATGATCTAATTATTGTGAAATTAAAAAAAAACTTCATGAAATTTTTGTGACATAAGCTTTTTTATATATATGCATGCTTTATATAAGTCATTCCCTGGTGAGAGAAGACTATGATTTTGGAGTTGATTTTTCCCTAAATCAATCTTGGAAAAACTAATGATGTGGTAGGGCCTTTTGATACAGTCTCGCCGTAGCATAACACGGATCGTTAGATTTCAATCCAACAGCGAAGCTCTTCACTACATCCGTGTTCGATGTTCGGATGCTCGCGTGTTCGGAATTCTCTTTGCTCGGTGTTCAGTGCTGCTCGGTATATATAGACAAACCGTTAGATTAAAATCTAACGGTCCGCACTGATAATATGGCGAAGCCGTACCCAAAGACCCCGTTGTATCATAACATTACTCTATATATGTAACATATTACATATATGTGTGTGTGTGCTATTGCTGAAGGACACGGGCACAGGTTAAGGCCGCGGAGGTCAACAATGGTTATGTTTCCTCATGACTTGCAGAATCCTGTACTGGAACATTAGGGGCGTGTCTAATAATGCCTCTAGGAGATCTTTGTGCAGGACTATCAAGGAAACAAATGTTGATTTAGTTGCTATTGCTGAGCCTATGCTTTCTTACGGACGGGCTGCCTCCTTATGTAACTACCTAAACATGCAAAGCTGTGCCGGTAATGATGGCGATCACTCTAAAATATGGGTCTTCTGGCGTAATCTCACCTTGCAGGCTTTATCCTCTTCAGACCAACAGGTTACCTTTTCTGTCCTCAAAGATGGCGACCTTCACATGATCATTTCCTTTGTGTATGCTAGTTATTCCTCCAGTCTCCGAAGGAGTCTCTTTGATGAGCTGATTACCTTCTCTGATACTGTGTCTGTTCCCTGGCTTATCGGGGGGGATTTTAATTGCATTTCTGATCCTAGTGAGAAGATTGGAGGCCGCCTTTGCAACATGCAATCTATGGTGGATTTCAATGCGTTCATTCATGCGTCTTCCCTATCTGATGTTGGCTTTGTTGGATCCCATTTTACCTGGTCCAACAACCGCACTGGGCAGGCTTCTATCAAGGCCAGGCTTGATCGCTTTTTCTACAACAATGATTTCAGTAATAAGTACCCAGGGACTAATGTGCGGCATCTCACTAGGCGTACCTCTGATCACTCTCCTTTGCTGATATACTCTGAAGAGATTGTTCGTGCTCCGGCCAGATTTGTCTTTCAGGCAATGTGGACTACTCACAGTTCTTTTCTTGACACTGTTAACAAGGTCTGGAAGGAGAACAATAATTGCCACCCAAATCCTTTCATCACTCTCTCTTCCAAGCTCAAGGCTGTCAAGCAGGCCCTTCGGATCTGGAATAAAGAAGTCTTTGGTAACATTGACAGTAATGTTGTTTCTACGGAAACTGAGCTAAGGATCAAACAGGAACATTTTGATAGCGATCCTACTCCTGAGAACCGATCACTCCTGGGGGAGGCCACTGCTCATTATAAGAAAGCTCTGCACTGTCTTAACACTTTCTGGGCCCAGAAGGCGCGCATGGACTGGATGGACAAGGGGGATAGAAATTCTGCCTTTTATTAGGCTGTTGTCAAAGGTAACAGAAGACGTAATAGAATTCAAAGGATCCAAATTGATGGCATCTGGTCGGAAGATCAGCAGGCCATCCGTCAAGAAGCAGCGCAATTTTTTGGTAATCTCATGCAGACTGCTCCTCATTGTATCGACCAAGCTCTTTTGGATGTCATTCCTTCGTTGATTAGTGATGATCAGAATAAATTTCTTTGTGATAACCCCTCCATGGATGAGGTGAAAAATGCTGTTTGGAGTATGAATGGGAACAGCTCACCTGGTCCCGATGGATTCACTGGTATTTTCTTCACTTCTTGCTGGGAAATTATTAAGCTTGATATCTTTGCCGCTGTCACTGGTTTCTTCCAAGGTCACTCTTTACCGAGGGGCGTTACTTCTACTCTTATAACCCTTATTCCTAAGAAGGCCCACCCTGCCTCTTTTAATGACTTCCGGCCTATAAGTCTGTGCAATTTCTGCTATAAGATTGTCTCCAGGATTCTCTGTGACAGATTAATTCCTATTCTTCCCGGCATCATCTCTGAAGAGCAGGGCGCCTTTGTTAGAGGGCGCTTTATCATTGACAATGTGTCTCTCTCTCGCCAGCTTGTTCGTGATGTTAACAGGAAGAGCCGCGGCGGAAATGTTATTTTTAAGTTGGACATCAGAAAGGCCTATGATAGTGTTGAGTGGGATTTCTTATTTGCGGTTCTCAGGAAGTTCGGTTTTGCTTCTAGATTTGTTTCTTATATTGGAATGCTGCTCTCAAATTGTTGGTTTTCTGTCTTGGTTAATGGCTTCCATGCTGGTTTTTTCAAATCCTCTAGAGGTCTTCGGCAGGGAGACCCAATCGCTCCTACCCTCTTCATCATTATGGAAGAGGTGCTCAGTAGAGGTTTAAAATACCTTGTATCTTCTGGCCGACTATCTCCTTATGCAGGCCCTCGAGGGTGTCCTTCCCCGTCCCATTTACTGTATGCTGATGACACCCTCGTGTTTACCAATGGCAGCAGTCAAAATGTGAAGCACCTTATGCAATTCCTCAACAGATATTCCTCATCTTCTGGTCAGCAAATTAATGTTGGGAAAAGTTCTTTCATGATCTCCAAGAACAGCCCCGCTCAATCTGCTCACAGAATCGCTCATCTCACTGGGTACTCTAGACAATCAGGCCCGATGGTCTACCTTGGTGTTCCTCTTAGAGCTGGGAGGATCCTAACCTCATATTACAAGTCTCTTATTGAAAGGATTAATGCTACTCTTGGTAACTGGAAGGCAAAGTTCATCTCTCAAGCTGGTTGGGTTGTCCTCATCAACTCTATCCTCAGTTCTCTCCCGGTCTACTTGGCTACCGCCTCCTCCATTCCCAATAGCATTGTTCATTATTTAGAGAAGGTTTCTGCTGCTTTCTTTTGGAATGGATCTGAAGGTGGTCGTCGCCGTCATTGGATTGCCTGGCATAAAATTCAATGTCCCAAGGTGGAGGGAGGCCTTGGAGTTCGAAATCTACATCATGTGCAGACCTCTCTTGCTGTTAAATATTTGTGGAACATTCGGCATGGCAGCTCCCTTTGGTCTAATTATGCGAGAAGGCGTTTTGCTGGAAAAAACTATTCTCTTATCCCTGGCTTGGCCAAAAGCATGTGCGCTGAAGCCAACTCCATTATTCATGCCAACACTAGATGGATTCATGGTAAGGGTGACAAGATCGATATTATCAAAGACACTTGGCTAGGGGACAGACCGATAGCCACTTTCCTCCCTGGCCTTTCACATAATTCCACTCTTCGGGATGTCGTTATGGACGAATCCCACCCGTTGCGGTCAGTTATTCCCTCTCATATTCTGATCGGTTTATCCCTCACTACTGAAGATGACAGATGCATTTGGGCGGCCTCCTCTACTGGTATTTTCACTACCAACTCTGCCTATCATTTACTCAGACACAAAGCTCCTCGCCGGCTAGCTATTATGAAGATTTGGAACAATAGCTTCAACCCTAGGGCCTCTTTGTTTTGCTGGAAAGTTCTTAATAGGGCTGTGCGAGTGGACGGTAGAATTTCTGAATGTGGTATTTCCATGGTCTCCAAATGTTCCTGTTGTTCCTCTCCCCAGTGTGAAGACCTTAACCACATCTTCATTCATAGTGAAAGCGCAGTCACTATGTGGAACTGGTTAACTCCCCTAGTGAGTACCAAAGTCTATCTTCATCATCACATTACGACCAGAATCTGGAATTTCATTCAGAACTCGGATATTCAGTCCCCTGCTGGTTATATCGCTACTTACTGTCTGGTCCTCATGCTTTGGGCGCTTTGGAAAGGAAGATGCTCAACCAGATTTGAAAATAAGAAAATCCAGCCTGTCGACATGATCAGAAATATCAAGAATTATATTGGTTTTGCTCTCCACAAGAAAAACTTTAGGACTGCTCCGTCACGAGCTGAAGTGGACGTTCTCCATTATTATGGATTCTCTTATCACCAATCGCCCCAACATGTTAAGATGGTTCGATGGATCCCCCCCATTGAAGGTTTTTGTTTGAATGTGGATGGAGCCTCTAAGGGTAACCCTGGTCCTTGTGGTGGAGGCGGGTGTATCTGAGACAGACATGGCAAAGTTCTTGCGGCTTTCTTTAGCTATTATGGCGAGGGTGACAGCATCACTGCCGAAACAAGGGCCTTATGTGACGGTCTTCGTCTTGCTCACTTTCTGGGAGCTCATATTTCTATTGTCTACTCTAATTCCTTAACTTTGGTTTCTTCCTTTCAGCGCGAAGTTTGTCCTAACTGGCGCATCCAGCGCTGGTGGAGGTCTGCTAGAGATCTTCTTCATTTGGATCAACCTGCCTTCACTCACGTCTATAGAGATACCAACCAAGTTGCGGACAGGCTTGCCAATCAAGCTGTCATCTCTTTGAGTAATATGGTCTATTGGGGTGCTGATAACCTTCCAATCTTATGTAAGGGGCCTCTGTGTATTGATAGAACAGGTTTGTTCAGTGTTAGGCTGACCTCATGAGAGCGTGGATCTTACTCTGTACCTCCTTTTTCTTCTATATAATTAGGCCCAGAGTTTTTCAGCTGGTGGAGTGGGTCCATTCTCCCTTGCTGGGGGAGGGTGCACTCTCCTAGCTCGACCTCTGAGGACCTGTTTCATCTAAAAAAAAAAAATGTGTGTGTGTGTGCGCGTGCGCATATAAATATATATCATATGGCGTCATCACCGGGTAACATTTCTGTCCAGCCAGGATAATATCACTCTCTCGTTTAATGGCATCAAGGAATTCTTGTCTTACAAAATAGCAACCGCTGAACACTAATTTATCCAATCACCCTAGTCTCCTAATTCATCACATAAAGAGATTAACAAGAGATAGATTATATTTTAAACATTTTTAAATATTTTTGTTACAATATCCTAACTCAACAACAATGATTAGCATAAAAATTAATTAAGCTTATTAAAACATTTAAATTTGTTTTCAAAGATTTATAGGTCTATAGACCCAACCTATCACAAATTCATAGGTATTGCATACACTATTCATACATTATTTTTTTACTTTTTCTATTTTGTATTAATTTAACTGCTTAGTTATATCATATTTATCTAAAAATTATTTTTAAAGACATCTTTAAGATTAGTAATAAAATCTATTTTTTAAATAATTATATTACTATTACATTTGTAATGTACGTAAAGCAACAAGTTTGTAAAGTAATTAAATATATCTCAAATTTTAGAATCTTTTTTAATGAGTCTTAATGATCTCTTTTAACCAAACATGGTTTGACGTGTCGTTGTGTAGCGGCGGGGATCGATTGTATCAGATCATACATGGGTAGGAACGATAAAAATAGCGTGAGGCACACGGGCGATTTGCCACCGCCATCGCCATTGTTTGTTGTTGTAGCTTTTTGTTGTGAATAATTACAGCATGGCAATGTATCTTCCGTGCCAAATTATTCTTGGCCCCAATCGGATTGGTCAACGATGCAATTGATATGACAAACCTTGCTCAATCTCCCTAGGTCAAATGGAAATGTTCAACTTACTCTCATAATTTTTTTTTTATCAAATATGTCTTATAATTATTTATTGATAAATATGGTGTGCCACAACCATTTCCCCGGTTCACCCTTCACTTGGGTAATTAACTTTTATCGATCGACCATCCCGTACGTCAGAATTTCAGAAAGTATTCTTGCAAACCACAAACTATATACATCTCCCTTGCTGCTATCTTTCTTCTTTATTCTAGACTCCAATTTTTCTGTTTGTCTCCTGAGTTTTACGATGTTCTTATTCAAGCAACAGCAGCAGCAGCAGAGGAGTTGGGCTGGTCATCTTCTTGTTCTGGTCCAAGGACGAGTGCCCTGAGCATGGCGTTGCTCCAGACCTCCATGTGCACGAACAGATGGCCGCAGTCGGAGCACTCGTGATAGCGGACCCAGGGGAGCTTCCGTGCGACGTAGCGCTGCACCTCCGGGTCGAGGATCCGGTCGTCGCCGCCCTGCCAGACGTGAACGGCGGCGTTGGCGGAGGAGGAGCCGCCGCCGTCTGCGTGCCGAGGGAAGGGGTCGGCCAGCTGCATGGGTTCGAAGTCCCAGTCACCGAACGCCACCATGAGATCTCGGTAGAGGGATTCATGGATGCCCTGCCGCGTCACCTGTTCCCTTGTTGCCGTCGTGTTGCCCAGCATCTCCAAGATCTCCTGGTCTTGACGGCAGGAGACGTATGGAAGTCCCGCGAGGGCGGCTACTCTCATAATTAAAGTGATATTGTAGGGATTTTTGATTTTAGGTCCATTTGTTGACCTCCCAATTATTTTTAGGTCTATTGACCAGAAAATTATTTCTAAGTCCAATTACTCAATTTTCATTATCTTCAGCCCCTTCCGTCTATGTCCCGTGAGGGCTCCGTTTGCCAGTGACCAAAGGGGGCGAGCTTCACAAGGGGTTTCGCAGGGGGTCCAGCAGGGGCTTCAGAAGGAGGGGCTTCGCAGGGGGTGCGGCAGGGGCTTCGGAAGGAGGGGCTTCGCAGGACGGCTTCTCCACTTCGGCAGGGGCGCGAGGGCGAGCTTCGGCAGGGTGCAAGTGCGAGATCTGCAGGGCGGCGAGCAGGCGGGGAGGAGGAAGACCGTGGCACAGAGGCCGTGGAGGGACACGAGGCGGCGACTGAACTCGAGCAGCATGGTGATGTGGCCGACGCCGGGGCTGGGGAGGATGGCAACGTGTGGAGGGGCGGGGTGTCGTCGGGGATGGGGTCGGTGGCCTCGGCGGGGGGAAGCTCGACGAGGCGGAGGACGTCAGGGAGGGGCGGGAGGGAGCTGAAGAGGTTGGCGCCGGAGGTGTCCCCGGGGAGGCGACGAGGGTGTTGTCGGGGATGGGGTCGGTGGCCGTCAGGGAGGCGGCAGCCGAACTCGAGCAACGGGGTGATCTAGCCGACGCCGGGACAGGGGAGGATGGCAATGTCCGGAGGGGCGTCGACGTCGTTCTCCATGGCGGGGAAGGCCGGGACGGAGCAGGGACGGCGAGTTTTGAAGGACGTGGGTAATTTTAGTGTACCCACCGTCAGTTAACTTTTGGACCTAGAAATAAAGTTTCACTCCAAATGGACCGGATGTTAACAAGTTTTGGTCAAAGGACTTAAAATTAAGTCATAGGTAAACAAATGAACCGGTAGTTGATTTGCACGATATTGTATCCTTATATGTAGGGTTGTTCATGGGGGTTGTTCATGGGTCGGTTAGACCCGGTTCAGCCTAACTTTTGGGAGAACCAAACCGAATCGGCCCCCATTGGTAAACCTAACCGGTTCAGTTCAAATCGAACACAGTAAAAAATGTGTGTTTTAAAGGGAGGTCGCGAGGTTCGAACTTGCGACCTCCCTGCGCATCCGCGGTAGGCGCGCCACAGTCCACTGGACTACAAGCACCCCTGTGAAATAAATATTTATTAATTAATTATATATATTTGGTTCATTTCGATTTCACAAAGTGAAACTGAACACAAGGAGTGTGGAAACCTAACCGAACCGAACTGAACTTGTTGGTTCAGTTCTTCTGGTTGGACCAAACATTGAACAGCCCTACTTATATATAATAAGCTAACTAACTTAGTCATTTGGATGTATATTAATCATTGATGTTGAAACTATTGGAGTAAAGCTTGTTAGCTATTAAGTAACCAATTATTTTTTACTAAATAATTATGCCAAATTTGATTTTTAGCAGCAATTTTACTAGCAGCCAATTTATATTTGCTGTTAATTAATAGCTTTTCTTACGAATAGCTTCTAATAAAACAACTACATAGTTACAGAGATTATTACATTTAGTAGCAATAATGATTAGCTGTTAATAAACAGTTTTTTTAAATATTAGCTACCAATTATTCTAATGGGATGACCATTATCTTTTACTAGCATATTTATTAGCTATATTACCATTTAGAGTTAGGGATATTTTGGGGGGAAAGTTAATTTTTGTGGAAACCTACTACTCCCGCGGGATTTTGTTGGAATTTGGAAATAATCGCACCGTCGCACACCAAGCCCCGTGCCTCCTCACGTATGCCCCTGACAGGTCGGCCGCCGCTCCCTCGCTGACCCATCCAGGTGATCGCCTGCGACCCATCGAGGTGGCCGGTATCGCTACCAGGCCACCCACCGCTCCCTTGCTGACGACTGCCGGGCCCCCTGCACGCTTCGCAAGATCGCAGCAGCCGTCAGCGACTGCCTATGGGCCCCTGCGGATGATTCACCTCTCGCGCGCGGGCCCTGCACGGCCTCTCGCCTCTCGCGCGCGGACGACTGCCTGCGGGCCCCTGCGGACGATTCCTCTCGTGCCCGGTCGGTCTCACGCGCGGACGACTGCCGGCCGGCCCAGCACGCTTCGCAAGCGCCTTCGCCTCTCGCGGACGATTCCTCTCTCGCGCGGACGACTGCCGGCTCTGCACGCTTCGCAAGTCTTCATAGCAGTCGCGGTCGACGCCTTCGTGATCGCTTGCTGATGTGAAGATCCCATGAGTCGACGCGTCCCCCTTGAATGCACGAGCAACCGCTGGCATCTGCTTTGCCCTTCGGCGTCCTTGTTGATTGCGAAAGGAAGGCCCATCTTGACGTAAGGCCGGTCTGGTAAGTGCATGCTATATACTTGCATAACAACTTGTGCGCAGGCTGCAACAAATCCGTCGTTCAACCTCCTCACCGACGGGCTCACACACTCGACATTGCAGCGACCCTCCCTTCAGCAACCCTCTACATTAGCGTTGTCCTGCATTTTCTGGATTGTCCACTGAAGTTTGTCACCACCAGACATCTTCCTGACCCACTTGCACATATCCGGCATTTGCAGCACCATCGCTTGTCCCCGTCTGCAACATAAGACCTCCTATTGGTGGCGGCTCTAAATATGGAGATAATATATCAAGTTCTAACAACAAGCATGGGGATCGAACTTTTGTCCAAAGTAAACATGTGGGAAGAGGAGGTTACAATCGGCCGACAACATCTACCCGAGTCCAACCAGCTGTGCCAACCATTCCAACTCCATCGGTATTTTACTCTACTTCAAATAGTTTATTTTTTTTATTTTATCAATATATGGATAAATTGTTGTGTTTAATTTTATGTAGGTGTAATTTAATTGGACATGGATGAATCCTTCTTTATTATTTTCAAAAATAAAAAAGTTAACACAATGGATGTTGAAATTTCAAATTAATTGACACAAAAATGGTTCTGGAACATTTTTGACTCTTTAGTACAATTAATGAAAATAGGAATAAGAATTATATGTAACACATGCATCTTTAGAGTCAACTTTAACATATATCAGATGCCGTAGGACATATATATGGTTTGACATTATTGTGTTTTTGGCCTTAAGGAATAACGTAGAAAGACGAAAATTATGTTCAGGTAGAAAATCATCTTTCAAAAAAAGCAAGGACATCTACATGCACCAAGCTTATATGCTCTCTATTTTCTAGGATTAGAACATGTTGCAAATAATATTTTAATCTTATTAAATTCAAGATAAATGTTTCCTTACCTTTATGTCTACCAGTACCCTTTATATTGTTAACTATTATATCTAATAAGTGTGAGTTTGAAGTTTGTGTTCTCCATTCTAGTGATATTTATGTTTGTATTGGACTATAGGGAATTATTACCTAGATCAAATTTGAGAAATGCAACAAGAAATATACTAGTTGAAAATGAAGATATTCACGCTAAGAGGTATATATATTGATATAGATAAATGTACTTTCTTTAATTCTATCATTATATCATTTTTATTTAAAGTATCGTGTCACTTTTTATATTTTTATGTTTCAATTTATTATTTTAAAAATCTGAGACAAATAAGAAGCTTACATTAACATTTGATTATTTTCTCACATTGTATAGTCATTTATAATGAATAAGTGTTTGCTATATAGGAAGTAGAGAAGAACCAATCAAATGGTGCTATAGATAAAAGTTGGATTCGTAAACCAAGGTATAATTATTACTCCATTAAGTTTTGTAACTTTAATATTAAAATACTTTAAACATTTACAACTTTTTTTGCCCTTGGTTGAAATAGGGCAAGTGATGAGTACAAGGCGGGAATTAACAAGTTCTTGGACTACGCATTTCAGAGGACTGCTATTGGAGAGAAAATATTATGTCCTTGTAACAGTTGCAACAATTGTCTTCTCATGTTCCGTGAAGATGTTGTTGATCATCTTATATGTGAAGGTTTTACTCAAAATTACACTTGTTGGTACTTCCATGGTGAAAGAATGAACAACTCTATGCAAATCAATACCCAAAATCAAGGGCATGACAAATACCATGGAGATCATGAGGCCATGTATGGAGTATTAGAAGATGTATATGCAAATACATCACAAAATGATGACAGAACTCAACATGATAAAACAGAATGCATTCACTTGGAGACAGATGAGTTCTTTACTCTGCTAAAAGATGCTGACAAAGAGTTGTATCCTGGTTGTGACACTTACACTAAACTTTCATTCCATATTGCATTATTTCATGTCAAGTGTTTTAATGGGTGGAGTGATAAGTCTTTCGATATGCTGCTTGAAATATTAAGGAAAGCACTTCCAGAAGGTAAAACACTGCCAAGTTCTTATTATGAGATGAGAAAATAATTAGAGATTTGAGACTTGATTACAGGAAGATTCATGCTTGCCCTAATGATTGTCAGTTATATTGGAAATAGTCTACTAATGATGATTCATGCCGTATATGTAAAGCTTCAAGATGGAAAAATCCTGAGTCTTCACAAGGAAAAGATTTTAGAACTAAGAAAGGAAAATCTCCAGCAAAAGTTCTTCACCATTTTCCTTTGATCCCAAGACTTCAAAGATTGTTCATGTCTTCTAAGACAGCTTCTTTTCTTAGATGGCATGATGAACATCGAATTAAAGATGGCTTGCTTCGTCATCCTGCAGATTCACCAGCATGGAAAACTTTGATTAGCATCATCCTTTGTTCTCTGCAAATGCTCGCAATATTAGACTTGGTTTGGCTAGTGATGGCTTTAATCCATTTAGAACTATGAATACTATGCATAGTAACTGGCCCTTGTTATTGATGATCTACAATTTGCCTCCTTGGATGTGTATGAAACAACCTTCTATCATCATGTCATTACTTATTGAAGGCCCTCATAGTTCTAGAAATGATGTTGATATATATTTGCAACCATTGATAGATGAGTTGAAGGAGTTATGGAATAGTGGTGTAGATACAAATGATTCATCAACAAATGAAATATTTCGAATGCGTGCTGCATTGATGTGGACCATCAATGACTTTCCTGGTTATGCTGATTTATCAGGATGGAGCACTAAAGGGATGATAGCATGTCCTAAATGTCACAAAGACACATGCTCAAGGCAATTGAAGCATGGACGTAAGCAATGTTATTTAGGGCATCGAAGATTTCTCCCACATGATCATAAATTCTGAAAAGAAAAGGCTTCATTTGATGGTAGCGAAGAACATCGAGATGCACCACGTCCTTTATCAGGTGATATTGTGTTGGATGAAACAGAGGATATGAATGTTATATTTGGAAAAAAGTACACAGTTAAAGGATTTACAAAGAAAAGAAAAAAGGATCTTCCCCAACAATCACCATACAATTGGAGGAAAAGAAGCATCTTTTTTGACTTACCATATTGGAAGGATAATCTTATTCGACATAACTTGGATGTCATGCACATTGAAAAAAATATATGTGATAATATACTTGGGACATTATTGGATCTTGAAGGTAAAGATAAAGACAATATTAAGTCTCGATATGACTTAATGGACATGGGCATAAGGAACTACACCCGCAGCACCGTGGAACAAGGGTATTCCTTCCTCCTGCATGCTTCAATATGGATGATAAAGAAAAGAGATATTCTGTAGAGTGTTGAAAGAGATTAAAGTTCCAGATGGTTATGCTTCAAACATTTCTAAACGTGTTAAAGGGAATAAGCTATTGAGCTTAAAAAGTCATGATTGTCATGTGTTGATGCAGCAACTACTTCCATTAGCTTTGTGGAGATCTTTGCCTAAGAAGGTAACAATTATTGATTGAACTATGCAACTTTTACAAGGCAATTTGTTCAAAGACACTTCGTATAAGTGATCTACAATTATTGGAATCTCGTATTGCTTTGACTCTTTGCCAAATGGAAAGGATTTCCCCGCCATCATTTTTTTACAATTATGGTGCATTTATCAATTCATTTGGCTGAAGAAGCAAGACTAGCTGGACCAGTCTAATATCGTTGGATGTATCCTATTGAAAGGTATGTATATTCAAATTGCTTATTTGATTACTAATATTTAGTGAGCTATATTCATTTAATCAAGTTCCCATGTATTGGTACTTGATGACATTAAAATCATATGTACGCAATAAAAGTCATCCAGAGGGTTCAATTGCTCAAGGTTACTTGGCAGAAGAATGCTTAACATTTTGTTCAAGGTACTTGCATAACATAGAGAGCAAATTAACACGACCAGCAAGGAATTTTGATGAAACAATGGATGTTGAATCGGAGGAGTTCTCTATTTTTTCAAAATCCGGTCGTGGTCTAGGTAGCTTTGATGTGGTTTTATTAGATCATACCACATTAGTACAAGCTCATCGATTGTGCTCTTCAATTGTGATGCAATCAACCCTTTTATTCAGTAAGTAACTTATTAATTAAATGGAAGTTATGATATTGTGTTTATTTGTGTTATATATTCTAATGAATTCAAATTTGCGGAATTCTTCTCAATGCATTATCAACTCAATATCGTGGGCCAGGGATATTGAAAGAAAGCATAATGAACAGTTTCATATATGGTTTAGAGATAATGTAAGTGGATAAGTAACACATTTGTTGTTTTTACCATACAACATTAAAATTAACTAACATTATATGCATCTGAACATTGAAAATTTTTAGGTAAAAGAATTGGTTGTAGGAAGGGATGCACTTCAATATCAACAACTTGAACGCTTGGCGCTTGGCCCAAATTGTTTGGCTCGGAGGTACAAAGGATTTATCATCAATGGATTTAGGTTTCATATCAAGGATGTTGAAATGGAAAGAAAAGTGCAGAATAGTGGAGTTATGGTTGAAGCTAAAACTTCAAGCTTTTCAAGTGCCAAAGATAGAAATCCCATCACAGGAGATGTAGCCTATTATGGTATACTGAGAGACATAATAGAGTTAGAATATGGACCAAAATTCACGATTGTACTATTTAAATGTGATTGTGTTGATGTTTTATCTGGGTCCGGAGTGAAGATAGATGAATTTGGTTTAACAATTGTGAATCTTGATAGAATATTAAACAGGCATAGAGTTTCAGATGAGCCATACATCTTGGCATCTCAAGCTGAGCAAGTGTTCTATTCAAATGATCCTATTGACAAGGAATGGCATGTTGTTGTAAAAGCTCCACCAAGAGATTTGATTGATTTGATTGAACAGAATGATAATCAGACATTTTCAGAAGAAGAATGTCAAAGGAATTTGGATACTGAGCCACCTTCAGGTGAAGTATTTGAAAATTTCATCCAAACTGAAGGGAATGATGTAACTTGGTTAAGAACAGACATTGATGGGAGATACGAGGATTTGTAATATTAGGTAATTATTTTATTTTCTGTTGTATTATTAGGTAATTACTTTACTTTCTGTTGTATCATATATGAATAAGTATTATAGTCCTACTGTCCTGTTAGTCAAAGCTGAAACTCCTTTATATATACATCAAAATCCTGGTCAACATAGGTTCTGGGCTTCCAGAAGTTATGCTACACTTTGTTAAAAAAAAAAAGTGCCCAGTCGACCAGCCATGTGAATATATGTTCATATATATGTTAGCACATGCCCTGCTACCGATAGTTATAATCTGTTGTTGGCACATGTGTTAGTTTTATTCTTTGTTCATATATATGTAAATATCACCTAATTGATTTATTTCTATTCTTTGTTCTATTCTTTGTGTATATATGTGGGTTGATTTTTTATTTGTATTCAAATGATAGGGCATACAAGACACTTCTCAACTACAACTCACTTCTAAATCCAGGCAGAAAAATTCAACACTCCATCTCAGAAAAATTCAATCTAGTAGGGCATTGTCAGGAACACATACCAGGGAGGATCTTGAATCACTCACACAGCCAACACATGTTGAAGAACATGATGACCATTTAGAAGAGTCTTCAAGTCATGATTTAGATAACAATGCAGGTAATGTAAAGGTGTTCAATAGATTTATAACTTTCTTTCACATTGTCATATGATTGTCTAAATATTTACAAGTGCACAAAAGAAAATTCGTGGAGTTACTCGATGTCTAGATCTACTAAATATGGATAGAAGAAAACTTTTAACTGTTGATGCGAATGATTTAGGCCAACCAGTTGGACCAAATGCTAGAAAGTTGGCAAGCTACTTGGGTACTATTGCTCGCAATCCACAAAAAGCTCCATTAACATGGGAAGATTGGAGGAAGATGCTATATGAATCACATGTGGGATCTTGTGAAGGTACTAATATATAATTATTTAAATCCTTTACAATTTGTATGTTGATCTATATATTCTTTCAAAACTAATGAACATGAGAAGTTTGAGGTCGATGATGCCTTATATATATGGGCAATGAAAAGCCTTGGAAATAAATGGAAGAACTTCAAATGCAGTCTTAAGAAAAAATATGTGGATGCTATCAATGTTGGTGATGATGTTCTAAATATATCTGATCCACGAGTAGATCGAGCACAATGGAAGGACCTTGTCAACTTTTGGAGGACTGAAAAAAGTAAAGTAAGTAATAAACATTTGAAACTCTTTAATATAATAATATATCTATGTATTCTCTAATATTTCTTATAAATTTCTAGCAACGAAGTGCCATGAACAAGTTGAATCGTGAAAAGCAAATAGTAGGTCATACTACTGGTTCAAAAAGCTTTGCAATGATACGTGAGGAGATTGTAAGTGTACCATACAACATTGTCATGTTTGTGACACACATTATATATTTTGTCTTGATTGATTTTTTTTATTATCTTTGTTACAGCGTCAAAAAAGAGATGATGCAAGAAATCCTTCTAGAGCAGAATTGTTTAATATAACACATACTCGAAAGGATGGTCATCCAGTTAATGAAGAATCAGCTAGAGTTATGGTAAATGATTTATTAACATATTAGGCCTTTCCTTTTATTATTAAATGATGTCTAACTTTTTATTAATTTTATTAGGCTATGTTGCAAGAAATGATGGCATTGTTAATGAAAATAATTTTGTAGCCTTATAGATTGGTGATTATGTGTGTATTTCTATTTTGTATTTCTGGTTTCATACAAAAGAAGAGCATTGTTAATGGAAGAATAAAAGTGGGGATATTGCAATATGTGTATATACATGTATAAAATAGTTGGAATGTTGTCCTTCAATTGCTTGCATTCCTCCGCTAAAAAGAACACAATCTATAAATAATTTAGCATTGGTGTTTAAATAGTCCAGACTACTTCCAGAGGTTATGTTCAAACCAGACAGAGATCAAGTGGTTAGTGAGACACAACTGCCATCAACAGTTGTATGAAATCAGAAAACATGTGATGTTGTTTTGTTATAGCATCCATGTATGATTCCATGTTATGTTATAGCATCCATGTATGATCTTTTGTATGAAACCGTAGTATGATGCTATTCTTTTGTATGATTCCATGTTTTTTTGGCCTTATATATATCAATTTTTTTATTTTTTGATTAACTGTTTTCTACTTATTTGATAAAGTAGGGTATGTTGCAAGAAGTTTCCTTTTATTAAATGATGTCTAACTTTTTGGCCTTTCCTTTTATTATTAAATGATGTCTAATTTTTTATTAATTTTATTAGGGTATGTTGCAAGAAGTTTTCTCTCCAGAAGAAAATACATCTCCTAAGGCAATGAAGGATGACCTTCTATCCCAAGTATTAGGAAAAGATAAGCCAGGACGCATAAGGATGCTTGGATTAGGTCCTACACCTTCTAGTGTATATGGCCCTGTGTCCACTCGTGCTCAAGCTCTACAAATGGTTAATCAAGTCAAGACATCATCTGAGATTGTTATATCTAAAATGTTTGAAAAAATAAGGAAATGAAGGTGGAACACGAAAAAAATGAAGGAATCATATGAGAATCATCTTAATAATTTGCATGCAGAAATTGGTACACTTAAAGACTTGATGCAGCAAAATATTGAAAATTATCAGGTAAAATTTTTAATTTATACTATCTTGCATGCAAATTAGTTTAATGATGTATAGAATAAACTTATTTGCTTTGTTTTTCTTAATCAGGCACATGATGGTAATGCATCGCCTTCAATTCATTCATCTGCTTCAAGTTATGAAGTACAACATCATAATGTGAGAATTATGTCTATTTTTATGCATATTACTTGATGGAATTCTCTTTTTTTAATAGCATTTAATTTCATCCAACTGATGGATTAGGCTAGAATTCCCATCCAAGACCCTCGTGAAATTTTTTCAAAAAGGACAACACAATTACATAGTGAGGTACATATTTGACATGTCAATATTGTTTTGAAACCATATTTTAAAGATCTTGTTGAATGAATTATCTTGTTATTCACAGGTGCAACGAGGATTAAAGAAAAGGGGAAGAAATGATGACAATGTGAATGTTAAGGTAAATACAACTCTTAATGTTATAGTTTGTTAGTGTATTATGATTAAAAGCTCTTTTTCTCCTTCTTTTTTTTGACAGGGAAAAGCGATGGTTTACTTAAAGAGTTTCAAAAAATCTCTTGTCAACGTGGCTCTTGCTACTATTGAAAGTAAAGATCCTTTAAAGAAGGTTGGAGGTTGTGACTTAGGATGTGAATACTAGGAAGTGGCTATAAATGTTGCTCTTGTTTATAATGAACCTCTCCCAAGACCATATGGACAATTCAAGACAATTGGAGATGCAATTGGGGCAACTATTGCTCGGCCTTTTACTCTTGTATGTTTGTTCAATTGTATATATTTCAATATTAATAACGTTATCAATTATATACTACATATGTCTTTTCTCTTGCAGGTCACAAGGGTAGAAGCTAGAATGATCTACATGAAGACAGCTTGAAATGAAACATTTTGTCATCTCTTTTTTCTTTTCTCCTTTGGACATTTCATGATGACCATGTCAGAACCACCTATATTTTGGATGTTTATTGAGACAATGTTTGGAAAACATATTTTACTCTTTTGCATTCGTCATTTCTAAAAATGTGCGATGTCGTGTGTGAATGGATGTATATGATGTCTTTTTCGTGGAAATGGATTAATAGATATGTACGATGTTTTGTGGTAGGTTTTTGCCAATGAATCATAAATGTTGTGGAAAGATCTATCGAATACAGATAGAAAAATGTACATTTTGATATATTTGTGTACAGGTGGTGTTGTATAATCAACTATAGTGATAATTTTAAATGTCACTGTTATAAACTTTTAGTAGCAAAAATATATGCTAGTATATGTTATACACACTTTTAGTGGCAATTATATTTGTTGTTAAAATATCTATTAGCAGCCAATTACTCCTTTTCAGTAGCTATTTAAGAAATGTTGTTAATACGTATAGTGACAAATATGTTCTAATTTTAAAAGAATAAATAATAGCCATTATATTAGCTTCCAATGGTATACAATGGAAGCAATTATATTTGCTACAACAAATAAAAATGATAGCCAAAAGAATAGCTACCAATAATAAATATATTTAGCATCAATTTTAAATGCTTATATTGCTAATTATTGTAGCCATTTAAATGGCTATCAAAAGTTTTTGCGACACTTAGACAACAAATAGAGTACAATTGTGCATATTTATAACAGCTTTTATAAGTGTCATTAAAGATTACTTTTAGAAGCTATGATTCTGAATGGCTGCTATTTACTTTTAGTGACTGGACTTATAACAGCCAACTTTTCGATGGCTGTTAAAAAGATTTAGTAGCCATTATTTTAGCTATAGCAGCATATAAAATTACTACTAAAAGTCACATTTGTTGTAGTAAGTGATTGAAATTAATGTTTAAATTTAAACTAATTACATACTAACTTATAATTTTGTAAATATAAAATTACATTATAATTGATAATATAACATTAACAACTCACGACACCACAACTTAATAGCGACCAAGGTTAAAAGTTTGTCTCTAAAATTAATATTTAGCGACTAAACATTGGCCGTTGTTGTATATATTCACACCATTAGCGACCAACGACACCTTGGTTGCTAGTTCTTCTTTAGGCTTTAGCGACCTACTATCCTATTGTCGCTAGTATAAACTTTATAGCGACTGACATTTCTTCGTTGTTAGCATACATGGTACGCTAGGGTGGCCATTAGCGACCACATGTAGCGACCAATCATAAAATGGTCGATATTACAATCCTTTAGCGACTAATATTGAAGTGGTCGTTGTGGGGTGAACTTGTAGCAACCATTAACTATTTTGGTCACAAATATATGTCTCATGTGACCAATTTTAATTAGTTGCTAGTGATTTGGTCGCTACAGACCCATTTTTTTATAGTAGCACTTAAGTCTAGGACATCATCTATGGCTTACGTGGAGGCTATCGAGGTGGTGCGGCCAACCTATAGCTCTAGAGAGCCGACGTGGAGGCTACGAAATGGTGCAATCGACCTACAGCTTCTGAAAGCCAACGTCATGATGGCCGACCTCCTAATGGCCAAGACGAGGAGGTTGCCTCCATATATATGAGGCGGAGGGCGCAATGGCTCGCGGGAATCTCGGACATTGTGACTCGTGTAACGATCTACTGACTCAAACGTCGGGATATCAGATGCGAAATATGTGATCGTAACGACAGTCATTAAAGTCACGACTTGAGCTACCTGGCGCGACAGTTACAGCGACGTGGCGCGACACTTGTGGGGTATCTGACGGTTCGCAAGTGTACGACCTATCATTATGAATAGGAAGATACTCAATGCTCACAAGTAGATTATTATGCTCTTCTGGTTAGATCATTCTTCTCGACTAACAGTTAATTTGAGTGTTAAATTGTATCTCCATCCAAATCTTTCAATGGACCTGCAACTTCTCGGACGTCGATCGAACAACAGTCACATCGATAGAGGGGTATGCTTCGGTCCTAACGGCCTCGGCCGGAGTTTCCCCGAGAAAAAAAAATAGTAACAACAACCATAAGTTCCTTGAAACTCTGAGGTACAATTTCTTCCTCCTCACTCCTCACTTAGTTGACAAATATCTTCCATAGGTGGAGAGAAGGGAAGCCAAAAGATATCGGAGAACACAGAGAAGAAGAGGATAGGAAATAGGCGAGGGAATGGAAGAAAGGGCCGGGAGTTACGAGCAAAAGAGGTGGGGGGAGGAGATGGTTTGTAAATAATGTTGCGATCGAGAGGAAGGAGGATGGGACCAAAGAGCGGGTGGTCATTGGGGGTTACGTACCTTTCAAAAAAAAAAAAAAGGAGCCACTCGAAACGAAGAAAACCAGCAGCTGCTTCACGAGGCCAGTAACAACAAGCTTTGCTTTTCTAAGCGAGGAAGCAAAAGACCAAACCTCGCATGCAGGCATGCGAGAAAGTTCGATCTCCTCCCTGGGACCAGCTGGTAAAGGTTCTCTATCCAAAGGAACTCGGAGAAAAATCGAAGTTTCCCTGGTGACGTTGACGTATTAGTTGAAGCAAAATTCTTGTCGCCCACGCACTCTCTTCTGCTGATAAGAATCATGCCGGAAACGAAAGCAACTCAACATTCGCCACGTACGAGATGGTATTAATGCACGTTGGAGTCCGCCGATTGGTCAAGTTATAATTAAGGTGTGTCGGCTAATTTACAGCGTTCGTGCCACCTGTTCGACCAAATGACAGAGAGACATGGTTTGATAAGACGATCGATGTTGTTCATATTATTTCCTGATTAATTAGGTGTAACACATTTAATTTCTAATGATTATTTCTATCTACAGTACTACAAGTAATAGGACATATGTCAGCGACTATTTTAGCCATTGACATATGTTAATATTATGTCAACAACTCACCTTAACAGTTGATCATATGTTAAACATATGTCAACGACTCTTTTTAGTCGTTATATATGTCAATAATTTTTTGTAGCCGTTGACATATGTTATCCTATGTCAATCACTATAGTAGCCGTTGACATATGTTACATTTATGTCAACGAAATAAAATAATCGTTGACATATGTTCATCATATGTCAACGACCTCTTATAACCGTTGACATATATCTTATATATCAACGGCTATTGTTAGTCACTGATAAAAAATCGTTGACAAATCATAATTCTCTTGTAACTACTTTTTTAGAATGCAAAAAAAGTCAAACTACGTCCCCGTTCACATGAGACGGATGTTGTCTCTTGCGCACTAATTATTATAATTGTTAATAACTATAAATTAAAAATGAGTGGCGTGGGTGTTGTCTCTTGCACGCTAAGAGTTCGTCGGGACAAGCCCTGTAAGTATTCTGCTTATTAGACCCGTGATTAAATGCTAATCTAATTCATAAACAATAATTATATACAAATTTATAGGGTAACTAACTGATTTTCTTTGTGAGTATGGATTGCAATCAAGAAAAGACCAAAATCGTTTTTGGGGCTTATTTTTTAATCATCTATACTTAAAAAATCTGTAGACACAATTTTATAATTTTGTTGAAGTTTTTTGTTAATTTTTCATATATTTATAGAGACAATTTTCATAAATATGTAAAAGCATCGTTTGTTTTAACTGTCCCTAACATATATCCTATTATATTACATATTTATGCTATTTATAAAATATAAATTCATAATTTATGACTTAAATTTTTATGTTAAATGATGCATTTATGGTTATTAACAATTATAATAAGCTTTTAAGTGTTGGTAATTACCATAGGTATATTGATAACTTTTTTTTCATAAAAAATTGGTTCTACTCGTAGGCAAACTAAAGAACTAGAAAATGAAAGTTGGGTTTAAGGATCCAATTTCTGTGATACCAACCCGATCGATGTGTCGATCCTTCTAACACAAGTAGATGTGTGAGTGACTCATGAAAGTTGATAGAATCTAAATTAGATTCTTGATTTAGGTTTGATGCTCAAATCACTCACTTAAAAATTAAGTTAAGTCGAAAAACCAAAGAAATCAAGTTCGGAGACCCAATGTTTGAAATAGAAATCTGATCGACGTGCTGATCATCCCTGTATGACTATAGATGTGTGAGTGACCTATGATAGTTGACGAAATTCAAATTGAATTTTCGGTTTGGGCTCAGAGCTCAACTCACCAATTTAGAAATTAAATAGAAAACTAAAGAAATCAAGTTCAGGAGCTCAATTTCTGAAATACTAGTCTCATTGATTTACATGATCATAGATGTGTAAATGACACATAGGAGTTAATAGAATTTAAATCGAATTTTCAGTTTAGACTCGGCACTCAAATCACTCATTAAGTAGAAAACCAAAGAAATCAAGTTTAGAGATTCATTTTCTGAAATACCAATCCAATCGTTGTGTCAATTATTTCTATACGACCGTAGATATGTGAGTCACTAGTAGGAACTGACAAAATCTAAATCAGATTCTCGATTTGAGCTGAATGTTTAAGTCACTTTTTTTGAAATTAAGTAAATTAGTAAAATCTAATAAACTTGAATTTTGGAGTCCAATATCTAAACTTTAGTAATGTCGAATTTTAATTTTGAATTTTTTTTATAAAATGCAATTGATTATACATATATTTATTGTTCCACGTTGACAGGTGTGGTGGTGTTTTCCTGTTTGGGCTTGAGCGAAACGGACCTCCACTGGAGAAGATGGGGAAGACGAACGCCAGTGCGGACGGAAGCCTGCAAGACCAGAACGGGATCAGGGGGGCCCGGTTGAAGAATCGGGGAGAACCCTCCGATGCCTAAGTCAGTACGGGACTAAAGAGGCTTGAAAGAAAGGGGGTTCTCGTGTGTGTCACACGAAGGCGACTGTTAGCGTTCAAGACTACGTACCCCTTTGCTTAGAGTTTACCTTGGCCTTTTATAGGCAAAGGTGCAGAGACACCGGAAAGGGCGCGCCCGTTGGCACCCCTAACGGGGAGTTATGCGTTACAGCGCCAGTTGAGGGGCTCGGCAGTTAACGCACCACTTGATCGTAGGGCGCGTACGTTGTAGCCGTTGTAATTGTTGCGATAAGGTGAAGGGCTGCTTGGATTCTCCTGGACGGAAGGTACCGAGCAGGTTGCCTGTTCGGTAGGCTAAACCTACTGTTCGGTAGTCGAGCCCGTTGTTCGGTTGATGGGCCTTCTGTCCGACTGCTCGGTGACTCCTGCTTGGAGGCTGATAGCCTGTGTTGGCAGGGTCGCAACGTGCTTCGAACGGGGTCTGTTCGGTAGGCCATGCCTAAATCAAACAAGCATGGGGGGTATCCGGAGATCACCCCTGGAGACCCTTGAACGCTTTGAATGCCAGAACGTGCTCGGAAGCTTTGAGCTGAATCCGAGGACACGCGGCATTAAGGCCGGAGCCTTGGCTCCTTGACGGATCAAAAAGGGGCCGTATGGGGCCTTGATGGGCCCGCAGGCCCAAGAGGCTAGAAATAGCCTCTACACTAGCCCCCCACCCTCTCAAGTCTGCTCGGGTGTGAGCGTGAGCACTTGAGAGGGGAGATGCCTTCATGCCTGTGGCGAAGTAGCCGGTCAATCGCAACCAAGCGATGTCCTCCCGAGGAGCGCCTGTAAGCGAGGTCGGAGGCCTAGAGGCCGCTTTGGCGAGCATGGCTGTAGCAACCTTGATTTTTAAAATCAAGAAAAAATAAAAATTGTATATTAAATAAATGAAATAAATCAATTAAATTAGAATAAAGAGAGAATAAATAAGATTTGAGTGAAATAAAAAGGAATTACATCAATACCCATTAAGCTAAATTAGAAGTAGGTTGTATAAATGACCCAAGCGTGAGAGAATGGGCCCAAATGTGGATAGCCCATCATGGGATGAGATTTAATTAGGTGAAATTAGCAATTAAAAATAATAGATATTATAAAGGGGTAAAATAATGATTTAATAGCTTAAATCTATCCTAAAAAGAGTCCTAGCCTTACCATAACTCATCACCCACCAAATTAGCCTCTCCTCCATCCAAAATTAGGGGATAAATACAAGGAGAGAAGGAAATAAATAGGGAAATTCGGATTTATTAGGAAAAGAAGGAGTTTTAGTAAGTTTGGACTCTCTAAACATACAAAATACCCCAAATTTCGACCCTAGCAACCCTAGTTCGTGTCTAAGCTCTTGGGAGAGGAAGAGGAGAAGTTCTGGACGAAGAGCAAGGAGAGGAGGAGGCTTGGAGCTTGGGTTTTCTCTTCTTTTTCATCATCAAGCTATGTTTTTCTTTACTGCAAGCAAATGTAGGCAATCTCTCAAGCAAAAATCGTGTAAAAATTACCCTAGGTAGACTTCATGTACCTCTTCAAAAGCCCTATGGTCTCATTGTATTCTGCTCATTCATTTGGGCGAATTAAATTCATGAAACCCTGTTGTTACCATGAACCCGAATCCCCATGTTTGCTCTATACCCCCGCATGTACTAGTTATCTTGCCATGAGAAAATTCTCATGAATACTGCATCATAATAACTTTCAAACGCCCCTGGTCTCGCTCCATTTCGATCTCCCATGAAGGAGAATAAATTCTTTGAATCCCTGTCAGATCCATGCACCCGACCCTTCATGTTTGCTTGTGAACCTCATGTATACTTGACTTCGTGCCATGAGAAAATTCTCATAAATACTACTTCATGTTAGCCTTCAAACACCCCTATTTGCCCTAATTTTTGTCTTGTATCTATGGTGAATTAAATCATTCTCTAGACCTGTGCATGTTTAGGTTAACGAAAAGTAACCTAGCCAAATCATGTTGTACACTTGTCTGTTTTCTAATTAGTCGTTTCCAGTGATAGATCTCCATGTCTAGTGTTGTATAAAATTTATCTCGTGACTTTTGGCCATCCGTATGAATTTATTCAGATTTTTGAAGTGCTCGGTGGTTTAGTAGACCCACCTGGGAATTGGGAAAACCCCTTTTCTGGGTTCAGGCGTCCCTCTGGTTTCGCGACGGCACTATACTCCGCGAAAGAAGATGGTGTCGTGACGCCAAGATCCGTCGCGTTCTGAACGCGACTGGGTAACACGTCGCGACCTGCCCTCCGGTCCACCCCAGCGCCCAGTTCAGATGATCGCGACCAGATCTGGTGGCGCGACCTTATTGCGACCCTAGACCCTGTCGTGACCTGATCTTGAACGCGACCTGAACTTGTGTCGCGACCTGGACGCGACAGACTCCTACGTCGCGTTCTGTACAGAACGGCCAGAACCTGCAATTTACACATATAACCTTGCTATACATGTTAATTAAACCCTGTGTAATCTTAATTAAGTGTTGTCAAGGTGAAATTTGACTTGTTAATTGTTAATGAATATTCTTACGTGAAATTAACTAAACTAAAAGCCATGTGCACAATCATGCTTGCTCTCTTGATTTCATCTACACTTGCACACACTAGACGTTTATATATGCCATGAGACCTTGTTAATTCACTCAATAATATATCTGGTAATTAAGTGAAATTAATTACTACTTGTTTCCGTTTTGCTCGCTTGTTTCATCTACCGTTATCGTTTTCCCTCGGCCTTTGAGCACTCGAGGCACGACGGACCTATTTTCTACACACTTTCTCTTGACTTGGACCACCTCTCCACCGGGAATACTCTCGACTGGATCAGGGACTCCTTGTCAAGACCTCCGTAAGCCTTCTTGGCTTTGGCGCACATCCTTAGTCAACGAGCTGTTTGTACCCCAAAACCCGTTACACTCTAGGGATCAGTACGATCCATGCCCTTAGTGTTTTTCCTTCTCGTCTCGAGTTCACTCCAAACCATTTGGCCGTGTTCACAACATGACTAAGTGGGCGGTTGTGACTTCTACTAGACTGCCGGCACCCAACGTGGTGCTGTGCAACCGTTACTATCGGAATTTCATGTTGTTTTACGGAATTGTCCCTATTTCACCTGTTCTCTATATTCTCTCATCTGTTCACGTTCACTCTACTCTCTCATCTATCTCGTCTAGTACTCTCTTATCTCTTCTTGGTACTCTCTTGGCCATCATGTGATTGTCTAAGATAGAAATGACTAATGCCAGCGCAATAGGGCCCGATCAGGTCCTGGGAGGATCATCCCGAAAAGTGCCAGTCCCCATGGGAGTTAAAATGATCAAGGATGTGTTACGGCATGCATCCAGTGCCAGTTTACTATCAAGATTAATCTATGACAATCAAAGTACTATCTCTACAAGTGCAAGCGTGATCGTTACTAGTCCACCGTTGTGCAATTTACATGTTATATCGTTACATGGCCATTCTATTGTCGTTCTCGTTGTACTATTTTCCCTGTGCCAGTTGCTATTGTTCTCTTGTTATCATGACATGCTCTACATGACTTTACTCTCTAGCTAGCCTGCCATTAAAACATTAACTATTTCAAGCATGCTTGTGTTCATGAGATATTAAGTCCTACTGGGCGTTATTCGCTCATCCTGCGTAGTTATTTTATGTGTTTCAGGTGAGTCGGATCATAACCACACTCACGAGGATGGGACCGATGAGGAGGCTCATAAGTGACCTTTCTGCAACAAGTGCTATCTAGTAGTAGTCTGTTAGTATAGTTATGAGTTAGTGAGTCGATTAGTCATTATGTATTAGTTTGGTTTTCAATAAAGTACTCTAGGCCCTAGTTTTGGCTCTGATACGTTGATGTAATAGTTAATTGATGGATTATTAATGAAAATTGAGCTTATTTGGTATTATACCATTCGTGCAATGGTTTGTCATTTATTTCTCGCTCTGTACTATTTAATAACTGTAATCCCGCTCCGATATTCCGCGTCGGGGCGTTACATTGGCTGCTGAACCGGTGGCAGGCAAGGTTGTGCTCTCTGCTGAGCGGGCTGCCTGGGCGGCTGGAGCGGACACGAAGTCCGGAGAAGACTGCGTAACTGGAAGTACTCCTGCAGTGCATAGAGGTGAGTTCGGACGATGATGCAGCTGGCGAAATGAGAGGAGCAGAGCCGACACCGCGAGACCGAGCTCGCGTTGCTCTGAAGGCCTCTGATCGAGCTGAAACTTGCCGTAGTCGAAGTTGAGAAGAAGGTTGTTGCCATGGTGCTTCACGAGGCAAAGGCTCGGGGAGTGGCAGCGTACAAATCCGGTCATGAATTCCAGACGGATCTGGAGCCCTTCGGAGCGGCCTGCTACGAGGTAGGCGATTGGCGGGGGCGGCATCACGACGGTGGAGTATGCCCAGGAGGCCTTTGTCGTCGCTCTACGGGAGTGTCGCCGAAGGACGCGGGACCCTCGCCAGGACGGAGTCCGCTCTGCGAGCTTCCAGGCTGAGCGCATGCCTCACGATGCCGAGGACGTCGGACCCTCCGACCGAGCTCTTTAACTAGTGTTGTCCTTTCTCTCTCTTTTTCCTAGTCGTGTTCTGTTCGAATCGGGATTCTTCGGTGTCTAGAGGCTCGTGGGTTCCGCGCAGGTCGAGCTGAAGAGCTCGTCGACCCGGGGTTGTACCGAACACCTCTGTCTTAGGACGGGTACCGCGCTGGTCTTCTGAGCTGAAGAGCTTTTGATCAGGGGTTGTACCGTTCGTCCTTTACATAAACCGATAGAACAACAGAGAGAGAAGTAGGACACTGGGCAGAGAGACTTTTGTAAATAATAAGCCTTTAGATTTACATGTCAGGTTCTCGGTATGGTTCTGCTGCCGAGGGTAGACAGCTTGTAGAAACCTCTTCTGAGAACCCAAATGATCTTATATGGTCCTTCCCGTTTCGGGGCGAGTTCGCTTGCTCGGCTCGGCTGACTGCCAGATTCTCCTCGCACGCAGTGTGGCGTTAGGTGATGAAGAGGAGGTCAGCGAGAGTAGGCAGTTGCTAGACCCCGAGCGTCCTCTGAAGGAAACCATCGCGAGTGCCTCGGATGAGGGCACTGGTTTCCAAGGGGACGTCGAGGTGCGGGATGCGAAGTGCTTCAGTCTGGAACCGCTTGACGTAGTCCCCGAGTGCTTCACCTTTCTTCTGCCGAACAGACAGAAGAGAAGCCGTTGTGCGCGGCTGCGACCTCCCGCCTAGGAAGTTGTCCCGGAAGGACTTTTTCAACTGGTGGAAGGAGGAGATGGAGCCTGCGGGGAGGGCTTCAAACCATGCCCACGCTGCTACCTCTAACGTGGCCGGCAAGACCCAACACTTGACCGCATCCGATGCTCTGTGGAACACCATGTGCGACTCGAACCCATGGACATGGTCCGCTGGGTCAGTGGTGCCGTCGCAGGGCACGATGGAAGGTAGGGGGCAGTTTTGGGGAGGCCCTGGCCTCCAGAATATCCGCGGTGAATGGGGAGCGGAAGTCCAGGTCATCATCCAAGACTCTGCCTTCTGCCTTCCGGACCATCGCGTCCATGCGGCGCTCAAGGTCAGCGACGCGGCGGAGGCGTCTGACCAATTCTTGGTCGGAATGTGCTGAGCCCTTGCTCCTGGACGCGTGGGCGTTGGTACCGACGTCAGAACGCGGGGGAGGTGGAACCGCCACAAAATGGCGGGGTGAGTTGGCCTGCCGTTCTGGTGTTCGGCGTGCAAACGGGACGCTCCGAGACTGTCGGGGCGACTCCGCATGCTGCTCCCGCTGGGCGGACGGTGCAGGAGGTCGCCAACGCGATGATTCCGCCTGCTGCTTTGACGGTGGGGGGACTATCAGAGCAGGCTGCCTAGCCAGTTGCGCCTGAAGGCCCTGACAGACGCCCACGAGCTGCTGAACTAGGCCCCGGAGTTCCGCTACCTCCTGGGCAGTTGCCGGAGTGCCGGCAGCGGGGCCGTTGTTAATCACTCCGGCGGGGGGAGTGTTGTCGTTGGCAGGAGGGGCTTGATAACGCGAGCCCATGCGTGACTGGCGAGAGCGTGTTGCCCTATTGCCAGGGTTCCAGTGAGTGGAACGTCCGCGAGCCATGGCTGATGTCGTTCCCACAGACGGCGCCAAATATGTAGTGGTGTTTTCCTGTTTGGGCTTGAGCCAAACGGACCTCCACAGGAGAAGATGGGAAAGACGAACGTCGGTGCGGACGGAAGCCTACAAGACCAGAACAGGATCAGGGGGGCCTGGTTGAAGAATCGATGAGAACCCTCCGATGCCTAAGTTAGTACAGGACTAAAGAGGCTTGAAAGAAAAGGGGTTCTCGTGTGTGTCGCACGAGGGTGAGTGTTAGCGTTCAAGACGACGTAGCCCTTTGCATGGATTTTACCTGAGCCTTTTATAGGCGAAGGTGCAGAGGGAGTGGGACGGAACGTCCCCTAATGATGTCGGAAAGGGCGCGCCTGTTGGCACCCCTGGCGGGGAGTTACGTGTTACGGCGTCCGTTGAGGGGCTCGGCAATTAACGCACCACTTGATTGTGGGGCGCGTGTGTTGTAGCCGTTGTAACCATTGCGATAAGGCGAAGGGCTGTTTGGATTCTCCTGGGCAGAAGGTACCGACCAGGTTGCCAGTTCGGTAGGCTAGACCTGCTGTTCGGTAGCCGAGCCCGATGTTCGGTTGATGGGCCTGCTGTCCGGCTGCTCAGTGACTCCTACTTGGAGGCTGATAGCATGTGTTGGCAGGGTCGCAACGTGCTTAGAACAGGGTCTGTTCGGTAGGCCATGTCTGAACCGAACAGGCTGGCAGGGTATCGAAGATCACCCCTGGAGACCCTTGAACACTTTGATTGCCAGAACGTGTTCGGAAGTTTTGAGCTGAATCCGAGGACACACGGCATTAAGGCCGGAGCCCTGGCGCCTTGACGGGCCAAAAAGGGGCAGTACGGGGCCTTGATGGGCCCGCAGGCCCAAGAGGCTAGAAATAGCCTCTACAACGGGGACGAGGATCGGGAGGATATCTTAAGTTTTTAATAGACATTGTTGTAAAATATTTGAGATTAGGGTTACAGAAATATTTTTTTCTTAAAACTAAGGACAGATTATTTTTAGAGATATTGTGGATATATATATATATATATGAAAGACCTTAACCGCTGAACGTGTAATAAACTTGAACGCAAAGAGCGAAAAGGAAAAATAGATAGTAAAAAAAAAAATACTGTACATTCGATACAAGATACAAAACCCAACTTTATAATCTAAATAGTTTTTTGCTAATAATATATGGGGACTTGCGAGTTCAACAAATGGAAGTTAAGAAAACAAATGTATTTAAGATAAGTTTTTTTTTGTATTTTTTTTCTATTACAATTCTTGAAACGTGGGGACTGTGCATACAATAAAGTCCAAAACCAAATTAATTTGGGAACTCATCAAACCGGGAACACTTTGTTTCCTTTGAAAAGGATTCTGCCTGGCGTCCGAGCATATTTTATTTTTGAAAAGATGAAGGAAAATAAACAGAAGCGAAAGGAGGCACAGAGAGCAGATGAACAAAGCGGGAGAACGGGGGTGGGGGGGCGACGGTTATTTGGATTTTGGCTAATGTTATCCGAATCAGTAGGAATGTTTTTTAGTATTATCTATGAATTTTTAAAAAAAAATATTAATTTTATTATTTAAAATATAAGTAAATTAATTAACAATTTCTATCTGTAACAAAAGAAATCTTTACTGTAATAGAATTTAACATATACTGTAATAAAATATAATATTTACTGTAATAAATTAAAAAATAAATCAAATATTTGATAAAATTTTTAAACTAATTTACCTATTAAAATAATAACAAATATATACACAATTGTAGGTAGAGTAGTAGTTATACCCACCTTTTCTTATAGTAGTGCTGGGAACTGGATCGGAGAACTCGGGCAAGACCCATGTGGTCAAAAAAAAAAAAAGAAGTCAAAGTTCCCTGGTGGCGTATGTATTAATCTTAGTGACGTACGCACATGGATCATTAATTAATGGAAGCAAAAATTGTAGTCGCCCACTCTCTTCTGCTCACAAGAATCATGCGGGAAACGAAAGCTACTCAACATTCGCCACGTACGCAGTGGAAAATGGATAAAAATGTTCTTGTGCTTAATTATATGATTATAGTTGTAAATACTATTTTTAACCTTCTAGGCCCATAAATCCGTCATGACCCAGTAAGACAGTCAGGTAAGGGACATCCGGCCACGTGTCTTCGGGTCCAGCCACGAGCTCCCGAATATGCCTCAGCCACCAAGTGCTTAAGAATTTTCAGATAGTCTACAGACACCTCCGAACTTGCTCGGGCAGGACAGGCTCGACCGAACAGGCCCCAAAGCTCTTGTTCGAACCCTATGTGGTTCAGCGTCAAAACACCGCGCACGAGCAATCATGCCGAGCGGGTCCGCTGGCACCTGCTTGGCACCTCCATGGCCCGCAACTCCGAGCGGCGCTTCGCTTACCGTAGCAGTTAATGGGACGGCATAACACGCATCTCTACAATCTGGAGCAATGATAGCACAAGATCCCAAGGGACGTCTCAAATGGACAACCCCCCACTTCGAGAACTCAGCCGATGCGTCCCTTCGGTTATCATTGGAGAAGGCTACGTCCAGACCCTTCAAGTCCTCAGCTTATATAAGGAACAAGTAACCCCCATGTAGAAGGAGGAGAAATCTCTCCCACACAATCGCCCACGCGCGAATCCACACACCAAGGAATCTTCATTTCCTGCAACTCTTAAACAAGTTTGATCTGACTTAGACATCGGAAGGTTCTCCCGATTCTTCAACCGGGACAACCTGATGAACTTTCTGATTTTCCAAGCTTTCGTTCGCACCGCGGACTGTCGGATCTTTCCCTCTCTCTTTCCATGGAGGCTTGTTCGGCCCATTACTGAAGAGAAAAACGCCACCACAATATATAGTGGTTCCATCTTCACTTATCATCTTAATATTTTGAATGAGAAGGACAATATATTACCTTTCCCATGCACTCACCATCTTAACATATTGAGTTAGAAGGTCCAATCTAATAAACTTAATTTTAACATGATTACATCAGAATCTATATATATATGGCATGCATGGTCACTTTAATTAACATGGTACCAGAATCCTTCGTATGTGATTCGGGCTGCGCGCCCCATGTTTATAATCCTCATGGTAGTTAATTTGATATCAAAGGCCATTGTTGTATTTTTTTTTTTTTTTGATAACGAGGAAATCTTGCTCCGTGTGATTTTGTGGACTCAAAGATTGGTGTTCGTGAACTCCAAGATTAGGACTTGACAGCTCCTACTTTTCGTGTACCCGTATTATCCTTACCCCATTTGACCGGAAAAACTCTGGATCTACACACCTCGAAAATTACAAATAAATCAGATAAACTCCCCCAAAAATCGAACTTGAGACCTCCTATTTTTAAGTAAGAGTTCGACCTAACCGACGTCCTCAAAGGCCATTGTTGTATGATTCGGGCCGCACGGCCTCATATAAAGAATACTCCAAAATAAAAGGGACAATATCCTTTGAGCTAGTCCAGCCCGCCGTGGTGGCCGACCGTTTCGATGCGACAGAAGACGACTGCTACCTGTTCAATTCGTCCAGCAGCGGAGCGTTTATAAGCATGGACCCAGTACACATGTTACACATGCATCCAATCTCTTAGGAATAGAAAATATATACCCCTCATTTAATTAACCTCCTCCAGGTGGATTATGTTGTCCCTGGTTTAAAGCGGAGAGCGCGGTAAATTTTTTCTTCTTCGCTCCAAAACGGCACCTAATTAAATTCACTAGCTTGGATTCCACGTTGAAGTGTTCCACGTTGATGGAGGGAAGTCGCAGACATTCTGGTCTGTACTGCAGGTCTATATATTGGCATGTGATGTCAGTGGTGGAGGGGCATCAGAGATTCCTCAGACTTGTCCACCCTCTTAATTTCTCTCTCAAAACCCTCTGATCAATTCTTTGTGTGCAAGCAGATCGGAGGTACCGATCTCCGTTGGGCTAGACTTCTTTCTCGTAAGCCCCTCCAAGTCCACGACTAACATGGTGCCACTGCATTTCTTTTTTGGTTCTACCCCAGTGGCAACCCCACTGGGTGGACACACATCCGCCCCGGGTTCGAGACCCGGGGCCCCTCCCACCCTTCCCAAGCCCCTGCCAAAGAACACCTTTAAAATGGCGCCACTGCATGATGCATACTCGACTCTAGAACTGCCGGCCACCGTCGCTACCCCGCAGAGGCGGCCGGGCTCTTACAGTGCGAGCATGTGGGATGATGGCTACATACAGTCGTTGAGGAATGAGTACTGCATGGTACGCCGCAATCCCCTATATGGCTATATCTATCTATCTATCTATAATATTATATATATATACATATATACACGTCTGTTGCTGATACTAGCATGGACTTGACGACTTGGGTTTTTTCCATATGTGTGCAGGAAGATTGTGAGAGAGGGAGGATGGAGAAGCTTAAGCAGGAGGTAAGGGGACTCCTCGAGGACGGAACGGCGGGTCTGGCCGAGCAGCTTGAGCTGGTGGACCTCCTGCAGGGCCTCGGAGTCGGACGCCATTTCGAGAAGGAAGTCGACGGCATCCTGTCGGAGGCGGCGAGGGTGGCAGGCGACCACGGCGAGGTGCTGAAGGACGACCTCTCTTCCACTGCTCTTCTCTTCAGGCTCCTCAGGCAGCATGGGTACCGGATTTCACAAGGTACGGTGTAAGCTAATAAGCTAGCGAGATTCTCTTATTGCGTTTGGCTCTTGATCACACTAACTTGTTTCAGTGTCCAACTCCAACTTCCATATCTCTAAAACAATCATCCATTAATCTTCGACTGGTTCATCATCTCAAGAAAAAAATTAAGAAGACGACGACGAACATTTTTTTTAAAGAAATAAATTTACAAGCGACGTCGATCTTGTGTTAATTACATATCTACCTTTGAAATCTTCCAGAATATCTTTCAAATCTTGATCTCATCAAATATACCTAACAGTACTTAAAAGAAATTAATCAGCTACATCCCTATAGTTACTTTGGCTGTTAAGTCTCAAAAGATTTTTCTACCAAAAGTACATCTCATTTATAATTAATTAGAAGTGAGGGATCGATGTTAATAGATAGTGGATGAGAAATTTTACAGCAACCCATAAAATTTTTTTCCGAATCCACCTATGTTGAGCCACCTTCTCCACACGTTCCTTTTTGTCTTTTCCTTTACTTATTTCGACATCTTTTATGTCACCTTGTCTGTTCCTGGGAACCTGAAAGCATCTAACAATAAGTTGGACACATGTAATGGACATCACTAGGTAGCTAGTCTCCATCAAATGGCAGAGTAGACACCGAGAGAGGTGAGTGGGTGAGGTCCAGAGTTCGATCTCAGAAGAAAGAGCATTTACGGTGACTAAGTTACTCACCAAAAATAAAAAATAATTAAGATTACTAATTAAACTTATGCTTTTGGCGTCTCAGACGTCTTCAACAGGTTTAGAGAAGAGCCGGGCGGTCGTTTCGAAGCGTACCTTCACGGTGACGTTAGAGTAGCATTGAGCTTGTACGAGGCAACACTCCATGGACACAGAGGGGAGACCACGTTGGATGTTGCGAGGGCAGCCGCGTTGAGGAGGCTACAGAATCTTGCTGCTTCTGAAGAAGACATCGACGCCAACCTTAGAGAGGAGGTGGCGCACGCCCTGGAACTCCCACTGAACAGGAGGATCGGCCGGCTGCAGGCTCAATGGCTGCTCGAGATGTCCGCGAGGAAACCAACTGACATGGTCCATCCAGCATTGCACGAACTGGCTGCGCTAGACTTCAACATGGTTCAGAGCATACATAGAGGTGACCTCAAGAAGATGTCTAGGTAGGCAACACCATGCATACTTGTCAGGTTATGATCTGATCAATTCCTCACATATATATTTTATTTTGGTGGCATATGATAACACTTAATGTTTAAATCTAAAAATTTATTTTTATTTATTTTTAAATTTAAAATTTAAAAGAATTTGATATATATATATATAATATTCGTTAAGAATTATTTGATAACTAACTTAAACAATATTTGAATTGTGACACGGTCGTTTAAAACATTACATTTTTATTGGATAAATTTTGGGTTCAAAACACAAAACCAACAAATATAATCACAGACCTCGAGATGAGAAATTAACGGTCCTATAAAAAAAGTGTTTCATCTTGATTTAAAATTTTAGTTATTTTTCATATTTAATATTGTATGAGATAATTTATCAAACAGTCTAAAATCTTAAAAAATAAATATTTTAGATTTTAGATACCCATTAGATATATTATCAAACAATGCCTTATCTCAAATTAAAGGGGACTACGGAGGGACGTGCTCATATGTTAAGTTCGATTTTAATTTTAAATTTAAAATCATAAAATTTGATATTATCTGTTTGGTAAAAATAATATAATTTTTAAAATTTATGTTGGTGTGTTTGGGGCGGGAGGGGGAGCCGCCCGAGCGGGGAAGGGTGTGGGGGGGGTGTAGGGGTGGCGGGCGTTTGCTCAGCGCCGGGGGGGCGTAGGGAGGGGGCGCCGAGGGCGAGGGTTCTAGGGCGGCGGCGGGGGGGGGGACGCTGGGGCGGGGGTGCCGGGGGCCGAGGGTTCTGGGGCAGCGGAAGGGAACAGGGAGGGGGCACCGGGGCGAGGGTTCCGGGGGTGGGGAGCGCCGGGGCGAGAGTTCCGGGGGTGGGGGAGGGCCGGGGAGGGCAGGGGCAACGCGGGGGAGGGGGTTCGGGGGGGGAGGGGTTCCTGCGGGGCAAGGGGAGTCGCTGCAGGGGGTGGGGGTTCCGGCGGGGGAGGGGCGGGGGAGTCTGGGGGGGGGAGAGAGAGAGGGAGAGAGAGAGAGAGAGAGAGAGAGAGAGTGAGTGAGAGGTGTGTAAATTTTATTTAAAAACTAATTATGACTTGTTTTTATTTTGAGAGAAATTATATAGGATAGAATTTTCACTTTAAAAAAAAAATTGCCAACCAAACAGGTTAAGATGTCTGATCTTCTTCTTTTTTAAATTTAAGAGAAAAATTTGTTAAAAAAGTACATCCAAACACCCTATTAAATACATCTCTGCCGCCCACTTCGAATTACTTCTCTCCCACATCTGGCATAAAAAATATGCCTCAGAGCACAGCTCAGCGAGAAGGTCGGGGGTCCGAGCCTCCCTGCCATGAACGGATCGGTCTCCGTTGCTAGATCTTTGTGTGCGGCCTCGTCGCTAAAGGATGGGTTTATCATATTTCTTATTGGATGGCTCCTTTCATGATAAATGGAAGGGATTAAAGAGCACATTATATATGAGAACGTTCAAAGTGCACGGACCATCTTTTGTTGTGATGATATGAAGCATACATGACATAATACTCAAGAAATATAATACGTAAGAAGGTCATTTAAGTGCAAGTCTTACTCCCAAGATCATGAATGCAACGTTGATGAACGGAGCAAATAATTCCCTTTCATCAATTGGGAACCTTGTTAGCTTACTTGGCAAAAGTACTTCATTAACTTGTCATGATTAATTTGTCAAGATGCTGAGACTATGAGAATGTGGAATTTCTCACACCAGTCTTCTTATCCCTCATGCAGGTGGTGGACTGATCTGGGTTTAAAAGAGAAGCTAAGTTTTGCGAGAGATAGATTAATGGAGAACTACTTCTGCAGCATTGGAATTGCCCCTGACCCGCACTTCTCCCGGTGTAGAGAGAAGCTCACACAAGTGTGCTGTCTGATATCCACAATTGATGACATTTACGATGAATACGGCACGTTTGAAGAACTCCACATGTTCACCACCGCCGTGGAGAGGTATGCACAAACCCATCTTGACTGCTAGCTGCAGGCTAATCTATCTTGTAAACTCTTTCGTATGTCGTATAATCTATCATAAAATCATCATAAACATATAGTAATGTTGTGTATTCCTGATCATAAATCATCTTATGGCACTTTCTTTACATTTGAAGTGTCTTAAGTCACTTGATTTCTGATGTATTCCTGATCATAAATAACATAACTTTCTTTATTGCTTTCCCAATATTCCTCGTGTTATATCCACTTCTCTTTATCTACTAGGTGGGAGGTCACTGCAGCCTACGATCTTCCCCAGTACATGCAGTCCTGCTACTTAGTACTACTGAACACGGTTGAGCAAATGTGCCACGAGCTACAGAGGGAGAAAGGCTTCGGTGCGCTCCCATTCTTAAAGAAAGCCGTAAGTTCTCCTCTTTCTTATGTTCTAAGCCCTCATGTCCCAAACCTAACATTAATTTACGTTCCCTTTTTCCCCTTCTCATCTTTACTTGGGTATCACTCCCTGCTCCAGTGGGCGGATCTCTGCAGAGCATTCTTGATGGAAGCTAAATGGTGTCAAGAGAAATGCATGCCCACATTCGAGGATTACATGGGCAACGCATGGATGTCAGTATCGGTTCATGTGATGCTTGCTCATGCTGTTCTCTTCATGGACGTGGACATGACGGAGAAAGAATTCGAACACCTACGGCAATACCCACCTGTCATCCGCTACTCAGCAACAATCTTTCGGCTCCTCAATGACTTGGTAGTGCCATCCTTCCATATACCCTACGCATGTCAAGGCATCCAATTTGTAATCTTCACCACATCCCACTCAAATGGGTCCATTAATTCTCCCTCATGAACAAACAGGTCGAGAGAGAAGGTTGGGACACTCCTTCGGCCATAGCATGCTACATGAACGAGAACAGTGCCACGGAGGAAGCAGCTCGAAGGCACATCAAAGGTCTCATCAACGAGACATGGAGCGCTATGAGCCAGGAGATCACGGCGTCTTCCCTGCCGGTAAGGATCACGGCAACAGCGGCGAATGTTGCTCGGTTGGGCCACTGTTTGTATCAGCACGGAGATGGACACAGCAAGCCGGGAAAAGAGTTCAAGTACAGAGTGAGGTCCCTGTTAATGGAGCCCATCATCCCAGCAAAACGCTCCGCAGCAGCTGAACATATTCTTCTGCGGGCAGAGTAATCGATAGGTCAAGTCTGCAAGGAATTAAATGTTTCAAGAAGGATAATCCTCGGCAGTAGTACTGTTATACCAACATCTACGTCCCTCAGTTTATAGAAATAATTGAAATTGGCAAGAACGCAGATACTTGCACAAACAGAAATCACACTATTGCAAACTCCTCTTCAAAATGTGCTCGGACGATAGAATCATGTATCCCTTGGGCAAACTAGAACGAAACATGGCTAAATAATGTCAATGGGATAGAAAAGGAAAACACCTTTAGTCCAAACGCCCAGAGACTGAGGTGACAGTGACAAACGCAAACAAAAATTGCAAAATTGTGAAACAAGTTCTAAGCACTCTTCTCTGCTTTAGCAGCGGTGGCAGTTCAGCCTGGCCTCGAAGACGACCGGTCCTCCTTGCTGCAATGAGACCAACCTTCTGCCCAGGGGGTACATCACGCCGGACGGTGCTGGCATGTCCAATATATGTTGCATAAATAAAATGTAGTGTATGAGTTTCAATAGTACTTGTTGCACTTCTTTGGTGTGCAGTGGTGATTATGTCATCTCAATTTTGTATTGATTTAAGTTATTTCGAGATGGATAATTGGACATGCCCTCAAGATATCCGACACACCTGATGGCGTGGACGATGGTTTATGGTTAGCAGCGGGTGGCTGTAGTTGGTTGATGGTGACGATATGCGATCGGAGGACAATCTATGATCACCGCCCTGGAGACGTTTTCTTTTTTTTTTTTTTCTGATCGGTAAAGGCAAGAGGCGAGCTCCCATATCATTAAGATAGGTCAGAAGCGATTACATCGGAGATGGTGGATGGCAGATTAAAGGGGTTCCACCTATGCCCAAGGGGGAAGTTGAGGCCCAACTTGGCAATGATCTGAGCAACCCTATTACAATTACGGGGAACATAAGACAACAAAATATTATGTTACGAAAGCAAGAGTTTACAATCTTCAACAATTGAAGAGATCTGCCATGGGGAGCTTGAAGTGCCATTAATGGCGTTAACTACATGTTGAGAATCACTTTCAATCATAGCAAGATACTGGAAGGTCACAGCTAGCTTAATAGCTTCAAGCATTGCCAAAGCTTCTGCAGAAAGAGGAGAATTGACCTTGAGGGAAATGGAGAAGACTTCCATCATAAGGCCTAAGTCATCCCATAGAATAAGACCGGTGGCGGTGGCAGCACTAGGAAGGCAGACTACAACATCAACATTGATTTTGTAAGTGCAGACAGGGAGAAGACCATTTGTTAACCTTCTCCACAGGTGCTTGGGAGGAAGGGTCCAATTTAAAAACTAGTGTACGTACAACGAGCTGTCCATAAATGCCAACATATAATGTGAGACAGAGAGCTAAAAGCTTGAATTTCACCTGGGCTAAACTACATGGAAAGCCATTCCTTAATTCTATCTTCAAAGACAGCATTGTTCGAGTTGGACCTATAACCCAGAGGTGAGCACAACCAGATTGATCTAGAATAATCACATTTGAAAAGCATATATATGCTCCACGTATTGTCTCCTTTTCAATCATACAGCGAAATTGTCAAGGGTAGGAATGATATGAGATACAAGGTCATTGACAGGGAGAATGTCCTTTAGACCAAGGTTTGGCGCATCGCCGATTCGGGTCTGTGGTGGCCAAATCTGGTCACCTAGGCCCATGATGGCCCATTACGGTCCTCTCTTGTCCTGTCAACAAACGTGGCACCATCTCCGGAGGCCACGCCCTCATCAGGGTGGTACGAAGACCTCCAAAGTATGACCCCCGTGATCGGAAGTTGGCAAGCCCCGCAGCGGCATATCCCCGGGCAAGTCATCCGCCCTTCTATTCCAAACAACTGTGGACGGCTTCCGAACAGGGATGTTAATCCTGCTGCGCGGAACAACCCTGGATATCACCGAACATCACATTCGAGCCCCTATGTGGGTCACCTGCTCGGAAGGTGTGTCCAGAAGGTGGTGAGCAGGCTCTCTGGCTTACGCCGCGGTTATAACCGCCCCAGGCCACGCGCTCCATCATCAAGAGGCATGAACTGCCTGGCATCCCAACGGGCACCTGAGCGCATAACTCCTCCCGTTATGCGCCCCCATCAAGGCGCCTTTTCAGGCACGATCTGCCGAATTTACGCACGTTCGCCTTGGCACTAACGCCTATAAAAGCACAGGTACAGGACCATGCACTGGTACGTCCTCTCTCACGCGAACACACTCTCACACTCCGAAACCCCCTGCCTTGCAAACCTCGTACTGACATAGGCATCGGAGGGTTTCCCCGGTCTTCACCGGGCCCCCTGATCCATTTCTGGTCTTGCAGGCTTCCGTCCGCACCGGCGTCTGTCTTCCTTGTTCTCTCTAGTGGAGGCCCGTTTGGCTCCGGCCCAAACAGGATTACACCACCACATTTGGCGCCGTCTGTGAGAAATCACGCAGCCATGGCTCGCGGACGATCCTCGTACCAGAATGTGGGGAGCAGGGCGACGAGATCCCGTCAGTCACGAGGGGACTCTCGCCATCGACCCCCTCCCGTAGATGTCGACATCGCCCCTACTGGCGGTAACAACGACGTCCCTGCACCGGCGGCCGCCGCACCCACAACTGCCCTTGAAGTAGCAGAACTTCGGGGGCAGATGCAGCAGTTGACAGGCGTCTGCCTCACCCTGCAGGCTCAGCTGGCGGGAGCAGCGGCCCCGGCGGTTTCCCTGCCACGCGAGCGGCAGGCGGAGTCATCGCATCGACGCTCTCGCGTCCTCCCCGCGCCTCAGGAGCAATAGGCAGACTCCCCGCGCCGCTCCCACCGAGCCCCGTCCAAGGAGCGAGCACCGGAGCGCCGCGGACGTTCGCCCCGTCGCTCTGTCGCCTCCCCCCGTCCGCCGCGATCGGTCGTGGGGGGCAACTCCCACGCGTCCGGACGGGGAGGCCCCGCCAATTCCGAATAGGAGCTCGCCAGGCGCTTAAGGCGTGTGGTCGACCTCGAGCGCCGCATGGACGCGATGGTTCAGCGTGCGGAGGGAAAAGCTCCGGCGGAGGATGACTTGGACTTCCGCTCCCCCTTCAGCAGGGAGATCCTGGAAGCTCAGGTCTCTTCCAAGCTCCCTCTGCCCACCATCGCACCCTACGACGGCACTACCGACCCGGCCGACCACATCCACGGCTTCGAGTCGCACATGGTGTTCCACGGAGCATCGGATGCGGCCAAGTGCAGGGCCTTCCCTGCAACTCTTAAAGAGACTACCCGGGCCTGTTCAAGACCCTCCTGGCGGGCTCCATCACTTCCTTCCGCCAGTTGAAGGAGTCCTTTCGGGACAACTTCCTTGGCGGAACGTCGCAGCCGCGAACGGCGGCTTCTCTTCTGGCTGTGCGCCAGAAGAAGGGCGAGGCGCTCTGGGACTTCGTCAAGAGGTTCCGAACAGAGGCGCTTCGCATCTCGCGCGTGGACGTCCCTCTGGCAACCAGTGCCCTTATCCAGGGCACCCGCGACGGTTTCTTGCAGACGACCCTCGGCGTTCAGCAGCCCGCCACCCTTACCGAGCTACTCTCCATCGCGCAACGCCACGCGGCTTGCGAGGAGAGCCTGGCAGCAAGCAGGGCCGAGCAGGGGGAGCAGACAGATAAGAAGCGGTCATCCGACAACGGTTCCGACCGTGATCGGAAGAAGGGACGACGCAACGGTGACTCTCCGCGCCGTCCGCGCCCCTTCACCAACTACACCCCTCTCACTGTGGCACCCGAACAGATCCTGGCTGAGATCAGGAACGAAGCATTTGTTCGGTGGCCACAGAGGATGCGCTCCGACCCCCGGAAGCGTGATCAGAACAAGTACTGTCTCTTTCATCGCGACCACGGCCACGACACCTCCGAGTGCCGCCAGCTTAAGGACGAAATCGAAGACCTTATCAAGCGCGGCTACCTTGGACGGTTCGTGCGCCGGAATGAAGAGCGCCCCAGACGCTGAGAGCGGACCCCCGAGCAGCCGATCAACAATGAGCCCAATGGGCAGGAGATCAACGTGATCGCGGGAGGCTTCAGCGCAGGCGGAGAAAGCACTCGAAACCGACGCGACTACGCAAGGCGAGTGCATGTCGTAGATAGGCCTTCGGCACCTCGGCCGGCTCCATATCCCACCAGTCCTGCACGCGCACAGCCCGAGGAGGTTATAACCTTCTTGGACGAAGATCTTGTAGGGGTTACAACCCCACACACTGATGCGCTGGTCATTTCGGCCACCATCAACCATTGTAACGTGCGCCGGATTCTGGTGGATAATGGAAGTGCCCCCGATGTCTTGGCTTACGACTGTTTTGTCCTCATGGGCCTGAGAACCGATCAACTCACCCCTGTAAACTCACCTTTGTTTGGCTTTTCGGAAGTTTCGGTCCAGCCCATGGGAAGGGTTCGCCTCCCGATCACCTTAGGGACGGCTCCAAAGATTGTGACCAAGATTGTGGACTTCTTGGTCATCAACAACATGCTTGGTTACAATGCCATCCTCGGCAGGGGTCTGATCGAACGCATCAAAGCAGTACCTTCGTCACTCCATCAAAAGATGAAGTTCCCTACTCCGAGCGGAGTCGTCGAAGTGCTCGGGTGTCAGCGCGAATCTCGCCGTTGCTATGTCCTCTCCTTAAGGGACAAGCAACCACTCGCTGATCCAGCTCCTCCAACGTTCGATCAGCCTTCTACCAGCCGAGGAACGCCTGTTGAGGATTTAATCCCCGTCCAGGTAGACGACGACCCTGAACACGTCTTATACATTGGCGCTCTGTTGTCAGAGGCTGAGCAGCGACGCAACACAGCCTTCCTGCTGGCCAATTTGGATGTGTTCGCCTGGTCTGATGATGAGCTTCCGGGCATTCCCCCGGAGGTAATGGTGCATCGCCTCCGTCTGGATCCCCGGATCCTACCAGTTCAGCAAAGGAGGTGACCTGTGAACCGAGAACGGAAGACTGTGATTCAGGATCACGTAGTCAAAGGCCGAACTGTTGGGCTCCTTCGAGAAGCTCAATTCCCAAGATGGATCTCCAATGTGGTCCTCGTACGCAAAGCCAACGGTAAATGGCGTGTGTGCGTTGATTACAAGGATCTCAATAAGCAACGCCCAAGGACAACTTCCCCCTACCGCGCATTGATCAGCTGGTGGACGCTACTTCCTGTCACGAGCTTCTTAGCTTTCTGGACGCCTACTCTGGTTATCACCAGATCAGCATGCATCCTCTGGACCAAGACGCCACGACATTCGTCACAGACCTAGGTTTATACTGTTTCACCAGGATGCCTTTCGGCCTAAAGAACGCGGCCGCAACTTACCAGCGGCTGGTCAACAAGATGTTTGAGCAGCAGATCGGGCGCAATATGGAGGTTTATATTGATGACATGCTGGTCAAGACACTTACGAGCACTGACCACATCTCCGACCTCCAGGAAACTTTCGCAGTTCTGCGAAAGTACAATATGAAGCTCAACCCCGCTAAGTGCGCGTTTGGTGTTCGGTCGGGTAAGTTCCTCGGGTTCCTTATATCAAGCAGAGGAATAGAGGCAAACCCGGAGAAAATCCAAGTCGTGCATGAAATGAGCAGTCCCAAGACAGTGCGCGACGTCCAACGCCTGACAGGGCGTCTTGCGGCACTGAACCGGTTCATGTCCTGAGCAGCAGAAAGAAGTTTTAACTTCTTCAAGTTGCTCCGAGGCCCCAAAAGCGCCTCAAAGCAAGGGGGGCAGGTACGGTGGACTAAGGAGTGCGAAGTCGCCTTCACCGAGCTGAAGGCATATTTGGCAGCCCCCCCTGTTCTCTCAAAGCCTGTGCTTGGGGAGCCTCTGTTCGTGTACCTTTCGGTCACTGAACACTCCATCAGCGCAGTCTTGATCAGAGAAGTGGGAGCAGCACAGCATCCGGTATACTACATTAGCAGGGTCCTCCAAGAAGTTGAAAGGAGGTACCACAGAACAGAAAAACTCGCCGTCGCTCTCGTCACGGCTGCTCGGAAGCTTAGGCCTTATTTTCAGGCCCATTCCGTCACGGTTCTAACAGATCAGCAGTTGAAATCCATCCTCCAGCGGCCGGAGGCTTCCGACAGGTTGGTTAAGTGGGCGATAGAGCTTGGTGAGTTCGACATCAGCTTCCGACCGAGGACGGCGGTCAAGGCCCAGGCGTTAGCAGACTTCGTGGCGGAATGTACTCTCTCGGCCGAGCAAGATCCACCGTTGGCGGACGAACCCCGATGGGAGCTGTATGTCGATGGATCCTCTTGCATCACAGGGAGTGGAGCTAGCTTGGTCCTCACCTCCCCGGAGGGGTTAGAGTTCCAATACGCCCTCCATTTTCGCTTTCCGGCCTCCAACAACGTAGCCGAGTACGAAGCTTTGCTGTCCGGTATCCGCATGGCTAGGCACCTTGGAGCCATTCGGCTTAGAGTCTTTAGTGACTCCCAATTGGTTGCCAACCAGGTGAGCGGACAGTTCGGAGCGAGGGAACCCCTCATGGCTGAATACCGCCAACAGGTCAAGAGCCAAGCAGAGGGCCTCATATACTTTGAAGTTATACATGTTCCACGGGAGCAGAATGCGCGAGCTGATGCACTGGCCAAACTGGCATCTTCAGGTGACATCGCCCCTTCCCGCTCCGTGTTTATTGAAGAGCTCGCCTTACCGAGCACGGAGGTAAATATAGCAGCCATAGAAACGGGCCCACCAACTCCTAGTTGGGTGGACCCTCTCTTGGCGTACTTACTCCGGGGTGAGCTTCTGCCCGAATAGGGCGAAGCTCGGAGAATCAGGATGCGCTCTCAGCACTTCACCCTCGTGGAAGGTAAGCTGTACCGACGGTCCCTTTCAAGACCTCTTCTGCGTTGCCTCAACCCTGAGGAGGCTCTCGCGGCCACAGAAGAAGTCCACGAGGGGCTGCGCGGAAGCCACCTGGGGGGCAGAACGCTAGCGCGCAGCATTATCCGAGCAGGGTTCTGGTGGCCTTCTCTTCAGAAGGATTGCATGTCCTTCGTCAGGAAATGCCCAGAATGCCAAAAGTTCGGAGAAATCATCAAGCAGCCTGCCGAACAGCTTCACAGCCTGTTCGAGCCACACCCTTTCGCTAGATGGGGCATTGATATCCTGAGTCCTTTCCCAGAGGCCCAAGGGCAGAAGAAGTTTCTGTTTGTGGCCATAGATTACTTTACCAAGTGGATCGAGGCCGAACCCGTTGCCACAATTACCGAACAAGCCGCATGGAAGTTCGTCTGGAAGAACCTTCTCTACAGGTTTGGCGTCCCAAGGGTGATCACCTCTGACAACGGGAAGCAGTTCGACAGTACCTTCTTTAAAGGGAAATATGCCGAGCTCGGGATCTACAACCACTTCACCTCTGTGGCTCATCCCCAGGCTAACGGTTTGGTTGAAAACGCCAACCGAACACTGCTGCACGGGATCCGCACAAGAGTGGAGGCTGCAGGTGGATCATGGATTGACGAGCTCCCTAACGTTCTCTGGTGTCACCGAACGACTGCTCGGGTAGCTACAGGGGAGACACCTTTCCATTTGGCCTACGGCTCGGAAGCTGTTGTACCTCTGGAAGTAGCCCTTCCCACCATCCGAACAACCCACTTCGACGAAGCCGCCAACAACCGTGCTCTTCGGAAAACTTGGACATGCTTGGCGAGCGACAAAACGACGCCAGCATTCGCCTCGTTTCTTATCAGCAACGGCTCGCGCAGTATTATAACGCGCGAGTCAAGGAAAGGCGGTTCAACGTGGGGGATTTGGTTTTGCGCCGCTGTTCGGCTTCGGATCCCCGAAGAGCAGTCAGCAAGTTTGACATTAAATGGGAAGGACCTTATCAGGTCACCCACGTCCTTGGGAAAGGCTCATATAAGCTAACTACTCCTAGTGGCGAAGCCATACCCAGGACTTGGCATGTTTCTAACCTCAAGGCTTACCATTTATAAAAGCCTTTGTTCAGCGTCCTACTTCTTTTCTCCCTGTCCCTACGGTTGCATAAGCGCTTGGCATACACCCCTGATCGGAACTTTCTTTTCCGGTTCCCATTGATCTGCGTTGTGCATACAACGCTTATAAAACCAACGGATTATCATCCGAGTAGGGACAATTACGAAAGGGGGGAGATAGAAAAAGAGACGCCATAGCAAAATGATAGAAAGGGAAATTTTCATTTACCAAGTTTTTCTTACAAGCGGGTCCTTGGATCACAGATACAAAAAGTAAAATACATGAAGGACATGGAGCGAGGTGTCTAAGGAGCTTGTTCGGAAGCGCCAGCATCTTCACTTGTAGAAGGCATTCGCCCAGATTGGAATTGCGCGAAGCGCACACCATCCAAACGGGCGTCGTTAGTGCGACGGCGGCACTCCCGAACAGCTGCCTCGAAGGCTTCTTGGGCACGTTCAACCCAGGAAAGCCTCTCCCCGAGATCCTTCCCGGCGTTAAGGCCAACCCTGTAGCAGCGCGCCCCATACTGCTCCAAGTCTTCCTTGTATTCTGGCCCGGCCTTGTACTCGGCAACGGCACGGGCCCCTGCATCCACTACCACCTTGGCCAGGGCGTCCTTTTCGGCCCGCGCCAAGGTAGCATCCAGCTTTGAAGCCTGGAGGGCAGCTTTGAGGTTCTTCACCTCCTCCTCCAGCGCTGCCTCGCGAGCTTTATGCCTCACTAAGAGGTTCTCACAGAAAGCTGTCTGCGCCTCACGGAGATACTTCTGTCTCTGGCCCCGAACAACCAGAGCCTTCAGAATCCCCAGCGACTTAGACATGCCATCTGCAATCGCCTCTAGATCGACGTCGCTCAAGCCATCTTCCCCTTGGCCCTCTGGGTTGTAACCTTCCACTGATCTCTCTAGAGTCTGCTCGGAAGGAAGGTCCAGGCACCTTGCCAGCTGGTCAAGATGAGAAGCAGTTGGGCTCGCAGGCAGCTCCCTTGGCGCGTTCTCCATACGGCGAAGGGTCGCCTCCAATGCTGCCACCGAGGGATCTTCGGGAAGCCTCTTGAGCAGCGCCTCACTGAGGGGTCTTCGGTCATCGTCGGACTCTTCAGCCCGAACACCGCCCCCAACACCCGCAGCCTCCCCCCCAACACCTTCAACTACCTTGGAGGTTGCATCTACAGTAGCAACCACCTCGGTGGGGGGCATGGGGGGCAGGATACCCCCGACGGTAGCAGCAATCTCCTCGGACGCCCCTGTCGTCACGGCCGCTTTTTCAGTGGCCCTTGTAGCAGGAGCCACTTCCTGTCCTTCGGACGGAGTTGCGCTTGGCGCCGGAGCCACCGCGCTGCTAGCTACCACCCCAGAGGGGGCGGAAACTTCCACCACACCAGCGTCCTCCTCCCGCCGAGCAGGAGGCACCGCAACTTCTCCACTCCTCCTGGAAGAAGCCCCGGCAGTGTTGCTGGCAGCACCGTGCTCGGCACCACCAACGTTGGAAGCATCAGAGGGCTCCCTATCCTTCGAGCAAGTGGAGCCCCTGGCCTCTCCTCCAGCAGGGCTCTCGGACCCTTCACTTACGATGACGAGCCCCAGCTCAGTCGTCATCTGCTGCGCGACCTCTGGGCGCGTCGTGGAGGCCACCCGTGGCACTCCTTGATCGACCGATTCTACGGCCTTACTTCTTCGGCGCAGCTACAACTGCGCCTCTTCCACTTCCTCTTCGGCCCCCTCCTCGTCGCGTGGAGGAGTAGCTTGAACCGTCTTCTTCCTCTTCCGAGCACGGAGTTGTTCTTCCTCCTCCGTACTCTCCTCGAACAAAATTGGCCTCCTTTTTATGGAAGCGGAAGGATGACTCGCCCCGTCGCCCTTCTCCAGTGGAGTCCGAGCCCCAGCTGAGACCACCTCCTTGGTGGCGTTCTTCTTCAGACGAATCTTGCCAGACCCCTTCTCAGGGGCCCGCGCCTTGGCTGGATGCTCCTCGGCAGAAGGAGGAGCAACGAGCGCCGTTGTCACTGCGGCACCAACCCTCACGGCAGAGGGAACCCGAACAACGGCAGCAACGTCGTCGCTCTCATACACCGTATGGGCCAAAACAGGGATCTGTTCGGCAAAATCTTCATTCGCCTCCTGATCCCTTCCAGCCTCCAGCTCTGCGGCAGCTGCGCATAAAGAAAAGAAGAAGAGGAAGAGTTAGAGTGAGGTCACCAAACCAACGAGTAAATGACCAAGAGTTTGTATACTTACTCCACGGTTTGCTCAGGCCGTATTTGACGAGCTTGAACTCGGTCACATAGCCTTCTCCATTCCGAACACCTGCTCGGAGAAGACTGTCCAACGCCCTCGCCTCGTCCTGGATCAGCTTCGGAAAGCTGTCCTTCCGCGCCGAGAGGATAACGGTGGGGAATCCCCACTCAGCACCACTCCGGTGGCGCACAAAAAACAGCATGTCCATCCAACCCTTATTGTTGGAATATTTGTTGGACAGCCCAATGTGCATCCGGTCTGTTCGGTGCTTTGCGTAGTAAACGTCTGCTCCTGATCCTCGAGAAGCAGACAATTTGAAGTGAGCTCGAAAAACGTCCGCCAAGCCCCGGATCTCTTTAATCTTGCAGATGACGCCGAAGATGCAGATGTATCTCCAGGTGTTGGGCGTTAGCTGTATTGGCGAAACGCCCCAACAGTTCAAGAGCGCCTTCGCCACTTCCGGCAGCGGCAGCCGGAAGCCCGCCTCCAAGTGATCTACGGAGAGGAGGAGGCAGCCTGGTTTGTTCACCAGGAACGACTCCCCCTCCTTCGCGTTGATGATTTCATACTCGTCGCCGATCCTGAAACGCTCACGGAGTCCGCTGTAATGGCGGTACCGTGGTCCGCTGGCCGCCGCGGCGGTCACCCCGCTTGCTCCGACAACGGCCTTTCCTCGGCTCGCCATCGCTAGAAGAGTCGCAGGGAGCAGCAACAGCAAGGAGAGACGAAGAAGAAGGTGGAAGGCTAGGCATGCAAGGGAACTCAAGGCTTGGAATGCAGGAAGGTTTTTCGTAGGCGTGGCTCCCGACTTCGCCTCCTCCCCTCCTTATAAGGAAAGGGGAGGGAGCAAAATTCGAGGCGGGCCTCAAAACGCCGCTCCTTCCAATTTCAAAAATTCCTCCGTGGGTACAGCGTCGGCAGCCGTTCGAACGCAACGACGACATTCCTGGCTCGACACGGCTTTGCACCCATCATGACGGGTTAGCCGTTTGACAGAACCCCAAGCGGCGGCACTCCGCAACGGGCCATCGCATTAAATGCAGAAGTGACGCCCTCGAAGTGCCCATCTTACCGATCCACTCGAGAGCGTGGGGGGCAAGTGTGGTGGTCAAATCTGGTCACCTAGGCCCATGATGGCCCATTACGGTCCTCTCTTGTCCTGTCAACAAACGTGGCACCATCTCCGGAGGCCACGCCCTCATCAGGGTGGTACGAAGACCTCCAAAGTATGACCCCCGTGATCGGAAGTTGGCAAGACCCGCAGCGGCATATCCCCGGGCAGGTCATCCGCCCTTCTATTCCGAACAACTGTGGACGGCTTCCGAACAGGGATGTTAATCCTGCTGCGCGGAACAACCCTGGATATCACCGAACAGCATGTTCGAGCCCCCATGTGGGTCACCTGCTCGGAAGGTGTGTCCAGAAGGTGCCGAGCAGGCTCTCTGGCTTACGCCGCGGTTATAACCGCCCCAGGCCACGCGCTCCATCATCAAGAGGCATGAACTGCCTGGCATCCCAACGGGCACCTGAGCGCATAACTCCTCCCATTATGCGCCCCCATCAAGGTGCCTTTTCAGGCACGATCTGCCGACGTTACGCACGTTCGCCTTGGCACTAACGCCTATAAAAGCACAGGTACAGGACCATGCACTGGTACGTCCTCTCTCACGCGAACACACTCTCACACTCCGAAACCCCCTGCCTTGCAAACCTCGTACTGACTTAGGCATCGGAGGGTTTCCCCGGTCTTCACCGGGTCCCCTGATCCATTTCTGGTCTTGCAGGCTTCCGTCCGCACCGGCGTCCGTCTTCCTTGTTCTCTCTAGTGGAGGCCCGTTTGGCTCCGGCCCAAACAGGATTACACCACCACAGGGTCGAATCGGGTTGTGCCTGATTCGATCCGATTCGTCCAAATCGAATTGATTTGATTCGCATGGATTCAGCCAGAACCATGGTTTCTAGCCCATTTCTTGGTCGATTCTCTTGAATCTGACTTTTTTTTTGTATAATTGTCTGGTTTAGGCCTCTTGTAAATGTGTTTCATCATATTCTATGACATTAATATCATGTAATTGCTATACACACATGTATTTTCAATCAAAAAAAGTATTAGAAAAGTGAAAACAAATTGAAACTCATTAATAAAAAGATATTTACATTGCACAAGGGAAATATAACGATCAAATTCTGAATTCCAACACAGAATACAATGACTTACTCTAATATCCCCAATGCCCTTGTTCATATGGATCGTATGCATTCCATTGGGATTGGATAGGCACGGACTCTGACTCATCTAACTCTGAGGGAAGCTCTCCAATAAGGTGATGACCTTTTGTTCGAGACACAAAACTACGATACTCATCCCATGTCATCATGGTATGGTATCTCTGACGAAATTGACTTAGATAATGGTCCCACACTTGGCTGCCGGGACGGATTACATTCAGTTATGCCATCTGTACATCCTCCACAGGAGCAAAAACTTGAACTGGAACATGAACAGAAAATGCATGAGGAGGATACATATATAGAGATGGACCAAGGTAGCCTGCTGTGGCAGTGTATCCACTGTACGATCTGTACCCACTAGAGTAGTCTATGCTAGTGGACTCGGGGTGATAGCTATGGCCGCCATAGGATCCAACAGACTCTTGTGTACTCATCCTCTCAAAATCTGATATCATAGTATCATAGCTATGGGAATCCACTGGTGAACCTCTTGCTTGACTGCCAAGTCTAAACTTCTGCCTTCTATTGTACCGCAGTGGGGCACCATGACTAGTATCTTGTGTTGCACCCCCATAAAATTGCTCCCCTGTGAATTCCATCCCACCACCTCCTTCTCCTTGATCATCGTCACCATCTCCTCCTCCCTGACCACCGTCACCACCTCCACCTCCACCGTTACTTGCACCACCGTCACCTCTAGCATCCGAAGAAGAACTACCTGCAAATGCAATATAATTTTAAGATAGGTTAGCACAAATACAAATACATTTGAGGTAATGTGCAATACAAAATGATGACCTACCAGTAGTCATCGAATCATGGGAGGCGCTATTGGGCAATCAGGGTGAATCCAACGGAGACGGTGTCTCATCCTTTGCATTTGGATCCAAAGTCTCTGCATCGGCAATGTCAAGTGGGTCTTCAACAATGGTAGCAACTTTCTTGCCTTTCTTGGATCCCCAACCAGAAAACCAACCCTTCTTTTTTTGTACTGGGGGAGGAGGTGGCTCTCGTATAACAACTCCTTTACTTGGCCGGGACTCTGTTCCACCAGTTTTTTTTCGGCGGGATTCTATTTCTATTTGCTTCCCTTTTGCCAATTGAGATGATGTGGGAGCCTTTGTAGATTGTGAGGGAGGGGCATCCTGGGTAGATGACCCTCTCCTTCTAGATTGTGTGCGGGGGAGGCCAACATGATACATTAGCACAAATGCAATTGATACAATATATAAGATGAAAGAAAGAAATTACTCGCCCACCTCCTCTACGCTCATGAAGCTCCAGCTCTATGTCCCCAAGAAGATCCACCTCAGCCTCTGGATCCATCTCATAATGAGGGGAGTATGGCTATCCCACATTCTCACGATCTCCCTCTTCCTCTGTTGTTGCTTCTGCTACTGCCCTTGCTAGGAAAGTGTTAGGGAGAGGTGGATCGTCAGGATCATCTGCCTCCTCATCTAACTCATACTCCCCCCGCTCTGTTGTTGCTCGTACAACCCATGAAACCATTGGGTCTTCTTCATCTCGTAGGAACCCAATATCAACATGATCATATTCCACCTCCCCACACAGCTTTGGATCTTGTGTGAGATGTTTGACACTCAACCTCATATTGTAGTGCACATACACTAATTGGTCCAAGCGCCTATATGACAATCTATTCCGCACTTTCGTGTGTATCAATGCAAACGTACTCCAGTTCCTCTCACATCCACTAGATGAGGAAGTATGTGATAAGATCTTCACTGCAATTTTTCTCAATGTTAGCGCAGTATGCCCAAAGTTGGACCACCAATCAGCTGCAACCAAATTCAATTAGCTCAATCAGACCTCAACCATCAAGTTGCAATGATAAAAAATGAAATGGGAAGCATATTACCGCCCTCTACACGCTCCCGACCAGCAATGGCAGATGGCTCAGCAAAGGTCCCAATGGCCTCCCGAAAACTCTTCATCTGCATTTATTAAATTGATCATCATACATATAAAATTCAAGTATTTGTTTTAGATGGAAGTTGATAATCCTATACTTGCCTCATCAACGGCATCTGCCGCTAGCACAGGACTTCTTGACAATCTCTCAACAACCCTTGTAAAAGCAGTCGTCAAGTCATCCCCATATGCTAGCTCGTGTGCGTAATGGTATGCAGGGTGGAGATAGTATGCTGCAATTGACATATAAAATATCATCAGTTGTAACATAGAATAATATTAAGTGCATTACAGAAATAAGGACTGTTTCCTTACCCACCATATGTAGATCTCTACTCATCTGTCGGCCCCATCTATCCTCAACAACATCCAAGACCAAGTGTGCATGCCGAGGTGAGACTTCACGAATCTTTTTCTTCGCGGCTTCAAGCTTTGCGTATACCAATCATATAGACGGTCTCCTATCCCCATCAACCACCCTCAACACCTCATATAGAGGTTCAATGATCTGAACCAGTCTGAACACCCGATCCCAAAAATTGGAGTTGTTGACGATGTCTTCCACCTCTTTTCCATCCGATGTTCCAGCAAAATTGCTTTGCAACCATTTATCACCCCTGAACATACATTTCAATCCATCCTTGTGCTTCAATAGGCTTTATAATGCCACAAACTTTGTTGCAAAGCGCATGACAGCCGGCCTCAACAACTCTCCACCAGTGGACTCTCTCATCCACGCCAACACAACATGATTTTTTTTTTTTTTTAGGTAAGCCGATGAAACGTGTTATCTTCTTCCCTACATCCACAACCATTTTCACGGGTTGCAGTGTCCTGATGTCTTTAAGCATTAAATCAACACAGTGGGCAGCACATGGGGTCCAATAAAGATGAGGGTAAATCTTCATCAACTCCTCCCCTGCTTTTTTGTACGCATATCCATTATCTGTCACCACCTGCACAATGTATTGCTCACCTATCTCCTCAACAACCTCCCGCATCAAACTCAAAATGTATTCAGAATTCTGTACTCTATCGGATGCGTCAACAGATTTGTGATAGAAGACTTGCCTATCACAATACACGAGGAAGTTAATGAGGCTGCTCCTGGTGATGCCTGACCAACCATCACACATCAATGTGACACCATACTTCTCCCATTTCTTCTTAAAACTGTCAATGTAAGACTTGATCTCATTAACTTCATTCTGAAGATATTTCCCATACAAGTCCCTAGCTGTAGGAGGTTGCACATGTAGTCCTCCACGTTGAACCTCCTGTATAGCAGTTTTGTAGTAAGGACTGTTTGCTGCATTGAATGGTAACCATGTATGGTGCCACCACTTTGCAATTGCTCGACCAACCTTGTATTTCGGCCCCTGCTGGTTATATGCATCCTCAATCCTAGTCTGCTTGCCATGCTCCCTAGGATACACATAAGGGTCCACGTCCTCAATTTGCACACCTGTGGGTCTCTTGCTATGCCTTCCTTGTTCTGGTAGTTGTGTTTGTGTGGGAGGGGGCCGAGTGAAATAATCCCCCACATTTGAAAATCGACGGGACTGAGTTCCGCCAGCGCCCCCTACCACTGAGCCACTTCCACTGCCACTGCCAACCTCATGCTGAGCTCCATGAAAACTCACTCTGTGCACTGCCCTTTGATCACCTTCCATGCCTCAGCTCTGCTTTGTGCTCTGGCTCGCCTTTCCTGCACATCAGGATCAGGCACATAATATGCAAACATTTCAACTTTATCATCAATGTCTTCATCTCGTTCCCTTCCTGATATAATCCTCTCTTGGATCTCCTTATCTGCCTTCTTTCTTGTTGTCTCTGCTCGAACCTGTTTAAGGTGTTCAATCATAAGCTTCTTAACTTCTCTTGGCACCATTTTACACCCTTGCACGTCATGGTATCCTGCTAGTCGACCACCAGCAAGGTGCTTCTTCAAATGGGAGACCCCACCTCCTTGTCCCGTAAAACCACAATTATTGCACTTGAAGTTGTGCCTATTTTCCAACATGATGCCATGCTGCTACCTAATATCATCAGAGCCCCTTTTCGGTGCCATCTATAAGGACAAATAATTAATTTAATAAATTTACAGTGAATTCATTCACTACAAGAAAAAGTGCAATTAGAGACCGATTTAGAGATCGAAATTTTCGGTCCCTATTCGGTCCCAAAATAGGGACCGAATAGAGACTGAAAATTTCAGTCCCAAATATAGAGACCGAATAATTTCGGTCCCTATTCAGTCCCTGAATAGGGACCGAATAGGGACCGAATAATTCAGTCCCAAATATAGAGACCGAATAATTTCGGTCCCTATTCAGTCCCTGAATAGGGACCGAATAGGGACCGAAATAATTCGGTCCCAAATATTCGGTCTCCCTATTCAGTCCCTGAATAGGGACCGAATAGGGACTGAAAAAATTCGGTCTCTATATTTGGGACCGAATTATTTCGGTCCCTATTCGGTCCCTATTCAGGGACTGAATAGGGACCGAAATTATTCGGTCTCTATATTTGGGATCGAATAATTTCGGTCCCTATTCAGTCTCCATATTCAGGGATTGAATAGGGACTGAAATAATTTGGTCTCTATATTTGGGACCGAATAATTTCGGTCCCTATTCGGTCCCTAAATAGGGACCGAACGGAGACTGCAATCATTTGGTCTCCATATTTGGGACTGAATTAATTCGTTCCCTAAATAGGGACTGAATTTTTCGGCCTCCATATTTTGAGATTGATTAAATTCAGTCACAATTCGATGACCCTAAATAGTGATCGAATAGTAAATCAGTCTCTATTTTACAGACCAAATGATGACTGATTTTATTTCAGTCACAAATTCTCAATAACGTGAGAAAGATTTGTGACCGATTTTGTGACGTCTCAAATTAATACCAGGTATAGCCGCTAGCATATTTGCAGCAGAAAATCATTTAAAGATTTATATTGTTTCATGTCGGCACCATTTCTGCACATATGTACACTGACAAGGTGTCACTGGATTTTGGTAATAAAATTTAGTTCGAATTACCATAATTATCAGAAAAATATGTTTATACCAAAAATGTGGATATTGAGAATTTTTTATGCACGGTTAATGAGGTAAATATGATTTATCTACTTTTAGGACAATTATACTTGATAAATATTTTTTCAGGAAAATTTTAAATAAAAATTACCATAAACTTGTTTACGTAAGATTTAACCTGCATCTAAATGTGAACATGTGTAAGTAGTGGTAGGTATGTGTAAAAGTGTATATATTTATTAGTATATATATATATATATATATTTATTTATTTATATGTGTGTTTGTGTGTGTGTGTGTTAATAAAAGAAAAGATAAAATAATGTCAAAAAGATTATTAGGTATACTTACGTGTTTTAGCTAATACTCAGTCTTAGCTAGGCAAGTGTTCTTGTGAATTGAAGGATTCTTATTCTTCTTCTTTTCTTCTGACTGTGTTTTTGAAATAATACTAGTAGTGTCAACATATCTATCCAGTAGTGTTGACCTATCTATCTAGTAGTGTCAGTTAACACTATCTATCCAGTAGTGTCAACACTATCTATGCAGTACTAGTGTTGACCTATCCGTACTCATGTGTCAACACTATCTATCCAGTAGTACTGTCACCATTATCTATCCAGTAGTGTTGACCGATTTATCCCTTATAGCGTCGACCTATCCCTTCATAGTATCGACCAATACCTTGTAGAGAGTTGACACTTTCCTTCAGAGTGTCAACACTCTCTGCTATTCAGGTTGACACACTCTGTTAATTTTCAAATCAACTTATAACTCATGTCTCCAGTGACTTAATTAGGTCGACACACCCATATTCTAGGTCGAATAAAAAGCTCTTTTTTTCTTCCAGAATATGGAGAACAATATGGACCTTTCACAAAATTTTAAATAATTAATCTGAATTCTCAGGTCTACACACACAACGAACTCACACTTTAATCGTCTGTGTTGTTATCTATCGAAATTAGGGCTGTAAATGTGTAACTCCTTGATTTTGTTTATAAAAATACTTGGTCATTTGTGTATAATACATGATGACGTTCCAATTAGTTCGAATATTACGCACACCTCCATTACTAAAATAAAGCTCGGTAATAAACACACAAGAGGCCCATAAATTAATAACCTAAATAAGTAAAATTATGTTGATGGAAAAGGATTAAAATAGAATTATATTATATTAAAGAAATATATGGAATTTTATATATGTATATATATATATATCAATTATGCCACAATGATTACGTAAGGTAATCACTGTTCATCCTGCGTAACTTGGGTTGCGTAAGAACTGTATTACGTGTTTAACCCAGGTGAAATCCTTTCGAAGATTTCATCGCCATCGTTCGTTGCAATCTCGCATGCGGATAAACCCCACCAGCTTTAAACCCCGCCAATGATCCTTATCTTATCCTCCCGCACATGTTGCTGCTGCTATATGCTTTGCTACTCCTACAACTGCTCTACTGTTACTACTGCTTTACTGTTGCTACTGCTTTGCTGTTGGTGATGCTATGCTTAGGACTGTTCATTTCTCGGTCCAACCCGATACACCGAACCGAACCGTTCGGTTCAACTAACTAAAGTAAATTGAGCCAAACCGATTGAACCGAAACAACCCTAGAAAGCCCTAATCTGGTCACGCAACCCTTCTCCCTCCCGGTCTCAGTTCGGCCTCTCCTCTTTCTTTGCTACACAGCGGAGTGTCGGAGCCCCTGCTCTTCGGCCTCTCCCATCGCCCCCGAGCACGAGCAGTCGAGCCTCCTCGGCCAAGGTGGTCGTCGCCGTCTGTGCAACATTCTTGGACAACGTCGTCTTCTTCTTCGTCGGTGTCTTCGACATCTTCTAAAACCAGCAGAGACTTTCGCCTGCTTTCTTGGCTAAGAAGACCAGACGTGTTGGTGCTGCAGGTGAGAGATCCCCATTCTATCGATTTTGAGTGGAGCATCGAGAATGCCCGAGCCATTGGCCTTTTTATTTCTATCGATTTTGAGTGGAAATCTGTTGTACTCCTGACATACCGAACTTTCTCATGCCCCTTTCAAAGAAGCACACACACATCACTGGCGGCAAGATTTAAGCGGACAAGCCAGGAGTCCCATTTGGGTTGAAACCAGGTTTCAACTCCCCAGCATAATCTAAAATTTTGTGTTTTCCACCCAATCTTATATATCGCATGTCTCGCGTCAGATAGAAGCCACATGTTATTAGTTAGTTGTAGTTGTCTTATTATCTTATTTGTTAATTTGAATGAATTTGAGTTTATTAAATATATGGTTTTTTTTTCCAGAACTTTCAGGTGTTACATCAGTGCCTTTAGTTGTTGATATTGCATAAGCTTTATTAGTTGTGGCAAATATCATTGAGCTACATAACACAAATGTCAGCAACTGGGTAGTAGGGCTATAAACAGATCCGAATAATATTCGGATCCGATCCGAATCCATATCCTATTAAGCATATCAATATCCGTTTAACAGGTATCCGACGAAGCGGATCCGAATGCGGATATTATCCGACTATTAAACGGAGCGAACACAGAAATAGGAGATCTGCTCCGTTTAAGATCCGATCCGAAATGACTTAATTCTGGCCATTACATCTAATGGTGCATATTTAACATATAAAAATATATCCTACAAAACCTACCCGACCCGGCGACTGCCGTGCCTCCCTCTCCCCCGTTTTTTTCCCCTAAATCTTCTCAGCTCGAAATCCTCTCCTGGCTCCTGCGGCGCGGCGACCTGCTGTTGCAGACACGGCGCGGCCCTGCCTCCTCCCTCCCCTAGTCATCTCGGCCGGCGGCTCCTCGGCGGCGACCTGCTGTTGCAGACGCGGCGCGGCCCTGCCTCCTCCCTCCCCTCGTCATCTCAGCCGGCGGCTCCTCGGCGGCGACCTGCGGCGGTAAGTGTCCGGCCCTCCCCCTCCTCCCCTCCGGCCTTCCCCCCTCCGGTCCTCCCCCCTCCGGTCATCCTCCCCCATCCGGCCCTCCCCTACAGCCCTCCCCCCCTCCGGCCCTCCCCCCTCCAGTCATCCTCCCCCTCCGGCCCTCCCCTCCGGCCCTCCCTCTGGCCCTCCCCTATAGCGGACAGCCCTCCCCCCTCCAGTCATCCTCCCCCTCCGGCCCCCCCCCTCCGCCCCCCCCCCCATCCGGCCCTCTCCTCTCCATCCCTCCCCCTCCTCCCCTCCGGCCCTGCCCCCCTCCGGCCCTCCCCTCTCCAGCCCTCCCCCTCCTCCCCTCCGGCCCTGCCCCCCTTCGGCCCTCCCCTCTGGCCCTCCCCTACAGCGGACAGCCCTCCCCCCCTCCAGCCCTCCCCCCTCCAGTCATCCTCCCCCTCCTGATCTGGTAATGGCGTCTGATTCAATTGAATCCTTAAGTCTCTTCTTCAAGATTTTCGACTTGATCTTCATAATCAGGTCAGTTCTCTTCATGATCGGGTTGGAGGAGTAGCAGATAGAGTTCAGAACATAGAATCTTCCCTGAAATCGTCAGATTCTAGTGTTCAGTCGGGTTCTAATGTAGAGAATACTGCATATTTTAGACCTAAGTTCTTGGAATTTCCCCGTTACGATGGTATATCTGATCCAGTTGAGTGGAGATTTAAGGCCAATCACTATTTTCTTTGTAACCAGATTCCTGAGGGACACAAGCTGTCTACAGCCTCGTACTATTTAGAAGGGGTAGCTCTCCAATGGTACTGGCACTTTACCAGCACCAAAGCTGCTGTTACTTGGGCAGACTTTTGTCTGGGGTTAAGAGTCTCGATTTGGTTCTGTATGTTTGGAAGAATCATTGGGTTTCCTAAGCAAGCTGAAGCAATCGGGTACTGTTCTTGATTATCAAAACCAGTTTGAGACCCTTTGTAACAAGATTGTTGGCATCTCTGAGCATAATTTGATGGCCATTTTTTTGAGTGGTCTGAGAGAAGATATTGCCTGTGAGGTGCGATCTTTCTCCCCTGCAACTCTTTCAAGAGCTATGGAACTGGCTAGAATCCAGGAAGCTAAATTTAATTTCAAAAGGAAAGGGCCTTCCCACTTTAATTTCTCATCGGTGAAATCACTAGCTTCTAGCAGTTCTCAGCCACCTCTTCTACCTGCACCTCCTAAGTCCGCAGCCCCACCTGTCAGGAAGTTATCCACTCAACAATTACAAGAACGAAGGTCTAAAGGACTTTGTTTCAACTGTGATGAAAAGTGGGCTCCGGGACATACCTGTCAGCCGCATAAATTGTTTCTACTGCAAATGATCCCGGATGTTTCTGATTTTGCTGTAGATGATCAAGAACTCTTGGATACTTCTGTTGATCATGCTGTGACAGAACCTTCATTGTCTTCTCAAGTTGTACATCAGCTAGCCTCCCCTGGCACTATGAAACTCATTGGCCGTATAGGGTCTCTTTCAGTGATTGTATTGGTAGATAATGGCAGCACACACAATTTTTTGGATCCAATGGTTGTTAAGAGGCTGGGTCTATCTATCACCAATCATAATCCACATTCAGTGCAAATTGCTGCAGGAATGCAAATATCTTCACAGGGTTGGTGCCCGGGAGTGACCCTGAAACTACCTAACCTCTCATTCACCTTGGACTTTTTAGTACTACCCTTGGGTACGGTGGATGTGGTATTGGGAACTACATGGTTACAACTACTGGGAGATATTGTCTTTAATATATCTGACATGACCATGAAGTTTACCTTGCATAATCATGACTTTATGCTGCAGGGAGTCTCTGACTCCGACATTAAGGTAGTTTCTGCCAAACAATTCTCTAATGATCTCTCTAAATCCAGAACCTTATATGCATTGCAGTTGTTTCAGATTGAAGCATCATCCTCTTCTACCCCATCGCCCACCACACCCTCATTTTCTAACTATCCATCCGATTTGGCTCATATCCTACACACTTATTCTTCAGTTTTCATGGAACCCCAAGGACTTCCTCCCAGTAGATCCTGCGATCATAGAATTCCATTAGTAGATGAAACTGTCACCATCTCCCAACCTTCTTATTAGGCATTCACCGTTCCAGAAAAATGTCATTGAAAACCAAATTAAAGATCTATTCCATCACACCCATATTCAATCCTCTACCAGCCCTTTCACAGCTCTTGTCCTTCTTGTCCAAAAGAGAGATAGTACTTGGAGAATGTGCATTGACTACCGTGCACTAAATCAGCATACTGTCAAGGATAAGTACCTTATACCCTTAATTGATGATTTGTTAGATGAATTACATGGATCCAAGTACATTTCAAAGCTAGACTTGAGATCTGGTTATCATCAGATTCACATGCATCCTGATGATATTCATAAAACAGCATTTCGAACTCATGAGGGTCATTATGAGTTCCTTGTTATGCCTTTTGGCTTATAAAACAAGTTATTGCTTCTAAAATAAGTTATTGCTTATAATAGTATTTAATTTTAACTTATTATTGTTATATATGTATTGTAGGTTCCTTCATCGGGTGGAGTGGGAGGACACGAGGATGAAGACGAAGACGAGGCATCATGATTTTCATTTGATTATTATTATTGTTGTAGACATTTTTATTATTGTTGTTGGCATTCTATTATTGTGATGTTGTGGATATTTTTATTCTTATTGTGGACATTTTATTATTCTGATGTTGTGGACATTTTATTATTCTTGTGTTGTGGATATTTTTATTATTGTTGATGTTGTCGACATTTTATTATTATTTTGTTGTGGATATTTTTATTATTTTTGTGTTGTAGACATTTTTATTGTGGACAATTATTATTGTTGTGGATATTATTTATTTTATTTAAGCAGGTTATTTTCCTAAAAATGTATATATTTAAAAAAAAATATTTAAAAAATAGAGACCGATTAGGGACCGAAATAATTTGGTCCCTATTCGGTCTCTATTTTAGGGACCGAATAGGGACTGAATATTCGGTCCCTAAATAGGGACCGAAATGAGGTGGTCCCAATTCAGTCCCTAGACATAGGGACCGAATAAGATCGGTCCCTATTTAGGGACCGAAAGTATTCAATCCCGGTTCGGTCCCTAAAATAGGGACCGAATAGGGACCGAATTAATTCGGTCCCTAATAGTGACCGATATGATTCGGTCCCAATTCAGTCCCTATTTGTAGGGACTGAATTGGGACCGAATAAGATCGGTCCCTAAATAGGGACCGAACATTCAGTCCCTATTCAGTCCCCAAGATAGGAACCGAATAGTGACTGAATGTTCGGTCCCTATTTAGGGACCGAATATTCGGTCCCCATTCGGTCTCTATCTGAGGGACCGAACTGGGACCGAATACTTTCGGTCCCTAAATAGGGACCGATCTTATTCGGTCCCTATTTAGTGACCGAATAGGGACTGAATTTAGTCGGTCACAGATTTGTGACCAGAAATTTTTGACCGACATATTCGGTCACTATTCGGTCCCTATTCGGTCTCTGAGCTGTTTAGAGACCGAATAGAGATCGAATAGAGACCGAATATTTCGGTCTCTATTTCCGATTTTTCTTGTAGTGATTTAAATCTCAGAATTTGAACACTAAAAGAAAGTGTTCTTACTTCTTATATGATATTTTTTTTATATACATGAATCACATGATCACAGAAATCCATTCACACCTCCATATACATTTTCTGTAATTTCAAGCTTTATTATTTTTTAATTTTAAAAAAATTATTAATAATGCAAGAACATAAATTAATTGTAGCTCAACTTCTTATGGAATCAACTTCTAACCATGATATAGAAGTTATACAACACATTCCTATCAATTTTTTATTGTTTATAATTTTTTAAGATTTTTAAAATTATTTTTCAAAAAATCATATTTTAGGGAAAATCTTCAAATCTACATGAAAAGCTTGTAGATCTTCATGAGAAATGGTTGCAAGTGTACACCAATCACTTGCAACATCATTTCCTAACAAGATCTAACCCATACACCAAGAAAAAAAAATAGAAAAATGAAGAAATATGGTGGCTTACCTTCAAAGCCCTGTAGAACCTCCAAAAAACTTCAAGAACAAGGCTTGAATGCCTCCAAATCCACCTCCAAATGGATGCAAACTCACGTAGGAAGCCTCCACTTGTGGATTGGCATGCAAATCTAGGGTTTTTTCTCGAAAAAACCTGAAAACGGGGGGGGGAGGCTCCCGGCCTGCTGCGCTGCGAATCGGGACTGTACAGTCCCATTCGCAGCGCATCGCCCGACACCCTTCGGGCAAATCGAACCCGATGCGCCAGTATCAGGCCGGATCGAGGCGCATCGGGTTCGATCCGCCTGGTTAAACTAGGTCCGCCCGCATCACCCCGAATCGCGCATCGGATCCCCTGTGATCCGATGCGATCCGCCCGAATCGCGCCTGGAAATGCTTTAGACATTTCCAGGCAAATAATTGAACTTGAGGAGAGATTTGCTTAGACAAGTTGGAATGCCAAATAGTGTTCCAATTGGGGCTAGGCTGAGAAGTAGCTGCCAATCTATCATTATCCTGTAAGCATTTATAGGCAGATCTAGTAGTGAATTGTCCATTTTGATTGGACCTCCAAACTTTGCAGTCTTCCATGTGATCTGGATTAAAAGGTAAGTGAATTTTCAGGATTTGATCGCCCACATCATCATCAAACAGAGATCTTATAAGAGGTACATTCCAAGACCCATTAGAGATGAGTTCAGAAACTCTTTTAGGGAGAGGACAAAATTGAGGGTCTTTGGGAATCACCTTAGAGACATAATCTAGAATCCATTGGTCATGTCAAATGTCAACATCTCTACCATTCTTGATGACACATATAGTACCTTTTCTCAGGTCCTCTCTGATGGATAGGATAGAAGACCATATCAGAGATGCATTACTAGGCTTCTTGGCTTCCCAGAGGCCAGAAGTAACTTTTTGAAAGGTATTTTGCTCTGAAGAATATTGAGCCCCAAGAAGAAAAGTTGTCTTGCAGAAATCTCCAAGCTAGCTTCATGATTAGAGATCAGTTTTGCTTTTCAAAATCCTTAATTCTCAGTCCTCCAAGAGATTTATGTTGAGAGACTTTTTTCCAAGAGCAAAAGTGAACTTTCTTTTTACCTTCTAATTCTCCCCACCAAAATCTATTGATGTTTGCCGTGATCCTCTGAAGACTACCTTTAGGAAATAAAATGGTACCCATAATGTGTTGGGGCATGACAGAAAGGGTGGCTTAGAGCAGAACTGTCCTACCAGCTTGGGATAGTGTACCCAATTTCCAGCTATTAACTTTCTTGTTTAAGCGATCCTCAATGAATTTTAAGTGTTTAGCTTTGCTGCCATTCCATATAATCGGATAGCCCAGATGAAGATCACCTTCATTGACTTTCTTAATTACCATAACATTGGAAAAATAAGCTTGCTTGCATTGGGGAGTGTTGCTACTAAATATGAATGCAAACTTCTCCCTGTTCATACATTGGCCAACCCTTTGCCATAGATATCAAGAACATGAGAGAATTCCTCCAATTCCTTCAAATTCAGTCTGCCAAAGAGGAAGATATCATCCGCATACAACACACTAGAGATATCATCCGCATACTCCCTGTTGCATTGGGGAGTGTTGCTACTGAATATGAATGCAGACTTCTCCCTGTTCATACATTGGCCAACCCATTTGCCATAGATATCAAGAACATGAGAGAATTCCTCCAATTCCTTCAAATTCAGTCTGCCAAAGAGGAAGATATCATCCGCATACAACACACTAGAGATGGCAGGGGCTATATGATTAACCTTAAAGCTAGTTGTAAGGCCAAGCTCCTTTTTCAAGTTTATCATAATTGCAGTAAGGCATTCAACACAAAGGATGTAAATACAAGGGGAGAGCAGGCAGCCTTGTCTAATACCTCTAGTAGGCTTTACCATGTCTTTCACTTCACTATTGATAAGAATAAATAGGTAGGAGTGGTGATACACTCCAAAATAAGCTGGATGAAGCCTTCTGGGAAATTGAACTTGTGAAGCATATAACTGATGAAATACCATTCCAGCTTATCAAAAGCCTTGGAGATGTCCACTTTAAGCCCAAAAAAATTCGTCTTGCCTCTTTTGGTCTTCAAAGAGTGGATCAGTTTGTGAGTCAAGATTGAGCTATCAGTGATAAGTTTACCCAGTATGAAAGCCCCTTGGTTAAATGATATCAAATTGGGCAAAAAGGGTTTGATTCTGTTGGCAAGGATTTTGGTGATTGTTTTGAGGACATTACAAAGAGCTATTGGGTTCAGGATTCTTTGCATGAGTTCCCTGACTTCTTGCTTTACATTTCTTCTTTTCGATTTGGGTTCAGGATTAGTAGTGTGTAAATATTCAAATGTGACATCTGTATCAAATGGATGAAGGGCAATGGCCAGCTATTGGTTTGTAGGAGGAATATGGTTTCCTGGCTTCCTTTTAGGAGATTGTTTAGTAGGGACAAGTGAAAGGTTATCAGTGGAAGATATGTGGGGAGGAGGGGGATCTGTCAGAACAGGCTCGAATTCGTGCCAGTTTTCAGCAGGGTTCCAGCAGACCAACCTAGTGGGCAAAGTCTGAGCGGCGGGGCTTTTACTGGGGAGACAGTGAATAGGGTGGCAGGGTGAGGCTATGGAAGATATGGCATGAGCTGCAATTGTAGTGGTGTGGGTAGCTTGGTTAGAAGGGATGTCAGGGAGTGGAGGCAAGGTGGTGTGAGAGTGAAGGCCCAGATACAGGTTTGTTTGACAGCTTGGTAGTGGGAGTGGCTAGGTTGGTAGCAGTTGGTGGGACAGTGGAGGGAGATTTGGAAATTTAGCACCCTTCTTGAGGGAACCGGTTCTTCCTGAATTTGCATAGGCGAAGACCCGAATTTATCCTCTAGAATTGGGTTTTATAACCGGATAGAGATACTTATCCCCCACTTAACATGGGTGATAAGTTTTATCCATGATAACTTTTATACACGGATAAAGGGGTGATAAGGGAGGAGATAGATATTCCCACCTATGGAGGGGAGGTAAAAGTTATCCCTAAGAATAACTCATTAAATGCTGTACTTTTTTCCTTAGAAAATGGTGTATCCCCTTATACATGGATAAATGATGTCAAACTAGAGATAAAAAGGTGATAACTCTATACACCCTGTCACATCACATTAAAAGTTATATCCCTTCATAATTATCCCTCATTAAACCATCTACAAAAAAAAAACCTAAACATGGATAGCCTATACATGAATAACCAATCTTCAGTCTCATTATCTAGTAATCAAAGAGGCCAGCGGCCTAGGATTAAACTCAGGCCCAGTGACTTTACGCCAATCGCCATAGTAAGTCAGAGAATCCCCCATTTTTCTCTCAAGTCCAGGGGAATAAGATGCTTTGATCAGGCTTTTGATCTAGTTGTAAAACCTGCATTTTTGCACTTGATGACCCAATCGGCCACAGAAGTGGCAAAAACGGGGCAATCTTTCATATCTGACTTCAAAGTATCTCGTTACCCCTTCTGTATAAGAGTAGTAGCAACTTTTGTGACCAATGGCTTGGTGACATCGGAGTTAACTTTGATTCTGGCATGGCTACTCCATTTACTAACTTCTCTAGGAGGAGGATCAAAAGGATTGCTAATTTGCCGAGCTAATTTTTTTCACAATTGGAAATGTTAAGAGCTCCTCAGGCAGATCATAGATACAAATTCAAAGCTGATCCCCTATGTCCAATACATATTCTGACGGGGCCATCCTTTCTTTGCATTTGTGAATAAGGACCATATCTCCATTGAAGATCCAAGGTGTTCTGTTGCAAGCATCATCAAGTTCTTTTTTCTTGGAGAATCTGACTAAATACTTTGTTTGAGGGACTCCAAACTTTACCAAACCATTCTAATTTGAGACCAGCAGGCTTGGGGTCCAAATCCGACAGAACTTGTTCGGCCAAACTCATCTGCCATCTTGTGCTTTCTTCAAGTTCTGGATTGATGGAGTTGACTCAACTTTTGCAACCATAAATTCGAGCAGAATTTCTTCCTCCTCACTTATTAGTTGATAATCTTCCATATATAGGTGGAGAGAAGGGAAGCCAAAAGATATCGGAGAACACAGAGAAGAAGAGGATAGGAAATAGGCGAGGGAATGGAAGAAAGGGCCGGGAGTTGAGAGCAAAAGGGGGACCGGGGAGTGGTGGTTTGAATGTCGCTAGAGGGAGGAGGATGAGACCAAATTCAGAACGGGTAGTTGGGGTTTACCTTTCATGCTGATGTACTAGCTAGAGACATCGACGAGCTCGAGCACCATGATACACGAGGAGCCACTCGAAACGAGGAAGACCAGCAGCTTCACGAGGCCAGTCACAAGAGCTTCGCTTTCCCAAACGAGGAAGCAAAACACCAAACCTCGGACGCAGACATCCGAGAAACTTCTCCCTGGGACCAGGGAGGGAAAGGTTCTCTCCAATAATAATAAGGGAACTCGGAGAACTCGGGCAAGACCCACGTGGTCAAAAAAAATTTCAAATTTTCCCCCAAGTGTCGTATTCTTAGTGACGTACGTACGTGGATGATTAATAAAAGATGGAAGCAAAATTGTGGTCGCCCACTCTCCTCCGCCAATAAGAATCATGCGGCAAACGAAAGCAACCTCAACATTCCAGATGCCACACGTGTAAGTATATATTAACTAGTTGAAAACTAGTGCGATACACCGTAGTTGTTTATAAAATATTAAGATAAATAAAAAATATTATTTATAAAAATATATAATTTTTATTACAAAAAATTTGTTAAACTAAACAAGGAAAATTTGTTCTTAAAACAAAAGAAGGTGGACTGCACGAAGCTAGACTTAAAATTGAATTTTTTCTAAAAAATTATGGTCTGCTCGATTTAACAAGATTTTTTAGATGGTGAGTATCTTACCTTATTTAGAAAGATTTCTTCGTTGATTTAGGTGACAATTAATATTTGAGACTTGCCTTACGGGAGATGTGTTAAAGTTAATAGATTTATTATTTTATGTTAGCTGCTATATGTTAGGATTTGTTTATCCGGATTTTGCTTAACTATATTTAGCTGCGATATAGATAGATTTAGTGGGGAGGTTTAGGCGGGAAAATTCTGCTTCTGGTGCTGCCACGTGGCTGCTCCAGAACTGAGTTTTATTGGAATAGTATAGACTAGTTCTATACCCGTGCGATGCACGGAAATATTTTAGGTAGATATATATTTTATGTATTCATTAAAATTTATTTATTTAGATAATTTTTTAACTATTAAAATAAATTATAGATCTATGTTCATGCTAGTATATGGTTTTTTTTCAAATGTGTATTAAACTGTAATAAATTTATAAACTATAAAATTAGATTGCATACTATTGTTATTAGAGTATTGAAATAAAAAATATATAACATATAAAAAAATATAAAATATTATCTATCTTAAATTGAAAAATATATAAAAACATAATTTAATATATACATTTAAAATTATTTTCAAACCAATTAAAACAGACTATCTAATTAAATTCACACAAAACATAATGAGAAATGTTATGTTCCCGACAGCGCCGGAGCATAGCCTCGCTGGAGGGGCCGCGCCCCTCCACGCGCACGCCGCGTGGAGGGGGCGCCCTCCAGCATTTAATGCTGTTTTTTTTTTTTTTACAATTTGTGTACACAAATAATACACACAAAAAAGAAGAAAAAAAACAATTTTAATACTGGCAGGCCCGCTCCCTCCACGCGGCGTGCGCGTGGAGGGGGGCGGCCCCTCCAACGAGGCTATGCTCCCGGCACTGCCAGGAGCATAGCATTACTCAAACATAATAAAGCCATGTTATTGCCCCTGGGAGACTTATGTAGCTGTCCTTGGGAGAAAGACGTCATTTTCGTTTCTTTGATGACTCCGATTACAGAAGTGATCTGAAGTTGGGAGTTGAAATTACCTCCACTTCCCTTCCCCGTCGCCACTCTTGCCGAGTATGGCCAGCAACTTCCTCTTCAGATTCGAGACGGAGAGGCACCGCGCGCCGTCTGGTCCCTACCCGCCGTCGTCCGGGGATGAGGAGGATGACAACGGGAGCAGCTTCAGCCGCTCGCGGGACAGCTGCTTGGAGGAGGAGGAGGTGGTGGTGGCGACGTAGCTCTCCGAAGAGAGGAAAGGGAAGGAGTCACCCACGTCGGCACCCTCCTTGAAGTTGGGGATGTAGTCCTGCAGCATGTCCGCCACGTCACGGAAGCGCCGGAGGTAGAGGAGGGAGCGGGCCTTGAGCTCCAGGGCCACCTCGGAGCGCGGGGAGAGGGCTAGCGCTGCGTCGAGCACGCCCAGAGCCAAGGAGACGTGTGACGGCTCTTGGGTTGCGATCAGGGCGCGGACGTCCTTCAGATAACCTCCGGCGACCCGAAAACAGGGAAAAGTAGGCATGCAGGTTAATTAATGGCAATGGACTGCAGAAACCAAGCACAGCGCCAAGAATGCAACCTTCAACGTGGCAGCCAGCACTGCCACAGCAGCCAACGGCACTGCGTGCCCATCCTCGGGCGGCGGGGGCGAGGCGGGGATGGAGGTGGTGGTGAGGTGGTGGAAGGGGACGCCATGGTGAGGGTGATGTCGGCGGAGGAGGCGAGGGGCCACCCGCCGGAGAGGCTGATGGGGGCGCTGAGGGACCTGGACATGAGGGTGCACCATGCAAGCTTGACGACAGTGAAGGGCTTGATGCTGCAGGACGTGGTGGCGAGGGCCCCCGCCGGACTGCACTCGGAGGAGGGCCTCCGGGCCGCCCTTCTGGCGAAGCTGGAGCAGCAAACATGATGATCGAGATGATCAGCAGGCATGCATGGATCCGAATATGAGGAGTTCTGTGTGAAGAACTTGCAGAATGTACTGCCATATTAACCTAGATATATGTTGCCAAGTAATTAATTTCATAGTGTTAGATTTCTAATGGATTTAATACCAATTTATCTATTCCTTGCAGTCTTACGGAAACTCTCATTGCTTTTAGTTTTACATGAATGGAGAGATGATCCGCATGTTGAAGACGTGAAACAGGGCTCGGTGCTTCCTGCTACTGGCCATCAGATGAACAACACACACACAACTGGCTGATGTGGTGTTGAATGACTTTGTGTCAGAGCTGGAAGAGGCGAGATGTGGAGGAGAAGGAGGGGTGAGGGGGGCGAGCAAGTAGCAGATTCAGGGGGTGGGGAGCAAACGAAGACGGCAACGGCGGCTGGATAAAACGGTGCTGGTCGTTGAGGGCGTTGAAGTCGGACTTCGCGAGGTGCTGGCGAGCTGAACAGTAGCTGCTTCAGCGAACTGGCCTTTGCCTCATTGCTGCCGCCTCCAGCGACGCCGGCACCGCCCCCGCCGTGGTGCGCCTCTGCATGGTCCAGAAGGAATGCGCTGTGGAGGTTCCGCTCCAGTCCAAGAACTCGGTGGACACTGTGGTGATGATGTTGACGATGGCGTGCAGGCAACACTCTATTGTTGATCTACGTTTGCAGTGTTGAGGGAGAAGAAAAATAGTACATGTACACCTAACGTTTCTATACCGCGTTTAATTCTGGTTGAATATTCTTGCCATCTTTTGCAAGGATGTTTAATTTTAATTTTAATTTTTTTGGCGCAGTACAAATCATGCCAAATTTTGCAGGGGATTATAATAAGTGCACGATTGGTTTGGAAAGGTTTTGCGGGACATAAATAGTACTTTTGGTAATTAATTTTTTAATATTTTTTTTGAACTTGTCATAAATAGTTATATTATCTTTTAGGAAGAGAATTCTGGTTTAGAAAGGTGAGGTTTTGAAAAGTGTAGCATCACCGCATGTATGGAGAGTAGTATTAAGTATGTATCTTATTGTGCTATATTTTGATAGTACATAAATAGTAGTTTTGCTAATTTGATTAATGAATATTTTTTTGAACAATCCATAAATATGTATATTATTTTTTAGGAGGAGAATTTTATGAAAGTTAAGTGAGAATTATCCTGGTGTTGCCACGTGGCAGCACCAAGACTAAAAAATTATATATTAGTATAAACTCTAAATAGAATTTTAAAAAAAAATTATGTGATATATTTTATCAATACTGTCTTTTCTATTTAACAAAATATTAGTAATTATATTTCTATTTTGTACTAAAAATATTTAAGGTGGAATAAGATTACCGGGAAAGGGGAATATGATTTCCTTTATATAGTGGACATTTAGCTGGATATTTAACAATTATGTTTCTATTTTTTACCGAGAAATTTTAAAGGGTAATAGGATTACCAAGAATATTTAGTGGGGAGATTTAAGTTTGTCCTGGTGTTGCCACGTGGCAGCACCAAAACTGAGAAATATAATATTAGTATTGAAGTATTGATTGATATTGATATATAGTATAGATTTTAGGCGGAAAAACTCAGCTCCTGGTGCTGTCACGTGGCTGCTTCAAGACTGAGTTTTATTAGTATAACTAGTTGAGCACCCGTGCGATGCACGGTATTTTTTTAAATTTTAAAGAAATAAAATTTATAATTAAAATACTTTTAATAATAGATCTCAAAAAATATTATAATAATATGAAGAGTTTAGGATAATAAAAGTGATCCTAAAATTTTCAAAATATTACACAATAAGATTCTTAAACATACTAATCTTCATTGCAACACAATAACAACATAATATCTCTACTTTATTTTTAAAGAATAAATACAAAAGACTAAGTTACAGAATGAATATAAATATAATAATTGAATATCTAATCTACATATCTAATGATCTAAGATCAAATAACTCATACGAAGAATACAATTAAATATCAAAACTAAAATTCTAAAAATAAATATATACATAAACATAACCATCGGACTTGGCCACCGCCCACATGTCTTGGAGGCTATGCACACTTGTTCCTTTTCTCGTTGTGTGAAGCTTCTACCGGTGGTATATTTTATGTTTCTGCGTAGAAGACTTCAAGGTAACCAAGAACATCACATTATTTGTACAATATGTTTCTACTTTTTTGTCCAAACAGATATCATTCCTCTGGTTTCGGCTTTCCCCCATCAACTTACCTATAAAAAAATAATAATTTATTCTTCAATCAAAGGACTGCATATATGCGAGCAAATAAATTAGAGAACTAAAAGAATTAAAATTAAGAAAGGAAAAAAACTTTTATAAGTACAGAGTGCTGTAGCTTTTCAGTGATTATTATTTATAAAAAATAATTTGTATGTTGCTTTTTATATTTTTAAAAAACTATAAATCAAACAATAAATCAAACTTAATTATTTATAAAAATTAAAAACAGTCAGATATATAATCTAAAATAATTTCTAAAATAAAATAAAGTTACTTTATTTTATATTTAAAAAACTAACATTACAAAACGTGAAATTTTATTAAGATTTAAAATTAAGAAAATTAAAAGATAAATGTTCGGGATTGATTTCTATGGCGCTATAGGATTGAGTTCTATGGCACTACAGTATCTCCATATATATATATATATATATATATATATATTAACAAAACTATAAATCAAAACAATTCAGATTAACTAATCAAATATTTTAAAAACAATTTGAACTAAGAAACAAAAAAAAAGAGCGTTCAATGAATAGTTAATTACTGTAATAGCACTACAATATCTTCTACATTCAGTGGTGTGGGCATGTGCGTGTATGATATAATGCATGAGTGTTCAAAGAAACAACTTAAACCATCAGTCCAGTAGAAGAGATTATACAAAGTAATTCTATCTTCTTTATGCAAGTTATCTTGGCCCATAAAATAATATTTGGAAGTGTAAAATAAAACTCATAGATCCGTTTATTTTAGCACTTCTTAACTCGCTAATATATACATATGTAAAGATATAGATATTAACATTAAATCTATAAATAAATAAATATAAATAGATAATTTGATAATCTAAACTACATACTACACAAAGAAAATTGATTATTTAGCATTATAAGAAGCACGATGAAGGTGAAGACATCGACAGACAGTTTCTTAGATGGCATAGGGTCAAGAAGAAGGTGGCAAAGATATTGTAGTAATAATGAGGACATTTGAGATATCACTACTCACATCTACGTCACATCTTTCTACGATAGTCAACTGCACAATGATGTGTTCAGCGAGTAGCACGTCACTGATTGGGTCCCCGGACCCGACACACATTAGTGTATATATATATATATATATATATATATATATATATATATATGTATAATGATATTTTTTATATTTAAAAAACTGTAAAATAGAAAATGTCATTTTAAAAAATTTAATTTTAGAATAAAATTTAAAACTAAGGAAAAGTTAAACCGTTGTGTACTATTTCACAACAATTACTACTATTGCGCTACAGAAATATAAAAAATTAAATAAAAAAAAGTGTCAACGGATGTAAGAGACGGTGGCGGTGGGGAGTTATTATGGAAAAACGTAGGGGCATCTTCTTTCTTTTTTTTGGCAAGCAACAGTGGTAGAGGGAAGCAAAATCAAGTTATATATAACCTTCCATGGTTACTTAAACACACCAACATAAAGTTTCAATAATATTTTTGGAAAGACTTTGAGCAAACAACCTAGTAAAAGATCAGGCAGGAGTAAAAATCCCATCTGCACTGGCCACCTTCTGAAACCTCGGCTCCACTGCCTTCCCCTCCTTCTCCTCCGCCAGCCGGCGGTCTCTTCCCAAGCTCCCCAGCACCATGTTGTAGGCGAGCATGGGCAGGAGGACCATCATCCCGAAGCTGTACACGTCGACCTTGGGTGTGATGGGCAAGCCGCAGATCCACTCCGACGCTACCCATAGGTCCCCCTGAGCACCGTGCTGTAGTCCCTCCCCACCAGCTTCGCGATGCCCATGTCCTCCATCTTCAGCTGAAAGTCCCCGTCGAGGAGGATGTTCGCAGTGATTATGCAGTCCTTGTACTTCTCATGGAGGTAGGCCAACTCCTTGGCCCCCTTGAGGACGATGGTGAATCTCCTTCTCCAGTTCAAGGCAATGACATTCCCGTAGAAGAGGTGGTGGTCCAGGCAGTCGTCGAGCATGTAGTCGTAGACCAGTTGCCTCTTGGTGCCCTCGGAGCAAAAGCCACGGAGATGGACCAGGTTGACGTGAACTGGAGACCACTCCACGGCTTCCAGCAATACTATTGTTATTCTTGTCCTCCGGCAACATCTCCACAGCAGCTTGAGAGCTATGCAAAGTAGAAGCACAGTGCCTGCAACGGCAATTATGGCGATCATTAGTTCCCTGCCATTGTTAGTGCTTGCGATCGGCAACTTCAAAGTCGGAAGGTGAAGATATATAGAGGGTGCCTTGACTATATTTTCCATCGGATAGCTGCTAGTGGTAAATCACGTACAGATCGAGCACCTATCGGCATAGGCGAATGCAGTGCAGGAGTAGTTGCTCCTGCAAGAGAGAGAGAGAGAGAGAGGAGAACCTATTGGCAACCACCTTTGTCACGGTGAAAGCCGTCGCCAAATGGAGCAGCATGAAGAAGTTCATCATGGGCGACGACAGGAGGCTCTTCACCTTGGGGGGCATCGCGATGTGCAGCCACCACAGGCACAACACCACCTGCGTAGGCACCGCATAGAACAGTGTAGCGACGGCCAAGCAGAAGCCCAAGAATAGCACCGTAGGTCGGGACCACGCCACCTCGACAGGGAACTTGCCAAGACTCAAATGATTGCCCATGCAAACAGTGATCAACGTGCAAAGATAAACTTTTTGAGGAAGACAAAGGACCCCCATACCTGTTCGAGGCACTTGATTTCTGCTCCCCATCTCCGCTTCTCCAGTTCTCCCTCTTCACCTCTACTTCTTCCCATGGGTGCAAGTGCAACACAGGAACTCCCCGCCCCTTACTTGGAGAAGTTAATGGTCCTGATGCTTTCCTCGGGCGGCAGCGTGCATGGGTGAACCCCACGCGGCTGAGATCATGGCGACGGCGAGAGGCGGAGTATCAAAGATGCCGACAGTGACGACGGTGCAAGGGTCAACCGGAGGATGAGGGCTGGGATTGTCGCCAATGCCCGGGCGTGGAGGAGTTGCTGCGTTGACGCCGCTGCCGCCGCTGTGGGTGCTGCTTTGCGGTATGAAATGCTGCAACGCCAATACTGGAGACCGTATAGCGCCCTCCCCGTGCAATAGCAGCGGCACGAGCGGGTGCAACCGGGCGGCGTCCCGTGCGCGGTTCCCAAGAGGGAGAGAGAGAAACGGCGAGAGACTGATAGATGGAGTTCAGACAGAGAGAGAGCTAGTCTGCATGCAAACACGTAGATTTCGTCTTGAAGACGAAGAGCCGGCGTCGGGGCAAAGAGGGGCGTACGCCTTGTGGGTCTCCCGGACGGCAAAGAGATGGAGCGTGAGAGAGAGAATGCAGAGAAAAAAAAGGTGTGGGACGTTCTGCGGGAGAAGCAAGCGATTTTTTTGTGAGAATCGCTAGGAACAGGAAGTGGAAGGTCGGGTGGGTGGGGGAAGAAAAACAGAGAAAACATTTAATTGGCGGAAGGTCTATGCACGGCTTGGAGAGCATATGAGAATTTTACATATTCTTACTCACCATACTGCCAAAACATGATAGCACATAAATTTTTAAAAAGCTGTACTGCCAAAAAAATGATAACATATAAATTTTAAAAAAACTTCCAATTTTAGTGCACCTATTACGATTCAACATTTATGTGCAATATTTAGCAAGAATAAGTATGTCGATTTAATAAGATTTTTTGACAGTTTTAGGTAGGAGACTTACCTTCTTAATAGCTATGTTAAATGAGGAGATATATTTGTGAGTTTTTTAAAAAATATGAATATGGCAGCACCAAGATTCTATATCTCAGTTTGAGCGGGAAACAAAACAATTCTGATGCTGCCACGTGTACGTCTAAGACTGAGTTTTATAATAATAGTATAGATATAGATATAGATGCATGTTGGAGTACGTCGATTGGTCAAATTAAGCTGTCAGGCTATTTACAGTAGTGTTCGTGCCACCTGTTCGACCAAATGACAGAGAGACATGGTTTGATAAGGCGATCGAAGTTGTTCAAATTATTTCCTGACTAATAATTAATTCTTTCAGGTGCAACACATTTCTAACGATTCTGTCTATACCTTTTTAATTGGCATGCAAAAAAAAAAACATATGTCCGAAAATTTTGGAAGATGGGCTCAACCTCTAGGCAATGAGCAGCTCGTTTTCTCTTAATTGTTTGCTCTTCAAATATATATGTAATGTGTACAAAAAAAGTGAGCAGGTAGGACGGATCTTTCAGCTCGGAATCAGGGAAGAATACGTACTCCTTTAATACATTAATACCTTTTCCACTCAGTACCATCTTAACATTTTGAGTTTGAAGGTCCAATATCTAATAAACTTTTAACATGACTACATCAAAATCTATGGCATGTGTTGCTGCTGGAGCAATGGGGTCGGCTCAAGTCGAGTGGATCCAAGAGAAGATGGCTTGATGACGAGGCAGCTGGTACTGCCAAGCTCCCGGCCTGCAAGATCACCGAGGCTCTTCGGTGGGTAAAGACTCCGATGATCAAATTAGTTCGGGAGGTCGGAGAAAGAGTTCTTGTGCTAGAAGTTGCGTACCTCTTGGGAAGATGGTCTCCGCTCCTCTTTATAGGTGTGGTTCGAACGAGATTATTGGGAGCAATCAGGGAATTCTGCTATAAACGCGCCTCTGATTCCCGCATGCCGAGGTCATAGCTGGACTGACCCTAGCCACAGTTGGCAGTGATCACGATCTCTGGATCTTTCCCTTGATGGACTCCTCCTTCCACTGTTGAACGACTTGGTCTTTGGAAAGTCTGGAGGATACATCGTTACCGAGGAGGAGAGACAGTTCGGACGAGTGTTCGGGTCGGAATATCATAAGGCTCAGCTCGGTCAACTCGGCTGATTGGGGTCTGCTAGACAAACGAGGTGTAGGCAGGCCGAGCACTTCAAGACCTACCCGTATCATTGGCCCCCAGCTTCTGTTCGAGATGTCGTGACGGGCCGAGGAGAAGGTGTTTGTTTAGCCCATAAAAGCAGCGCAATATCATATGATCCCCTGCCAAAAATATCCTCCTGATACATGTGTCAGAACTGTGTCAAAATTGCTAGGGAACGTGGCGGCCGTTGGACTGACGTAACCTCTGGCGCTCCTGACGGAAGTTGAAGTGACGCGGCGCCTCGATTCCTGGCCGCAATAATGTTGTCAGGTGGAGTAGTGGGCGGTTTTGTCGTCGCCTCGACTCTCGAACCGCCCCGCGCTTTCTAACTTCGATCGTGGTCTGTGTAGAGGCCTACCGGCCTACAGGGTGACGACACGTGGATCGATATCTTTGCCACTTGGTCAAGGCGATGATCCTCGACCGTAGGATCATCGCGATCCTGTGACCCTATAAATAACGCATTCAGTACCGAAAAAGGGACCTTACCTTCGTGCGTGAGCTCCATTACCTAAAGCGGCCGGTCTTCCGAGCACTGGGGAGTTGTCCGGGTGTTCGAGTCTTCCTCCTCGCTGAGTTTCTGATCGCGCGTCTTGCTTCAATAGCTCCCCTTCAGAGGTAAGTCATGGGCTCATTCTCTGCTTTTACTTCTTCACCTTCTCCGTCCTCTTCATCGTCTTCGTCTTCTCTGGGGTACTCTCCTTCCGAGGGTACCTCTGCCAGGCCCCAGTCTTCTCATCCCGCTCCTGCCCAGGCGGACCCCTCTGATGCCCAGTCGTCAGAGGCCGCCGACGAGTTTTGTTCCCGTAGTTACTCCTAGAACCTACATTCCCCAAGTTTCCTCAGCTCCTTCCTCTGGTGTTCGAAGGGCGCCCGACTCTGTGGCCTACACTGCCACCGAGATCGATCAGACGACCTTAGAGTGGATCGTTGATCATCCCGGTTTCGCCTTCCCTCCTGATTTTATCATATACACTTCTGACGACCTCCGAGCCCATTACATAATGGAGAATGGATTATGCCTCTACTCGGAGTCTATTCGAGCTGGCTTTCGGTACCCCCTTCACCCTTTCCTCCTCCATCTCCTTTTGTATCTTGAGGTAGCTCCCTCTCAACTGACCCCCAACTCTTGGAGGTCGGCTATTGGCTTCCTCGTCGCTTGTGCCCTGGCCAAGGTACAGCCGAGCATCCGCATCTTCTTCTACTGCTTCTCCATAAAAGTCTCGGAAGATTGGCTGTATATTTCAGCTCGGTAGGGTCGACACTTCCTTGGTCGTCTCCCTTCCTCTATCCACCACTGGGAGAGGAACTTTTGTTTTATCTATAGCCCCAAGGGCTGGGACTTCCCTACCATCTGGTCGTCCATCAACCACCACGACAGGGCTTTTCGGTCTCCGCCCGACATGAGTGATGCCGAGCTCTCGAACTTTGAGTCGTTGCAGGCGGTGTCAATGCCTGACCTGCACGAGCCCTCTGTCGAGCTATTCGAGTTGATCCGGTTTGCCGATAGAGGTCTAATACCTTTGGGGATTTTCTTATTCTTATCATTTCCCTTTTGCCATGTGAATTGATGATAATTTTTTTCATTGGTAGAGATGGCTGACCAGAATGCTCTTGCGCAAGAGGGAACCGACTACGCAGCCCTCGCTACCCAGCGCTTCCTCACTGGAGGAGGTAGGCAAAAGAAGAAATTGGCTGGGGGTGGGGGGGGGGGGGGGGGGGGAGAAGAGACCGGCCGAGGAGGCTGACGTTCAGATCGTGGACCCGCCAGTGCCTTCCGCCGAGGACTCTGCCCCAGCGGCCCCAACGCCCCCGACTAGGCCAATAGCAAAGAAGTCGGCCAAATGAGTTCGGACGTCTGAGCCGGAAGCGACCGCAGGCGGTACTCCAAGTGTTGCCTCGCCCCCTCGTTGCCCGAGTGCATCTTCGATCTTGGCGATGGAGTTGAGCCCCAAGGAGTGGGGTCGACTCTCTACTCCAGTAAATGTTAGCTTGCAGTCGGCTGCGATGAAGTCCTCCGATCTCGTCGACGAGCTCTACTGGGGGCTATAGCAGCATTTGGGACTGGTCGGGTCCCTTCTTCAGTGGACCGACCAAGCTCGGACGATGATCGAGGGTCGGCTGTACGCCATCGAGGAGAAGTGCACCGACCTCGAGGTGAAGAATACCGAGCTGAAGGAGTCGATTGCTGCCGAAGCCACCCGAGCCAGTAAGTCTGACGACCGAGCTGCCGCACTTGCCCAGGGCGTGGACAAGCTAAAATCTTCACTGAGCGCATAGAGGGCGGCACGGGAGGCCGAGGTGAAAGCCCACGAACGAACAAAGGCCGAAGTCACCCAACTCATAGTCGACGAACATCGGAAGGCCGTGGCCGAGTACACAGAGTCCAATGTACACATCGACCAAATAACTGGCATGTTTCGAGATGGTTACAAATTCTGCTTGAAAAGTGTGGTCGAGGTCTACCCCGAGCTGGATTTGTCCAAGGTACAGCCTCCACTCGCGGACGATGATGAGTCCGAGGAGGGGGAGGGACAAACCGATGTTGGTGCCACCTCCGCCCCTGCTCCTGCGGACGACTCTTCTGCCATCCCTGCCCCCGGGGCTGTCACCGAGCCCTAATCGGTGTGATGTAAAACTTTCTCAGCTTTCAAGCCATTTTTACAGACTAGTGAATTTCCGCTTTTGCCTTGAACTGGTTATCTTTGTCGTGTATGAGCTCTAGTGTCAAAGTTATGTCCTTTAGCCGCATTCCGAAGCTCCGAGTTCCGAAGGGACTTAGCAAATTTAGAGTGCCGAAGCGACCTCGTTAGAGAACTTAAGAGTGTCGAAGCAACCTCGTTTGAGTGTCGAAGCGACCTCGTTTGAGAATTGTGGGTGCCGAAGCAACCTCATTAGAGAATTTAGAGTACCGAAGTGATCTCGTTAGAGAGTTTAGAGTGCCGAAGCGACCTCGTTAGAGAATTTAGAGTGCCGAAGCGACCTCGTTAGATAATTTAGAGTGCCGAAGCGACCTCGTTAGAGAATTTAGAGTGCCGAAGCGACCTCGTTAGAGAGTTCAGAGTGCCGAAGCGACCTCGTTTTTCATTGATATCTCAAGGATAATAACATCGGAGGTGTTCGGCGTTCCATGTTCTTGGAACCTCCGAACCACTCAAGTTTGCCAAACGGTAAGCCCCCTGACCGAGGTTCTCGACCACCCGGTATGGGCCCTCCCAATTAGGGGAAAGTTTTCCTCTTGCTGACTTGGGATCCGAGATGGTGAGTTTCCAAAGGACGAGGCTGCCTACATTGAAGTGACGAGGCCTAACAGTTGTGTCGAACCTTCGCTTCATCTTGCGTTGGTAGGCTTCCACCCTTGCTGCTGCCCCGTCCTGCCGTTCTTCGATTAGATCCAGCTCGGCGCGTATCGAGTGGTTGTTGTCCTCGCGCTCAAACCCTAGAAGTATTTCTGAAGGTACGATCAACTCCACGGGTCACTGCTTCCACTTCAAAGGCGAGCGCAAAGGGAAATACTCGAGTGGCTTCTCGGGGCGTTGCCCGATAAGCCCACAGCACATGGGGTAGCTCCTCGGCCCATCGGCCCTTATGGTCGTCCAGCCTCCTCTTCAATCCATGGAGGAGTGTTCGGTTGGTCACCTCAGCTTGCCCATTAGATTGAGGGTGAGCGACCGAAGTGAATCGATGGTCGATGCTGAGCTCCTCGCAGTTACGACAAAATCTGGCGTTGTCAAATTGCTTGCCATTGTCGGTGATGATTGTCCTGGGCAGCCCGAACCTGCAGATGAGATTTTTCCAGACGAATCCTCACAAGTTGGCGTCAGTTATTTTTGCCAGCGGCTCGGCTTCCACCCACTTGGTGAAGTAATCGACCCCGACGCTAACAAACTCGGTTGCCCTGAAGCTGGCGGAAACGGGCCGAGGATGTCCATTCCCCATTGCGCGAAAGGCCATGGGGCTGTGAGCAGAGTGAGGCCCAAGGGTGGCTGCCGATCTATTTTGCCGAAGAGTTGGCATTGTTGGCATCTTTTGACATAGCCTTCAGCATCCTTCAGCATGGTCGGCCACCAATAACCTTGCCGAGTTATCCTTCGGACCAACGATCGTGGTCCTGTGTGGCTCCCGCACGTGCCCTCATGTACCTCTTGGATGATCTCCTCGGCCTGCCTTAAGCTCACACATCGCAGGTGCAGGAAACTGAAGCCCTTCTTGTAGAGGTTGTCTCCGATCATAAAGAATCTTGGAGCTCGCCTCTTTGTCTTCAACGCCTCACCTCGATCTTCTGGAAGTCGTCCATCTCGGATGAACTCCACAATAGGAGTCATCCACGTCAGTTCGGCCTCAGTGCACATGACTTCTACAAATCCCATCGAAGGCTCGTGGAGCTCCTCCACGAGCACTGATATACTCCGGACGATATTCCGAAGTAGCCGCATACTTGGACAATGCGTCGGCTTGGGAATTCTCGACTCTGGGGATTTTCAGCAGCTCCGCCGACTAAAAGTCACCCATTATCCTTAGGACCTCGGTCATATACGAAGCGAGCTTTTCTTCTCTTGCTTCGAATTCCTTTGAGACTTAATTGACGACCAACTGTGAGTCGCTGTGGACGAGGACTCTCGTTGCTCCCAACGATCTTGCCATCCTGAGTCCTGAGATCACATCCTCGTACTCGGCTACGTTATTTGAAGTGGAGAAACCGAATCGAAATGCGTAACTTAAGATGAGGCCATCAGGGGAATGTAGGACGACTCCATCCCCGCTGCCCTGAGAGTTGGATGCCTCGTCCGCATAGACCTTACAACATCCGACGATCTCTTCTGATTCGGGCGACCTCGTTGTTCCTTCGGAAATGAAGTCGGCGAGGGCTTGGGCTTTGATGGAGATCCGAGGCCTATATGAGATGTCGAACTCGCCGAGCTCGATAGCTCACTTCGCCATCCTCCCCGAGGCCTCGGGTCGACAAAGCACTTGCATGATAGGGGCGTCGGTGAGGACCACAATCTTGTGGGCTTGGAAGTATGGTCGGAGTCGTCGAGCCGCCATCACTAGCGCGTACCCTGCCTTCTCGAGGTCGGAGTAGTGCTGTTCAGCTCCTCGTAAAGCCTTGCTTGTATAGTACACAGGAAGATGATTCCGCTCCTCTTCTCGTATGATTACCGAGCTGATTGAGTGAGCCGTCGCCGAGATGTATAAGAGCAGTTCCTCTCCTACAATAGGATTGCTCAAAGTTGGGACATTGGCCAAGTACGCCTTGAGCTCGTTGAAGGCCCTTTGGCAGTCGTCGTTCCATTCGAATCGTCCTTTTCTTAATACGTCGAAGAACGGCTTGCATCTCTCGGCCGACCTGGACATGAACCTGCTCAAGGCGGTGATCCGATTGTTGAGCCTCTGCACCTCTTTGACGGTCCTCGGAGCCGTCATGTCGATGATTGCTTGCACCTTGTCGGGGTTGACATCGATGCCTCTGTTGGAGCTGAGGTAGCCGAGGAACTTTCCTGCTCGTACGCCGAAGATGCACTTTTCGGGGTTCAGCTTCATCCCGTACTGCCGCAGCACCTCGAAGGTCTCGGCCAAATTTCGAACATGGTCCTCGGCTCACTGGCTCTTCACCAACATATCATCGATGTATATCTCCATCGTTTTCCCGATCTGTCGCTCGAACAACATGTTGACGAGCCTCTGGTACGTCACCCCTGCATTCTTCAGTCTGAAAGGCATTCCGGTGAAACAATACAGACCTTTTTCCGTAGTGAAGGCAGTCTTCTCCTCGTCTTTGGGGACCATCTTGATCTGATGATCCCCGAAGTAGGCGTCGAGGAAGCTCAGAAGCTCGTATCCCGCCGTCGAGTCGACGAGCTGGTCGATGAGAGGAAGCAGAAAGCTATCCTTCGGGCACGCCTTGTTCAGGTCGGTGAAGTCTACGCACATGCGCCATTTCCCGTTCGCCTTCCTTACTAGGATGACGTTCGCCACCCATTCGGGGTAGAAGGCGTCGCGAACTGTCCCAGCGCGCAGGTACTTTGCGAGGTTGTCGTCCACCACTTCCTGTCGGTCAGCCGACAACGGCCGCTTCTTCTGGCACACAGGTCGGATCTTGGGGTCGACGTTCAGGTGATGCTGGATGACCCCCGGGTCGATCCTCGAAAGGTCGTCCTTCGACCATGAGAAGACGTCACCGCTTTCTTTGAGAAAATCTACTACCTGCTTCTCCAGCCCTTGAAGCTCGGCACTGACGACCACCGACCTCTCTTCCGAGATCCTAACTTGTTTTATCTGCTCGATGGGCTCATGCCTTTCTGCACCTTCCACATGAGCGGGCTTATACTCAGAAACAACTGGTTCTTTTGCTTTTATCGAATTTACATAGCACCGACGGGCCTCGGTCTGGTTCCCCATGACCTCGCCTATCCCGTTCGGTGTAGGGAATTTCAGCTTTTGATGGTAGGTAGAAGGGACTCCCCAACTTCCCTAGGAGACCTCGACCAAAAATGGCGTTGTAAGCCGACTTCACTTTTACCACAAGGAAGTCAACTTCAACCGTTACATGACATGGTCGGGTGCCAAGCGTAACCTTCAACTTGATCGACCCCTCGGCACTCACAGGGGTCCCTCTAAACCCAAAGAGGGGAGTAGCGACTGGATTGAGCTCGGAGCTCAGGTCGGTCATCTTCACAAAGAAGTCGTAGAAAAGGAGATTTGGCGTGGCTCCATTATCAATTAAAATGCGGTGTACATCGTACCCATCGACGTCAGCATGTATGACCAGCGCATCGTCATGGGGGAGGCTGAGCTCGGCTACATCTTCCTAAGAAAAAGTAATAATGTAACGACCCAGAATCCGCATTACCAGTAACAACCAGTAACCCGAATTCTGACCCGCTAACCCACGAGACAAGCTCGGAAGGGTAGGAATTTAAGAGTCCGAGGAGACTATATGTAAGAAGATACACACCATGCAAAGCAGTAAAATTCCACTATATGAACATATCATATACAACTCAGAGTCTGAGCAAAGTACAGAGTACAGAAGTACAACAAAAAGGTACAACTCACTGCAGCTAGGGAGCACCAACACCGGAGTGGCTAGACTCGCCTGGAACGGGAGTCGACGAAGACCCACCTGAAAGGGAAGGGAGTGAGTCTCAAGAAAGAGACCCAGTAGGGAAAAGTAACCCCACCAGAAACTAAACTAAAGTGCGGAAAGTAAAAACTGAAAGTAAGTACACGTCGCACCACAACACAAAACTGTAAACCACGCGGCTCAGTAACACACACTCACACACACAGCAAGTAGGACTCAGCTAGGGTCTGTGGCTCGGCGTCCCGTCACCACAGAGGCTCTCAACCCCAGCCACGTGTGCACACTACAGACGCTCTCTCTCGCGTCTGGTCCACGACCGGTTTTTCCCCTACGCTTGACCCTAGCGGTAGAGAAGGGGCTCCACGGAGACCGGCTCAAAACCACCACAAGGAGTACGCACAGGACAGAGTCGCACTCGATGTCCCGGCTCACTAGCGGAGGACAACCACACGCTAGTCGTCTAGACGGAGTCGCACCCACGCCTAGGTAACACAACAGAAACGGGTACACGGTAACGCAACGCGCGTACAACAGACGGAACACACTCAACGTCTGAAACCCCGTACAGTAGTAAACACCTCGTGCCACAAACAACTACTACTATGCACAGGCGGAGTCACACTCTAAGCCTGGCCCACTTGTGCTATTAGGGCGGACATCACATGTCAATCGCCTCTAATCACACAACTTAAGTCTGCTGGGAGACGGGATATAAACGGCCACATCGATTGCCGCCAACATGGGTAAACGGCAACCCTCATGTCGTTAAGAGGAACTAAACGGCAATCGACCTTGTCGTTTAATTCACCCCTGAAGATCTCAACGTCAACAGATGTGGACGTTGATATCTTCAGCTCCCCATACCCAGAACTGACCCGAATCAGTCCCAAAAGGGCAGAAATACTAAATAACATTCTGACTGATGGAGGGAAACACATCCTCACATCAATTTACACTACCAGAACATCTAAACTAAACATTCTAACACTTAGATTGTCTAATTTACCCAAATCCCGGCATGATACAACCCAAACCCTAAACCATAAATTACACACCAATTTGCTTAATTGGACATGCTGGTTTGCTGGGGAGGGTTATAGGGGTTAAGTCCCTACCTCAGAACGCCTTAAGAATCCCCAAACAGCCACCAATCGCGCCGGATCTCCCCGAAGACTCCGCGCGAATCACGCCAAAACCTTGCGATTCCCGCCCGAACTAGCAACGCCACACGATCCAGGGGCTTCCCACGAGCTCAAATCACTCAACAGAAGCTACAGGAATCAAGAAAGGCTAAGGTGGAAGGAAGGAGAGAAAAGGAGAAGAAGGAACTCTGCTCTCGGGCTGCCCTATTTCAACAGGACTGGTTAGTCGACGTCAACATCAATGGCCGCCAACTGAACCGCCTACAGATTAACGTCCACATAGCTTGTCGTTGAGTTCAAGCTCAGACGTCCACATCGCTGGACGCTGACTCAGACTCAACGGCAAGCCCTGGCCGTCAACTACACAGGACCTCTACAGACCCAATAAGGATCCACTAAAGACCCGAGACCTTACAGCTCTCCCCCCTTAAGGAATTTTGCCCTCAAAATTCAAACAACACAAGGAAAGAAAGAAGACTCACCAAAGAGGTACGGAAAATGCTCGCGCATTCGTCCTCCCGCTCCCATGTCGACTCACCACCGGAGTGCCGCTGCCACGCAACACGAACTAAAGGGATTGCCTTGTTCCTCAACCTCTGAACTCGGCGATCCTCAATGTGCAACGGAAACTCTGGTACAGTCAACACTGGAGTCACCTCAGACCACTCTGCACTCTGCAGAACGTGAGACTCGTCAGAAAGGTACTCCGAAGCATCGACACGTGAAACACGTCGTGCACTGCTGCCAACTCTGACGGAAGCTCAAGTCTGTACGCCAAACCTCCGACACGCTCAGAAATGGTAAAAGGCCCAATAAAGCGAGGACTCAACTTTCCACGCTTACCGAACCTCACCACTCCCTTCATAGGAGACACACGAACAAACACCTGGTCTCCTACCTGAAACTCGAGCGGTCGTCTGCGCTGATCTGCATAACTCTTCTGCCGACTCTGAGCTGACTGAAGCCTCTGTCTCACAAGCTGAACTACCTCAACTGACTGCTGAACCAACTCCGGCCCGTGACAACTCGTTCGCCAACCTCGAACCAGTCAAGAGGAGTGCGACACGGTCGTCCGTACAAAGCCTCATATGGTGCCAAACCGATACTGGAGTGATAACTATTATTATATGCAAACTCGACCAACGGCAAGTGAGCTGTCCACGACCCCTGCCACTCCAGGCAACAAGCTCTAAGCATGTCCTCCAAAGTCTGGATAGTCCGCTCTGACTGACCGTCTGACTGAGGGTGGTAGGCGGAACTAAAAGCCAACTCTGTCCCCAAAGCTCTCTGGAAACTGCGCCAGAACCCAGAAGTGAAGCGAGGATCCCTGTCTGACACGATAGAGATCGGCACTCCATGCAAAGGAACAATCCGCTCTACGTACAACGCGGCCAACCTACTCACACCCCAACTAGTCCTGACAGGCAAGAATCTGGCAGTCTTCGTCAATCTGTCCACAAGAACCCAAATGCTATCAAAACCTCCAGCTGTCCTCGGCAAACCACAAACAAAGTCAGTCGTAACATGGTCCCACTTCCACATCGGAATCTCTAACGGCTGCACAAGTCCTCCCGGACGCTGATGTTCGGCCTTCACCTGCTGACAGACCAAACACCTAGCAACAAAAGCCGCTATGTCTCTCTTCATCCCAGGCCACCAAAACTGACGTCTCAACCTGTGGTACATCTTGGTCGCCCCTGGATGAATAGAGTACCTGGAACCATGTGCCTCCTGCAACACGACTCTCCTGATAGACTCCTCAACAGGAACATAGAGTCTACCTCGGAACCTAACAGTCCCGTCCTCACAAAGCTCAACCTCTGGGAGAAGCAACACACTGCACAACTCGGGATCTGCCTGCTGAGCCTCAGCAACCTGTCTCACAACCGCGGGAGCTGCTAACAAACTGCCCAACACACACTGACGACGACTGGATGAAACTCTGAAAGATCCCTCTGTCGCAGACTGCCACAACTGCCACTCTCTAAGCATCAGATGACTCATCTGTGCTTTCCTACTCAAGGCATCTGCAACTACATTCGCCTTTCCAGGCTTATACTCAATGCTGAAATCATAGTCCTTCAGATATTCCATCCATCGACGCTGCCTCATATTCAGATCCCTCTGAGAAAACACATATCTCAAACTCTGGTGGTCGGTACGGACTACAAAACTCACTCCGTACAGGTAAAGACGCCAAATCCGCAAAGCAAACACCACAGCTGCAAGCTCTAGGTCGTGGGTCGGGTAACTCTCCTCGTGGGGCTTAAGCTGGCGAGACGCATAAGCCACCACTCGGCCTTGCTGCATCAAGACCGCACCCAAACCAACACCTGAAGCATCTGTGCAAACCTCAAAACCCTCCTCACCTGAAGGTAAGGCAAGAACTGGCGCCGACGTAAGCAGTCGTTTCAACTCTATGAAACTCTGCTCACACTGATCCGACCACTCAAACGGAACTCCCTTTCTCGTCAACCGAGTCAAGGGTGCAGCAACCTGAGAAAAATCTCGAACAAACCTGCGGTAGTAACCTGCCAAACCCAGAAAGCTACGAATCTCAGACACAGATCTGGGACTCTCCCACTGCAAAACTGCCTCAACCTTCGCTGGATCTACTGAAACTCCCTCACCTGAGATCACGTGCCCCAAGAAGTGAACCTGTTGTAGCCAAAACTCACACTTACTAAGTTTGGCATACAACTGGTGCTCTCGCAAAGTCTGCAACACGATCCTCAGGTGCTCGGCGTGCTCCTCCTCCGAAGCGGAGTACACCAGAATGTCGTCAACAAACACTACGACAAACCGGTCCAAGAACTGGTGGAACACCCGGTGCATCAGATCCATGAAGGCTGCTGGAGCATTGGTGAGCCCAAACGGCATCACCAAAAACTCAAAGTGTCCATATCTGGTCCGAAAAGCAGTCCTCTCAATGTCCGAGTCTCTAATCCGCAACTGATAGTAGCCCGACCTCAAGTCAATCTTCGAGAAGACACGAGCAGACTGAAGCTGATCAAAGAGATCATCAATCCTAGGCAAAGGATACCTATTCTTGATGGTCACTTGATTTAGCTTCCTATAATCGATACACAACCTCAGGCTACCATCCTTCTTCCGGACAAACAAAACAGGTGACCCCCACGGAGAAAAGCTAGGACGAATATAGCCCTTCTCCAACAACTCCTCAAGCTGCCTCTTCAACTCCCTCAACTCTGCTGGTGCCATACGGTACGGTGCCTGCGCAAAAGGTAAAGTGCCAGGAACCAACTCTACAGTAAACTCAATCTCTCTCTCTGGTGGAAGACCAGGCAACTCTTCCGGAAAAACATCCGGAAACTCACACACTACGGAATGTCCCCCACTCCCGAGGCAATCTGGTCAAGAGTCACTGCAGAAACTAGGAAACCCTGACAACCAGAAGCAAGTAACCTCCCTGCCCTCAAAGCAGAAACTAAAAAGCGAGAAGTAAGAGGTACGATACCCTGGAAGTAGAACGCCGCTGCTCCAGGTATCCGCAAGTGCACCCTCTTCTTCTGGCAATCCATCACTGCACCATACCGCTCCAACCAATCCATACCCAAAATCACATCATAATCATGCAACTGCAAGGCAAACAAACGGGCTGACAACAACTGATCCTGCAACTGCACAGGTACCTCCTCGAGACAGTAGGACGTAAGGACAAAGTCCCCCGTCGGCAACTCTACTGCCAACTCAACAGACTCTCCCGAACTCAACTCTCCAAGGGAGTCTAAAAAGTCCTCAGACACAAAAGAGTGAGAGGCACCGGAATCAAACAAAACTCTAGCTGCATAACCAAAAACTGAAACAGTACCTTCCACCAGGTGAGCTGCCTCCGCGTCTGCACGAGTCAAGTGGGTAACACGACCTCTACCTCTCGACCCACCAGAACCTCCGGTCTGCTGACGCTGCTGCACAGGTGCCTGCTGCTGCTGCACTCGGGGCTGTGACTGGGTCTGCTGCTGCGGCACACGAGGTAACAAAGGACAATCTCGCGCCATATGACCCATCTGGTCACACCGGTAACACTGCCCAGCAAAAGTACGTTGTACCTGCTGCGAAGGCTGACCTGTCGGCTGCTGAACACTCCCAACCGACTGCTGCCTCTGCTCTGCCTGCCTCCTATCACGCCGAAACTTCCTCCGAGATCCTGACTTCGCCGTCGTCCCAGTAGAAGTGGACGCGTAGAAGTCGTAGTCCTCGGGGTCGTCTGCACACTACCCTGCTGCTGGCGAGGCTGAGAAGGAACTACCTGCGTCTGAACCTCTGCACTCCGAGCACGAGTCCGCAAGGTGTCTGCCTCCAACGCTGCCGCTGTCTGATAGGCCGCATCCAAGTCTGTGACACGAGCAACTATCAGCGCCTGCCTGAGCTCTGGCCTCAAGCCTCTCACAAACTGCTGAGTCCTCAAACCCTCATCTCCCATAATCTGCGGAGCATAACGCCCTAACTCCACAAATCTGGCCCTGTACTGCACCACAGTAGAGTCCCTCTGCTGCAAGTCCAGAAACTGGTACAACCTCTCCGTCCGGACGTAAGTAGGACAGAAGGCTCTCTCAAAAGAAACAACAAACTCCTGCCACGGAATCTGTCTCAGTGGGCGAGACTGAAAAGTAGTCTCCCACTCAGCGGACCACCAAGTCAACGCCTGCGCCTGCAACTGGTAACTGGCTAGCAGCACTCGCTCCTCTGGAACACACTCCATGGAACGAAAAGTCCGCTCCACTGCATCTAACCAAGCTCGCGCTACATCTGGATCAGGCTGGCCCAAAAACTGAGGAGGCTGAAACTGCAAAAACTCCCTCAACACCCTCCCAGTACCACCCTGGGGTACCGGCGCGTCACGGTGCTGAGCAACAAACTGAGCCATCCCCTCAAGAAAATGAGTCATGTCTAATCCCTGAGCTACCTGAGGTGGAGGTGGCGGCGGCGGAACAATACCACTATGTGCGTCCTGTGGCAAAGGCTGCGTCTGCTGAGGTGGCGGAGCATCTCCAACCTCCGGACGAGTCGCCTGCTCGGCTACTCCCTCTCTAGGACGTCGCCTAGGCGCCATAGAACTACACACAGAACAAAAATACACACATAAATACACTAACTAACTCCGGGCTACATAGCTAACTACAGTGCAGCTGTACTCTTTAGACTCTGAGTTAACATGGTAGGCATTTTCTTATATATATCTCATCAGACCAGGCTCTGATACCAAACTGTAACGACCCAGAATCCGCATTACCAGTAACAACCAGTAACCCGAATTCTGACCCGCTAACCCACGAGACAAGCTCGGAAGGGTAGGAATTTAAGAGTCCGAGGAGACTATATGTAAGAAGATACACACCATGCAAAGCAGTAAAATTCCATTATATGAACATATCATATACAACTCAGAGTCTGAGCAAAGTACAGAGTACAGAAGTACAACAAAAAGGTACAACTCACTGCAGCTAGGGAGCACCAACACCGGAGTGGCTAGACTCGCCTGGAACGGGAGTCGACGAAGACCCACCTGAAAGGGAAGGGAGTGAGTCTCAAGAAAGAGACCCAGTAGGGAAAAGTAACCCCACCGGCAACTAAACTAAAGTGCGGAAAGTAAAAACTGAAAGTAAGTACACGTCGCACCACAACACAAAACTGTAAACCACGCGGCTCAGTAACACACACTCACACACACAGCAAGTAGGACTCAGCTAGGGTCTGTGGCTCGGCGTCCCGTCACCACAGAGGCTCTCAACCCCAGCCACGTGTGCACACTACAGACGCTCTCTCTCGCGTCTGGTCCACGACCGGTTTTTCCCCTACGCTTGACCCTAGCGGTAGAGAAGGGGCTCCACGGAGACCGGCTCAAAACCACCAAAAGGAGTACGCACAGGACAGAGTCGCACTCGATGTCCCGGCTCACTAGCGGAGGACAACCACACGCTAGTCGTCTAGACGGAGTCGCACCCACGCCTAGGTAACACAACAGAAACGGGTACACGGTAACGCAACGCGCGTACAACAGACGGAACACACTCAACGTCTGAAACCCCGTACAGTAGTAAACACCTCGTGCCACAAACAACTACTACTATGCACAGGCGGAGTCACACTCTAAGCCTGGCCCACTTGTGCTATTAGGGCGGACATCACATGTCAATCGCCTCTAATCACACAACTTAAGTCTGCTGGGAGACAGGATATAAACGGCCACATCGATTGCCGCCAACATGGGGTAAACGGCAACCCTCATGTCGTTAAGAGGAACTAAACGGCAATCGACCTTGTCGTTTAATTCACCCCTGAAGATCTCAACGTCAACAGATGTGGACGTTGATATCTTCAGCTCCCCATACCCAGAACTGACCGAATCAGTCCCAAAAGGGCAGAAACACTAAATAACATTCTGACTGATGGAGGGAAACACTTCCTCTCATCAATTTACACTACCAAACATCTAAACTAAACATTCTAACACTTAGATTGTCCAATTTACCCAAATCCCGGCATGATACAACCCAAACCCTAAACCATAAATTGCACACCAATTTGCTTAATTGGACATGCTGGTTTGCTGGGGAGGGTTATAGGGGTTAAGTCCCTACCTCAGAACGCCTTAAGAATCCCCAAACAGCCACCAATCGCGCCGGATCTCCCCGAAGACTCCGCGCGAATCACGCCAAAACCTTGCGATTCCCGCCCGATCTAGCAACGCCACACGATCCAGGGGCTTCCCACGAGCTCAAATCACTCAACAGAAGCTACAGGAATCAAGAAAGGCTAAGGTGGAAGGAAGGAGAGAAAGGAGAAGAAGGAACTCTGCTCTCGGGCTGCCCTATTTCAACAGGACTGGTTAGTCGACGTCAACATCAATGGCCGCCAACTGAACCGCCTACAGATTAACGTCCACATAGCTTGTCGTTGAGTTCAAGCTCAGACGTCCACATCGCTGGACGCTGACTCAGACTCAACGGCAAGCCCTGGCCGTCAACTACACAGGACCTCTACAGACCCAATAAGGATCCACTAAAGACCCGAGACCTTACAACCCGCCGCCGAAGCGTGGCAATTTGCCACTGCGCTCCCACGCTCTCGGACGTCCTTCCCAATGATGTCGCGACGCAACATCTCCGCGATCTCCACCTTGAGGCTTTGGCATTGGTCGGTGGTGTGCCCGAACTCCTTGTGATACTCGTAGTACAGGTTGGATGCGCGCCCCGACGGGGGTTCATCGGCTCAGGACACCAAAACTGTGGGCACAACTTCTTAATGATGGGCATGATCTCGGAAGGAAGCCTACCGAAGTGGGGTAGATCCCTGATGCGGCGAGATTCATCTGGTCGGCGGCTCGAATTCGGCCGCCTCTCCCCGCGCGCCGCGGGCTTGTCTCTCATTGGCTTCATCTGCTCTGGCGCCCTGCTCGTGGATCCCAGCTCGGACGGGTGCCCAAGCTTGCCAGCTGCGCCGAGGGTGGACTCCAACCTCACGTACTTCTACATATGGGAAAGGAGGTCGGAGAGACTCACAGGTGGCTTTTTGGCGATGGAGGCCACGAACGGCGCATTGGAGCAAACCCTCGTCAAGATATTAACGGTCGTCCTCAGGTCGAGGTCTACCACCTTCATGACTTCGAGCTGGAATCTCTTGGCGTAGTCGCGGAAGAGCTCGGCCTCTTTCTGAGCGACGAGCCATAGATCATCGGTGCACAATGAGTGCTGCACCGTGTTGTATAAGGGGTCGAGGAAGCGTTGCGCCAAGTCGGGGAAGCTCGTCACCAATTGCGCCGGCAACACCTTGAACCATTGCAGCGCCGCGTCGTCAAGTGTGGACATGAAGGATCGGCACTTCAACGCATCCGAGATATTCATCACCATCTCGACCTGCCCCTGGAAGTTATCAAGGTGATGATTAGGATTAGTCGTTCTGTTATACCACCGGAACTTTGGGAGTTGTAACTTCATGGGGACCGAGGCCAAGGTAATCTCCTCAACAAACGGCGAGGTGGACAACAACGTCGCCACTGAGGGAACACGAGATCCACGCTGTAAAGCCTCGATCTTCATGTTCATCTCCTGGTGGTCATTCCTCCATTTAGGCTCTGTCGGTATAGGTTCGTCGGGGCGGGTGTTGACTTGGCCGAGTAATGGTTGACTTCGGTCGTCCTGAGAACGCCATGTTCCGTTATTGCAGCGTGGGCCACAGGCACTGTTGGGACCAGCGGAGGGATTGGTGCTGAGAGCACAAGTGCCGCGGGTGCTGCCGCCTGGACGTCAGCATGGCTAGCCAACATCGCTGGGGGAGTAGCCTGGACCTCCGCGGGCCCGACGTCGTCGGGGACGGCTGCTACAGGGGTGATCAAATGACTTGTAGCCTAGCCCTGGGCCGCCACAGCCTGCTGGTTCTGCTCCATCTGAGCCAGCATCTGATGAAGCCCTGCGATCATCTGCTCGACGCGGTCAAGACGAGAAGAGGTGTTTGAATCTTGATCTCCAGCGCCAGAACCACCTCCGATGACCTCTTCCACAGTGGTAGCAGGGACGATCTCGTCGCCTGATGAGCGAGCCGCCATCTTACCCTTGGGTGCCATGAAAGCTTTTTGTAAGAGTTCCCACATACGGCACCAAATGTTGCTGCTGGAGCAAAGGGGTCGGCTCAAGCTGAGCAGACCCAAGGGAAGATGGCTTGATGACGAGGCTGGTGCTGTCGAGCTCCCGACCTGCAAGACCACCGAAGCTCCTCGATGGGTAGAGACTCCGACGATCAAGTTAGCTCAAGAGGTCGGAGAAAGAGTTCTTGTGCTAGAAGTTGCATACCTCTTGGGCAGATGGTCTCCGCTCCTCTTTATAGATGTGGTTCGAACGAGATTATTGGGAGCAATCAGGGGAATTCTGCTATAAGCATGCCCCTGATTCTCGCAGGACGAGGTCAGGTTAGCTGGACTGACCCTGGCCAAAATTGGCAGTGATCACGATCTCTAGATCTTTCCCTTGATGGACTCCTCCTTCCACTGTTGAATGACTCGGTTTTTGGAAAGTCTGGAGTATACATTGTTACTAAGGAGGAGAGACAGTTCGGACAAGTGTTCAGGTCGGAATATCATAAGGCTCAACTTGGCCAACTCGACTAATTGGGGTCTGCTGGACAAACGAGGTGTAGGCAGGCCGAGCACTTCAAGACCTACCCGTATCAGCATGCATGGTCACTTTAACTAACATGGTACCAGAATCCATAGTATATGTGATTCGGGCTGTGAGCCCCATGTTTATAATCCTCATGGTAGCTAGTTAATCTGATATCAAAGCCATTGTTGTATGATTTGGGCCGCACGGCCTCATATAAAGATTAGTCCTAAATAAATGAAAGGGACATCGATCCTTTGAGTCCAGCCGGCCGTGGTGGTTGTGTTTGGACCGTTTCGATGCGACAGAAGACGACTGCTACCTGTTCAATTCGTCTAGCAGGGGAGCGTTTATAAGCATGGACCCAACACACATGTTACGTACACATGCATGCATGCATGCATGCAATCTTTTAGGAATATATATCCCTCATTTAACCTCCTCCAAGAGAATTATGTGGTCCTCGATTTAAAGCGGAGAGCACGGTGGAATTGTGTCCTTCTCTCTCCTTTATCAAAAAATCACCTCTGCGCAAATGTCGAGGACCTTTGAGATGGAGGGAAGTGACGTCGCAGGTAAGGATCCCCACATTATGGTCTGTACTGCAGGTGTATATATTGGCATGTGATGTCAGTCGTGGAGGGGCATCAGAGATTCATCATACTTGTCCACCCTCTTTCTCTCTAAAAACCCTCTGATAAATTCTTTGTGTACAAGCAGATCAGAGGTCCACATCTGGCATAAAAAATATGCCCCAGAGCACAGCTCAGTGGGAAGGTAGGGGGTCCGAGCCTCCCTGCCATGAACAGAGCGGTCTCCCTTGCTCTTTGTGTGCGGCCTCGTCGCTAAAGGATGGGTTTATCATTTCTTATTGGATGGCTCCTTTCATGATATATAAATGGAAGGGATTAAAGAGCACATTATATATGAGAACGTTCAAAGTGCACGGACCATCTTTTGTTGTGCATGATGATATGAAGCATGACATACTCAAGAAACGTAAGACGTAAGAAGGTCATGTAAGTGGAAGTCTTACTCCCAAGATCATGAATGCAACGTTGATGAACGGAGCAAATAATTCCCTTTCATCAATTGGGAACCTTGTTAGCTTACTTGGCAAAAGTTCATTAACTTGTCATGATTTATTTGTCACGATGCTAAGACTATGAGAATGTGGAATGTGCAATTTCTCACACCAGTCTTCTTGTCCCTGTTGCAGGTGGTGGACTGATTAGGGCTTAAAAGAGAAGCTAAGTTTTGCAAGAGATAGATTAATGGATAACTACTTCTGCAGCATTGGAATTTCTCCTGACCCACACTTCTCCCGGTGTAGAGAGAAGCTCACACAAGTGTGCTGTCTGATATCCACAATTGATGACATTTAAGATGAATACGACACATATGATGAACTCCACGTGTTCACCAACGCCGTGGAGAGGTATGCACAAACCCATCTTGACTGCTAGCTGCAGGCTAATCTATCTTATATGCTCTTTCGTATGTCGTATAATCTATCATAAAATCATCGTAAACATATCATAATGTTGTGTATTCTTGATCATAAATCATCTTATGGCACTTTCTTTACATTTGAAGTGTCTTAAGTCACTTGATTTCTGATGTATTCCTGATCATAACTTTCTTTGTTGCTTTCCCAATTCTCGTGTTATATCCACTTCTCTTTATCTACTAGGTGGGAGGTCACTGCAGCCTACGATCTTCCCAGTACATGCAGTCCTGCTACTTAGTACTACTGAACACGGTTGGCCAAATGTGCCACGAGCTACAGAGGGAGAAAGGCTTCGGTGCGCTCCCATTCTAAAGAAAGCCGTAAGTTCTCCTCTTTCTTATTTCTAAGCTCTCATGTCCCAAACCTATCCAACATTAATTTACGTGCCCTTTTCCCTTTCATCTTTACTTGGGTATCACTCCCTGCTCCAGTGGGCGGATCTCTGCAGAGCATTCTTGATGGAAGCTAAATGGTGTTACGAGAAATGCATGCCCACATTCGAGGATTACATGGGCAACGTGTGGATGTCAGCATCGGTTCATGTGGTGCTTGCTCATGCTGTTCTCTTCATGGATGTGGACATGACGGAGAAAGATTTCGAACACCTACGACAATACGCACCTGTCATCCGCTACTCAGCAACAATCTTTCGGCTCTCAATGACTTGGTGGTGCCATCCTTCCATATACCCTACGCATGTCAGGCCATCCAATTTGTAATCTTCACCACATCCCACTCAACTGGGTCCATTAATTCTCCCTCGTGAACAAACAGGTCGAGAGAGAAGGGTGGGACACTCCTTCGGCCATAGCATGCTACATGAACGAAAACAGTGCCACGGAGGAAGCAGCTCGAAGGCACATCAAAGGTCTCGTCGACGAGACATGGAGCACTATGAGCCAGGAGATCACGACGTCTTCCCTGCCGGCAAGGATCACGGCCACAGCGGCGATTGTTGCTCGGTTGGGCCACTGTTTGTATCAATACGGAGATGGACACAGCAAGCTTACAGAGTGAGGTCCCTGTTAATGGAGCCCATCATCCTAGCAAAACGCTCCGCAGCAGCTGAACATATTCTTCTGCGGGCAGAGTAATCGATTTGTCAAGTCTGCAAGGAATTAACTATTTCAAGAAGGATAATCCTCGGTAGTAGTACTGTTATACCAAAATCCCTCAGTTATAGAAAAATTGAAATTGCCAAGAACACAGATACTTGCACAAACAGAATTATCCACAATTATGACTTAGTTTATGTTAAATGATGCATTTATAGTTATTAACTATTATAATAATTTTTAAAGTGTGGTAATTACCATAGGTATATTGATAATTTTTTTTCATAAAAAAATTCGTTCAAGTCGCAGGCAAACTAAAGAAGTAGAAAATTAAAGAAGTTGGGTTTAAGGATCCAATTTCTGTAATACCAATCCGATCAATGTGTCGATCCTTCTTACACAAGTAGATGTGTGAGTGACTCACGAAAGTTGATATAATCTAAATTAGATTCTCAATTTTGATTCGACGCTCAAATCACTCACTTAAAAATTAAGTTAAGTTGAAAAACTAAAGAAATCAAGTTCAGAGACCCAATGTTTAAAATAGCAATCTGATCGACGTGCCGATCATTCCTGTACGACTATAGATGTGTGAGTGACCTATGATAGTTGACGAAATTCAAATTGAATTTTCTATTTGGGCCCAGAGCTCAACTCACCAATTTAGAAATTAAGTAGAAAACCAAAGAAATCAAGGTCGAGAGCTCAATTTTTAAAATACTAGTTTCATTGATTTACATGATCGGATATGTGTAAATGACACATAGGAGCTAATAGAATTTAAATCAAATTTTTAGTCTAGACTCGACACTCAAATCACTCATTTTTAAATTTAGTTAAGTAGAAAACCAAATAAAACAAGTTTAGAGATTCATTTTCTGAAATACCAATGTAACGCCCCGACGCGAAATATCGGAGTGATATTATAATTATTTAAATAGTACAGAGTGATAAATAAATATCCAACCATTACACCATTGGAATAAAGCAAATGGAATCCAACTTCATTAATAATTCCTCAACTAACTATTACATTCACTAATCAGAGCCAAAACTAGGCCTAGAGTACTTTATTCAAATCCAAACTAATACATATTGACTAACTAATGACTAACTAACTACTAATAAGCACAGGTTGACAAAAAGTAGGGTCACTCATGTTCCTCCTCGTTCCCTTCCTCATGAGTGTGGTAGTCTCCATCAGACTCACCTGAAACACATATAACAAATAGCGCAGGGTGAACGATAATGCTCAGTAGGACTTAATATCTCATGTAAACATGCATGTTTAAGTGATTAATATCTTACAAGGTAAGATAACTAGAGAGAATAGTCATGTAGAGTAAAATAACGATAGCAAGATAATGATAGCACTTGTACATGGAAAATAGCACAACAAGTATGATAATGGATTGGCCATGTAATGAAATAGTACGTAAAATTGCACAACGGTGCACTAGTAACGATAACACTTGTAACGATTGCATTTGAACTGATTGTCATAGATTAAATCTTGATAGTATAATGGCACTGGATGTATGCCGACATCCTAATCATTTTAACTCCCATGGGAAAATATCACTTTTCGGGCGCTCCTCCCAGGACCAGATCGGGCCCTATTGCCTGGCATAGTCATATTTCTTATCTTAGACAATCAATTGTATGGCCAAATAGAGTACCAAGAATGATGATGGTAATTGACGAATAGACGAGAGTGTAGAGAGATGTGAACAGATGAGAGTATAGAGAGTAGATGAGATAAAGACATATTCGTAAAAACAACGATAAGCAGGCGATAGTAACAGTTGCACAGCACTAGGTCGTGTGACGGCAGTCCGATAGAAGTCACATCCGCCCACTAATCGTGCCATGACACAGACCAGAGGTTCGGCGTGATCCCAAGGTAATAGAGAACACACTAAGGCCGTTGGATCATGTTGATCCCTAGGGTGTAAAGGGTTTTAATGGTACAATCAGCTCGTCGGCAATGGACGTCCGCCAAAGCCAAGAAGACTTACGGAGGCCTTCACAAGGAGTCCCTGGTCCGGTTAGAAGTATTCTCAACGGAGAGGTGGTCTATGTCAAGAAAGAAGGGTGTAACGAAACGTTGTCCATCTTGCCTCGAGTGCTCGAAGGCAGAGGGACGTGATAACGGTGTATAAAGCACGCGAATAAAACGAAGACAAATGTTATTAAAATAATTAGGAGATTTAGTAAATAATTATGCTTAATTACCAGATAGATTATTGAGTAATTTAATAGGGTCTCATGGTAAATATTATTGTTTAGTGTATGCAAGTGTAAAGAAATCGTGAGAGTATGATTTAATCGTGCACATAGCTTTTAATTAATGAATTTCATGTAATTAATACCCAATATTAATAATTAGATCATTACTGTTCATAACAATATTTAATTAATGTTAAACAAGGATTATATGGCATAAATAACAAGGGTATACATGCAATTTAGGGTTCTGGCCGAAATTCTTAAATCGCGACGGGGGTACCCGTCGCGTTTCAAATCGCGACGTTAGGGCCGGTCGTGTTCTGCTGAATCGGGCCAGGCCTATGTGAGTCGTGGGAAACTGCGACGAGTCGGGCCATTACGTTCAAGACGCGACGGTCCACCCTGTCGCGACCCTTCTGAGATCGCGACGGGTCGGGCCGTCGTGATTTCAGAAGGCGGGCCGAGCCCAGAAAGGGGAAACAACCCCTTTTAGGGTTTGGTCCATCCCTCCATTGCTTGATACAGGGCCATAAAAAAATCCATATAAAATTGTATACAAGTCCAAAAATCACAAAACTAGTTTTAAACGAAAATAGACATGTAGATGTATCAACTGGCATGAGTAATTAGGAAATAGACAGGTATTAGGCATGCTTTAATTAGGTTACATTTTAGTGACCTAAAACATGCACAGTCATGGAATCCGAATTAATTCGCATAGGATGCATGATGGAAATTGGGGGAAATATAATCATTCGAAGCCTAACATCATGCAGTATTTATGATAATATTTGCAATGCATGAGATCAAGTATACACATGGATTGAAGGCAAATAAATGAGTTTGGGTACATGTATAGCACAGAGATTGGATCATGAAATACTCCTTTATGACACAACAAAAATTAGGGCAAATATGGAGTTTTGATAGAGAGGATCAAGGTCTACCTAAGGTCGAGTTTAATTAGATTAAGCTTGAGAGATTGCCTACCTTTTCTCGCTGTGAAATCCTAGGGTTTATCGTGACGAAGATGATGAAATCCCTTCTTTCTCCAAGCTCCTTCTTCTTGCTCCTCTCGTCCACAACTCATTTCCTCATCCTCCAAAGCTCCAGCAACGAACTAAGGGTTGGTAGGGACGAATTGGAGTTGTATTGGGTTGCTTAAGAGTCCTATTTGTTTAAAACTCTTCTCTTCCCTTCAAACTCCGAATTTCTACATTTATCTCCCTATTTTCTTACATTTATCCACCTAATAGGATATGGGAGATGTTTAATTTTGTGGCCAAGGGGTTATGATGGGATGAAGACTCATTTTTAGGATAATTATGGGCTAATTAGTGATTATCCTAACTCTTTTCCATTTATTATTAATTAAGGTGCAAATTTAGCTTAATTAACTCACATCCAAAGATGGGCTCTTCACAATTAGGCCCTTCATTCAGATTTGGACCACTTGTACACCCTTTCCTAATTTAACTTAATAGGTTTTAGTTTAATCCCTTTAATTTTAGTTATTCCATCTTTTCTAATTAAATCTATTTATCATATTTATTCAATTAATTTTTATTTTAGTTTAGGTTAAATATTGTTGTCACAATTTAAAAATCAGAGTTGCTACAACCAATCCTATCGATGTGTTAATATTTCTATACGACGGAGATATGTGAGTCGCTAGTAAAAATTGATAAAATCTAAATCAGATTCTCGATTTGGGCTAAACGTTTAAGTCACTCATTTGAAATTAAGTAAATTAGTAGGAAAACTAATAAACTTGGATTTTGGAGTTCAATATCTAAACTTTAGTAATGTCGAATTTTAATTTTTTAAAAATTTTATAAAAGTTAATTGAATATACATATATTTATTGTTCTTTTATTTTACATATCTAATGTAAGATCCTACTACGTGTTCCACGTTGACGGGACGAGGATCGGAGGATATCTTATGTTTTTAATAGACATTTTTATAAAATATTGGAGGTTAGGGTTACATAAATATTTTTTCTAAAACTAAGGACAGATTATTTTGGAGGATATGTGGATATATGTGACCACAATCATTCATATATTAGTTATATATATATATAATCTAGATATATATATATTATATATATATATAGATAATATATATGAAAGACCTTAACCGCTGAACGTATAATAACTTGAACGCAAAGAGTGAAAAGGCAAAACAGATAGTAAAAAAAAAAAAAACACTGTACATTCGATACAAGATACAAAAACCCAACTTTATAATCTAAATAGTTTTTTGCTAATAATATACTGGGGACTTGCGAAAGGAGGAACAGAGAGCAGATGAACAAAGCGGGAGAAGGGGGGCGACGGTTATTTGGATTTTGGCTAGCTATTGTTATCCCAGTCCGTAAGAATGTTTTTTAGTATTACCTACGATTTAAAAAAAATAAAAATATTATTTTATTTTATTTGTTTAAAATGTAAATAAATTAAAATAATAACAACATTATGCACAATTGTAGATAAGAGTGGTAGGTATACCCACCTTAATGTTCTTGTAGTGATGGGAACTCGATCGGAGAACTCGGTCAAGACCAAAATTTTTAAAACAAAAAGTCAAAGTGTCCTGGTGGCGAGTATAATCTGGTGACGTACGCACGTGGATCATTAATTGAATGGAAGCAAAAGTGTAGTCGCCCAGCCCACTCTCTTCTGCTCATAAGAATCATGCGGAACGAAAGCAACTCATCATTCGCCACGTACGAGATGCCACGCGTGCGTGGAAAAGTATTAATGCACGTTGGGAATCCGCCAATGAGATCCTGGAAAGATCTCCTGATCACTCCAAATAGCGCACCCCACCACCATAGAATTGGGAGGCGAATCGCACACCGTGCATGCACCAATGCTGGTCGCAGCTGGGAAATGAACAACAAAATGTGTTATGCATGTTTATAACGGTAAAATCTTCTTCGTTCGACCGGTATGTTAAGGTTTTAGGCCAATATATATATATCACCTTTTCCACTCACTATATCGTAACATATTGAGTTAGAAGGTCAAATCTAATAAAGTTAATTTTAACATGACTACATCAGAATCTATATATTAATATATGGCATGCATGGTCACTTTAATTAACATATATTGTGGAGACCTTTTCGTACTTGGGTCGGAGCCTGGTGGGCCTACACTTGATGAAGAGAAGAAGAGCACTGGTGGCGGATGAAAATCTGCAAAACCAGAGATGAATCAGGGGGGGTCCGGTTGAAGAACCGGGGAGAACCCTCCGATGTCAAAGTCAGTAGATGACTGGAGTGGTTGGGAACTCGTGTGAGATATGTTTGCGTAAGAGTCAACATACCTCTGCATGGCGCTATACCTGTGTCTTATATAGGCATGGGTGTTGAAGCGAACGAACGTAACGTCTCCGGATCGTGCCTGGAAGGGCGCCTTGATTGGCGCACGTAGCGGGGGGTTACACGTTCAGATGTCCGTTGGGATGCTTAGCAGTTAACGCTTCTCTTGATAGTGGGGCGCGTGGCCCGGGGCGGTTGTAACCGTTGCTAATACGAAGAGGCTGCTCGGGCGGCCTTGACTGTAGTTCTCGAGCATGTTACTTGTTGGGAGAAGATGAGCCTGGTGCTCGATGACCGCGAGGACTGCTCTGGGCCTGAGTAGGCTAAGTGTTTCCGAATGCGCTGGAGATGGTCGTCCGAGGACGGATGATGCCCTAGGACAATATAGTGCCAGCCCGTTTCGTCATGGGCTTATGCGAGCTTTGTTGATGGGCTTTGGGTGGCAGGAAATGACCACCACACTTGCCCCCCACGCTATCTAGCTGGCTCAGGAACTGAGGCGCTCGAATGGCGGTAAAGCACTCAAATGTTCTGCTAGTATTTAATGCGATGGCGACCTCGGACACGCGAACGTCGACCGGCATTGTCACTTCGTACCTTCCGCTTTGAAAGGACCGGAAGGTTCATGATGAAGGGGGGATCGTGGCAAGCGAAGAGGCCGTTCGATTCGGCCGAACGGTCATTTTTTGGAAAGAGAGGGGGCTTCGAGGCTTCTAGGGTTTCCCGCCCTCTTTCCTTTATAAGGAAGAGGAGAGGCGAAGGCGGGGAACCACGCCTTCGAAAAACCCTCTTGCTGGAAGCCCTTCTTTTTCCTTCCGGACTTCCCTGTTTCCTCGTCTCCTTCATCTCCGGCGATGTCGCAAAAGGGCAAGGCCGTGGCCGGTGCAAGCGGTGGCGATGGCGCGCCAGGAGTCGTCCAATGGGAGAGGTACCGCTTCTTCGACGGGCTTTGAGAGCGGTATCGCATTGATACGGAATACGATGTCGTGCTTGCGAAGGAAGAAGAGCCCTATTGGTGGGAGAAGCCCGGGTGCGTAGCAATGTCGCACGATATCCTGGAAGCAGGGTTCCGGCCGGCTACCGTTGCCGGCGATGGCGAGGGAGCTACTCAACACCTAGGGGATCGCCCTAGTTCAACTGGCACCGAACAGCTGGCGGACGATATGCGTCTTTTGCATATCGTGCAAAGTTCGGGGGATCGAGCCTACCGCCAACCTTTTTCGGAGTCAGTTCATTCTGACTACGTCGTCGGGGACGAGTCGGAATGTCTACTACACCAAGCATCAGCCGGACTGTATGAGGATTGAATTCTCCCCGCGGCTGTCGAGCCACAAGGGGTGGACACATCGCATCATCTTCCTAACGCGCAACGTTGGAGCGACAGAGTGGGGGTTTCCTACGCGAGTTAAGAGCGCTCGCAAGGATCTGTACCCGTTTATGCGACCAGATGAAGTGGCGCTTGCAAAGCGTCTCAACAACATCTTCGTCGAGAAGGCGGAGGAATATCTCACCGAAGCTCAGCTGGTTCAACATGGGCTCAGCCGAGCATGGTGTAAGTGATTGATTTGCCTCTTTCCTTCTTTCGTTCCTCGGAAACCACTTCTTCTTTATTTTTAACTTCGCTTTCCTTGTGCAGCTGCTGAGGAGTTGGAGGCGGGAATGGACACGGAGGACATGGCCCTCTACACCGACCAAATCATCGTCACAACGTATGTGGCCGTGGTCGGTGAGGAGCGTCCTGCTGTTGCCGCCCCAAGCCGCCCTGCCGAAGGACAGGGCGCTGCCAGCTCGGGGGTCCCTGAAAAGGGGCCCGGAAGGATACGCTTGAAGAAGAAGGCTGCCGGACGAGGGGCTTTGAGGGCCGTAGCATGGCTCCTGCCCGAGCAGCAATCGGTCGAGGACGAGGCTGAGAGAGGGGTGGCGAAGAGCCCACTTCAGAAGAAAAAGAAGCGGAGGCTGGTGCTTGCTTCGCAGCGCTCGGCTGGTCCTCCTGTCGAAGAGGATGAGGAGGAGGAAGAGGTCGTGCCGCCACTAGAGCGGAAAAGGAAGTGGAAGGCTATGGGGGCGTCCTGGGAGGGGGTGCCCCAGATGCCTGCCCGACGCAACCCTGAGGCGGCCAAAAGGATGGTGGTCGACCTCGGACTTGTCGATGTAAGCTCCTCGTCTGGAAACTCAGGCGGGGAGCAGGCGAGGGCGCTGATGCTACAGGGCCCCGTTGGGGGTCGTTTGGAAGAGGTGTCCGTGGGGGCCTCATGCGCCAGGGGTGCCGAGGACGATGCCGCGGCTGATGGCGAGGAGGCCGAGGTTGGCGCCGGACCTGGTGCGGGTGCTGGCGCAACGGAGGATGCCACGACCGGAGGGGTACCTGCGATCGAAGAGGAGGCACCTCTAGCGCCAAATGCAACCCCACGTGAGGGTCAAGAGATGGATCCCTCAACAGGGGCCATCCAGGAAACGGACGCAGCGACGGGGGTCGCTGAGAAGCTCATTGCAACTGGGGCCATTCTGCCCCCCATGCCCCCTACCGAGGCAGTTGCTGATGTTGCGATCGCCAAGGTAACTGATGGTGCTAGAGGGGAGGCAGTAGAGGTGGCAGATGAGGGGTGGGTTGAGGGTTCCGATGACGATCGGAGGCCCCTTAGGGAAGTGTTGCAGAAAAAGCTTCCCGAGGTTCCTTCGGTGGCGGTGCTGGAGGCGACGCTAGGAAGGCTTGGGAGCGATGCATCGAGGGTTCTGCCCCCATGCCCGTCCGCATCCTATCTGGATAGGATGGCACGGTGTCAAGACCTGAGCCCGGAGAAGACCCCCGAGCATTCCAGTGCGGCCTACCGCCCAGGGCACCTCTCCGAGCACGACGAAGACGAAAATGTCGACGTGGGGGCGTTGGTGGATGGCATCACGAGCTCGATGGGCCTTTTGAAGAAGCTTGCCTTGCGTGCCCAGAACCAGAAGCAGATGTGGGAGGCGGAAACGACCTTCTGTGATGATCTGATATCGGTGCACCGGGATCGCGAGGCCGAGCTGCAGAGGGAGGTAAAAAGCCTCCAAGATGCCCTTTACGTCTCTGAGTTAAACTTGACCGTCGCCCGAGCCGAAAAGGAGGCTCTCGCGAAGGTGCTAGCTGAAGCTAGGGCCCAAGGAGTGGCGGAGTATAAAGAAGGTCCTGATTTTAAAAAGGATTTGGAGCAGTTTGGGGCCCGTTGTTATAAGGTGGGCCTCGAAGCCGGGAAGGAGTTCGGGGAGAAGCTTTCTTGGACAGAACGCGCCCGAGAAGCCTTCAAGGCTACTGTACGGGAGTGCCGGCGTCGTACAAACGACGTGCGTTTAGACAGAATGCGATTCACCCAGTTTCAATCTAGGCGGATACCTCCTGCCAACAATGGTGCTGGCCCCTCCGAACAAGCCTCTTGAATGTACTTTTGCACCTTTTGTTCTTCTCTCCTCCTTTTTTTTTATGTCAGCTTTTGTAACCTGGCCCAAGGGGGCCCACCTGTAAGAAAAGGCTCTATAAATGAAAATTTCCACTTCGGGAGTTTGTCTATGGCTTCACTTTTTCTATCTCCTCCCTTTTGCTATTGCTCCTGTTCGAACCGGAGTTCGCTGGTTTTATGAGCGCTACATGTACCGCACAGGTCAGCTAGAACCAGCGAGGGTTTCGACCAGGGGTGAATGCCGGACACTTGCTTGAGCTGGAAAGGTCGATGTATCTATATCCACTTAAAATTGCCAATGTTTTGAGGCATGGATATTTCCGACGCTCTTCCAGTCAGACCTTAGGAACAGGGAGAAGAGAAGTAGGATGCCGATCAAAGACTTTTATAAGTATTAAGCCTTAAGATTAGATACATGCCAAGTCCTGGGTATGGCTTCGCCACTAGGGGTAGTAAGCTTGTATGAGCCTTTCCCATGGACTTGTGTGACCTGATAAGATCCTTCCCATTTTGGGGCGAGCTTGCCGACCGCTCTTCGGGGATCCGAAGCCGAGCAGCGGCGGAGAACTAGATCTCCCACGTTGAAGCGCCTTTCCCGAACTCGTACATTATAATATTGCGCGAGTCGTTGCTGATAGGAAACGAGACGAATGCTGGCGTCATTCTGTCGTTCGCCGAGCATGTTAAGGTTTTCCCGAAGAGCACGATTGTTGGCGGCTTCATCGAAGTGGGTTGTTCGGAGAGTGGAGAGAGCTACTTCCAGAGGCACAACGGCTTCTGAGCCGTATGCCAAGTGGAAGGGTGTTTCTCCCGTTGCTACCTGAGCTGTTGTTCGGTGACACCAAAGTACGTTGGGGAGTTCATCAATCCATGAACCCCCTGCAGCCTCCACTCTTGTGCGGATCCCGTGCAGCAGTGTTCAGTTGGCGTTTTCAACCAAACTGATTGCTTGGGGATGCGCTACAGAGGTGAAGTGGTTATAAATCCCGAGCTCGGTGCACTTTTGCTTGAAGAAGGTGCTTTCGAACTGCTTCCCGTTGTCGGAGGTGATCACCTTTGGGACACCAAACCGGCAGAGGAGGTTCTTCCAGACGAACTTCCACGCGGCTTGTTCGGTGATCGCGGCAACAGGTTCGGCCTCGATCCACTTGGTAAAGTAGTCGATGGCCACGAACAGAAACTTCTTCCTGTCTTGGGCCTCTGGAAAGGGCCCAAGATGTCAATGCCCATCTAGCGAAAGGGCGAGGTTCGAACAGGCTATGGAGTTGTTCGGCTGGCTGCTTGATGAGTTGCCCAAACTTCTGACACTCTGGGCACTTCCGAACAAAGGACATGCAATCCTTTTGTAGTGAAGGCCACCAGAATCCTGCCCGAACAACGCTGTGTGCCAGTGTCCTGCCCCCCAAATGGCTTCCGCACAGTCCTTCGTGAACCTCTTCGGTGGCCGTGAGAGCCTCGCCGGGGCTGAGGCACCGTAGAAGGGGTCTTGAAAGGGACCGCCGGTACAACTTGCCTTCAATGAGGGTGAAGCGCTGGGAGCGCAACCTGATCTAGCGTGCTTCGCCCTGTTCGGGCGGAAGTTGGCCTCGAAGTAGATAGGCCAGGAGTGGGTCGGTCCAGTCCGGGGCTGGCTGCTCGACCTCGATGGCTGCAACATCCACTTCGGTACTCGGCGAGGCGAGCTCTTCGATGAAAACTGAGCGAGAAGGGGTGATGTCACCTGAGGATGCCAATTTGGCAAGTGCATCAGCTCGCACATTCTGCTCTCGAGGGACATGTATAACCTCAAAATAGAGGAGACCCTCTGCTCCGCTCTTGACCTGCTGAAGGTACTGAGCCATGCGGGGCTCTCTGGCTTCAAACTGTCCATTCACCTGGCTGGCGACCAACTGGGAGTCACTGAAGACTCTAAGCCGAAGGGCCCCGAGGTGCCGAGCCATGCGAATTCCAGACAGTAGAGCACATGGCTTTTAACCATGTGGTCGTGGGTTCGATTCCCACAGACGGCGCCAAAAGTGTGGAGACCTTTTCGTACTTGGGCCAGAGCCTGGTGGGCCTACACTTGATGAAGAGAAGAAGAGCGCTGGTGGCGGACGAAAACCTGCAAAACCAGAGAAGGATCAGGGGGGCCCGGTTGAAGAACCGGGGAGAACCCTCCGATGGCAAAGTCAGTAGATGACTGGAGGGGTTGGGAATTCTCGTGTGAGATGTGTTTGCGTAAGAGTCAACATACCTCTGCATGGCGCTATACCTGTGTCTTATATAGGCATGGGTGTTGAAGCGAACGGACGTAACGTCTCCGGATCGTGCCTGGAAGGGTGCCTTGATTGGCGCACGTAGCGGGGGGTTACACGTCTAGATGTCCGTTGAGATGCTTAGCAGTTAACCCGCCTCTTGATAGTGGGGCGCGTGGCCCGCGGCGGTTGTAACTGTTGCTAATACGAAGAGGCTGCTTGGGCGGCCTTGACTGTAGTTCTCGAGCAGGTTACTTGTTGGGAGAAGATGAGCCTGGTGCTCGATGACCGCGAGGACTGCTCTGGGCCCGAGCAAGGCTAAGTGTTTCCGAATGCGCTGGAGATGGTTGTCCGAGGACGGATGATGCCCTAGGACAATATAGTGCCAGCTCGTTTCGTCATGGGCTTATGCGAGCTTTGTTGATGGGCTTTGGGTGGCAGGAAATGACCACCACATATATGGTACCAGAATCCTTAGTATGTAATTCGGGATGTGCGCCCCATGTTTATATATAATCCTCATGCTAGTTAATCTGATATTAAAGGCCATTGTTGTATGCATGATTCAGGCCGCACGTACGGCCTCATATAGAGAACAGTCCTAAATAAAAGGGTCATCCTTCGAGCTAGTCCAGCCGACCGTGTTGGCCGTTGTTTTTGCACCGTTTCGATGCGACAGAAGACGACTGCTACCTGTTCGTCCAGCAGCGGAGCGTTTATAAGCATGGACCCAGTACACATGTTACACATGCAGTGTGCATGGAAATCTTTTAGGAATAGAAAATTTTGTCTTCGCCTTCACTCCCAAACGCCGGGACCTAATTAAATTCAGGAAAATAGTTTAGTAACATCATTGGTAACACATTAAAGTAATAAATTAATCAAAATACACCACAATCTCATCATTTATGAGGTTGTTTTAATTTTTTATTCAATTAATGATGTGGCACAATTTTAATGGTGATGTTATCAAATGATGTTATCAATTAATGATGTTACAAAACTGTTTCTCTTAAATTCACTAGCTAGGATTCCACGTTGATGGAGGGAAGGATCCCCACATTCTGGTCTGTACTAAAGGTCTATATATTGGAATGTGATGTCAGTCGTGGAGGGCATCAGAGAATCCTCAGACTTGTCCACCCTCTTTCTCTCTCAAAACCCTCTGATCAATTCTCTGTGTGCAAGCAGATATCGGAGGTACTGATCTCGATCCGTTGGGCTGGACTAGTTTCTCGTAAGCCCCTCCCGCATCACAGGCGACATGGCACCACCGCATGATGCATACCCGGCTCTAGAACTGCCGAGGCGGCCGGGCTCTTACAGCGCGAGCATGTGGGATGATGGCTACATACAGTCGTTGAGGAATGAGTACTGCAGGGTACGTACGCCGCAATCCCCTATATCTATCTATCTATCTATCTATCTATCTATAATATTATATATACATACACGTCTGTTGCTGATATATACTAGCATGGATCTGATCACTTAGGTTTTTTCCATCTGTGTGCAGGAAGATAGTGAGAGAGGGAAGAATATGGAGAAGCTTAAGCAGGAGGTAAGGGGACTGCTCGAGGACGGAACGGCGGGTCTGGCCGAGCAGCTTGAGCTGGTGGACCGCCTGCAGGGCCTCGGAGTCGGACGCCATTTCGAGAAGGAAGTCGACGGCATCCTGTCGGAGGCGGCGCCGGGGGGCAGGCGACCACGGCGAGGTGCTGAAGGACGACCTCTCTTCCATGCTCTTCTCTTCAGGCTCCTCAGGCAGCATGGGTACCGGATTTCACAAGGTGGGGTCTAAGCTAAGCTAAGCTAGCGAGATTATCTCTTATTGCGTTTGGCTAGCTCTTGATCACACTAACTTGTTTCAGTTTCCAACTCCAACTTTCATATCTCTAAAACAATCATCCATTAATCTTCGACTGGTGCATCATCTCAAGAAAAAAATTAAGAAGACGACGACGAAGATTTTTTTTTAAAAAAAACGAATTTACAAGCGTCGATCTTGGGTTAAATATTACATATCTACCTTTGAAATCTTCCGGTATATCTTTCAAATCTCGATCTCATCAAATATACCTAACAGTACTTAAAAGAAATTAATCAGCTACATCGCTATAGTTATTTTGGCTGTTAAGTCTCAAAAGATTTTTCCTACCTAAAGTACATCTCATTTATAATCAAGGAGTGAGGGATGTTCATAGATATATAGTGGATGAGAAAATTTACAGCAACCCATATCATATATGTATAAAAAAATAGACCTTTTTCCGAATCCACGTATGTTGACCCACCTTCTCCACACATTTCTTTTTTGTCTTTTCCTTTACTTATTTCGACATCTTTTATGTCACCTTGGCTGTTTCTGGGAACCTGAATGCATCTAACAATAAGGTGAACCCATATAATGGACATGATCACTAACTATAGTCTCCCGCAAATGGCAGAGTAGGCACCGAGAGAGGTGAGTGGGTGAGGTCCAGAGTTCGATCTCAGAAGAAAGAACATTTACAGTGACTAAGTTACTCACCAAAAATAATTAACATTACTAATTAAACGTATGCTTTTGCCGTCTCAGACGTCTTCAACAGGTTTAGAGAAGAACCGGACGGCCGCTTCGAAGCGTACCTTCACGGTGATGTTAGAGTAGCATTGAATTTGTACGATGCAACACTTCATGGACACAGAGGGGAGAGCACGTTGGATGCTGCGAGGGCAGCCGCGTTGGGGAGGCTGCAGAATCTTGCTGCCTCTGAAGAAGACATCGACGCCAACCTTAGAGAGGAGGTGGCGCACGCCCTGGAACTCCCACTGAACAGAAGGATCGGCCGACTGCAGGTTCGATGGTTGCTCGAGATGTCCGCGAGGAAACCAGTTGACATGGTCCATCCAGCATTGCTCGAACTGGCTGCGCTAGACTTCAACATGGTTCAGAGTATACATAGAGATGACCTAAAGAAGATGTCTAGGTAGGCAACACCATGCATGCCAAGTTATGATCTGATCAATTCCTCATATATATTTTTTATTTTGGTGGCTTTTCATAACACTTAATGATTAAATCTAAAATCTTATTTTTTTAATTTAAAATTTAAAAGAACTTGATATATATAAGATATATTCGTTAAAAATTATTTGATAACTAACTTAAACAATATTTGAATTGTGACACGGTTGTTTAAAACATTACATTTTTATTGGATAAATTTTGGGTTCAAAACACAAAACCAACAAAATTAAATTTTTTAGAACTCAGGCACCAAAATCGGAATCCGATCACCGCTGACTTCCGGCGAGTCGCCGATCTGACGACCACCGATGGAGGTGTCGGCCGAATCACCGACCTCAAGATGAGAAATTGACGGTCCTATAAAAAAAAGTGATTCTTCTTGATTTAAAAATTAAGTAATTTTTTATATATTAAGTGATTAATTTAACATTATTTGAGATAGTTTATCAAACAGTTTAAAATCTTAAAAATTAAACATTTAAGATTTTAGATACCCCTTATATTATCTAACAGTGCCTTAATCTTCATGCATGCGTGCATGCATGTAATCACAAATTAAAAGGGACTACGTAGGGACGTGCTCTTAGGTACATCTCTGCTGCCCACTTCGAATTACTTCACTCCCACATCTGGCATAAAAAATATGCCGCAGAGCACAGCTCAACAGGAAGGTCGGGGGTCCGAGCCTCCCTGCCATGAACGGAGCGGTCTCCCTTGCTCTTTGTGTGCAGCCTCATCGCTAAAGGATGGGTTTATCATTTCTTAATGGATGGCTCCTTTCATGATAAATGGAAGGGATTAAAGAGCACATTATATATGAGAACGTTCAAAGTGCACGGACCATCTTTTGTTGTGATGATATGAATCATGACAAAATACTCAAGAAACGTAATACATAAGTAGGTCATGTAAGTGGAAGTCTTACTCCCAAAATCATGAATGCAACATTGATGAACGGAGCAAATAATTCCCTTTCATCAATTGGGAACCTTGTTAGCTTACTTGGCAAAAGTACTTCGTTAACTTGTCATGATTAATTTGTCATGATGCTGAGACTATGAGAATGTGGAATTTCTCACACATATCTTCTGTCCCTCTTGCAGGTGGTGGACTGATTTGGGTCTAAAAGAGAAGCTAAATTTTGCTAGAGATAGATTAATGGAGAACTACTTCTGTAGCGTTGGAATTGCTCCTGACCCTCACTTCTCCCGGTGTAGAGAGAAGCTCACACAAGTGTGCTGTCTGATATCCACAATTGATGATATTTATGATGAATACGGCACGTATGATGAACTCCATGAGTTCACCAACGCCGTGGAGAGGTATATTGTAAATACCCATTTGAGTTTCTCAATTAGACTGCAGGCTCATCTATCTTAGAAGCTATTTCGTATGCCGTAATCCATCATAAAATCATCATAAAAATATCGTAAAGCTGTGTATTCCCTATCATAATCATCTTATGGCACTTTCTTTACATTGAGGTGTCTTAAGTCACTTGATTTCTGATGTATCCTGATCATAAATAACATAACTTCTTTGTTGCTTTCCCAATATTCCTCGTGTTATATCACCTTCTCTTTATCTACCAGGTGGGAGGTCACTGCAGCCTACGATCTTCCCCAGTACATGCAGTCCTGCTACTTAGTACTTCTGAACACGGTTGGCCAAACGTGCCACGAGCTACAGAGGGAGAAAGGCTTGGGTGCGCTCCCATTCTTAAAGAAAGCCGTAAGTACTCCTCCCCTTTCTTATGTTCTGGCTCGCATGTCCCAAACCTATCCAACATTAACATACGTGCCCTTTTTTCCTCTCTCATCTTTACTTGGGTACCACTCCCTGCTCCAGTGGGCAGATCTCTGCAGAGCATTCTTGATGGAAGCTAAATGGTGTTACGAGAAATGCATGCCCACATTCGAGGAATACATGGGCAACGCATGGATGTCAGCATCTGTTCATGTGGTGTTTGCTCATGCTGTTCTCTTCATGGATGTGGACATGACGGAGAAAGATTTGGAACACCTACGGCAATACCCACCTGTCATCCGCTTCTCAGCAACAATCTTTCGGCTCCTCAATGACTTGGTAGTGCCATCCTTCCATATACCTACAATTCTTAATCTTGACAACATCCACTGATCAACTGGGTCCATTAACTCTACCCCATGAGCAAACAGGTCGAGAGAGAAGGGTGGGACACTCCTTCGGCCATAGCATGCTACATGAACGAGAACAGTGCCACGGAGGAAGCAGCTCGAAGGCACATCAAAGGTCTCATCGACGAGACATGGAGCGCTATGAGCCAGGAGATCACGGCGTCTCCCTGCCGGCAAGGATCACGGCCACAGCGGCGAATGTTGCTCGGTTGGGCCACTGTTTTATCAGCACGGAGATGGACACAGCAAGCCGGGAAAAGAGTTCAAGTACAGAGTGAGGTCCCTGTTAATGGAGCCCATCATCCCAGCAAACGCTCCGCAGCAGCTGAACATATTCTTCTGCGAGCAGACTAATCGATATGTCAAGTCTGCAAGGAATTAACTGTTTCAAGAAGGATAATCCTCGGCAGTAGTACTGTTATACCAACATCTACCCTCAGTTTATAGAAATAATTGTAATTGCCAAGAACACAGATACTTGAACAAACAGAAATCACACTATTGCAAACTCCTCTTCAAAATGTGCTCGGACGATAGAATCATGTATACCTTGGGCAAACTAGAACGAAACATGGCTAAATAATGTCAATGGGATAGAAAAGGAAAACACCTTCAGTCCAAACGCCCAGAGACTGAGGTCACAGTGACAAACGCAAACAAAAATTGCAAAACTGTGAAACAAGTTCTAAGCACTCTTCTCTGCTTTAGCAGCGGTGGCAGTTCTGCCTGGCCTCGAAGACGACCTGTCCTCCTTGCTGCAATGAGACCAACCTTCTGCCCAGGGGGTGCATCACGCCGGACGGTGCTGGCATGTCCAATATGCTGGTGGTTACCACCACCATGAGGATGTTCCACAATCCACAGGGTTCATGGCAACACCACGAACCTTGGGCCATCAATTTCTCTTCACCCTGAATTTGTGGTATGCATTTCCAGCCTTGAGCATGGGCTTCTCTGTCCTACCACCACCAGCCACTTGGGACAACCTTAATCCTATCAGAATGAAGCAACCAGCTAAGTTTCTCCACTGCAGGACAATTATTGACAGTGTTATAAAGCCTGAAGAAACATAAGCCTTAATGTAACCTGCTGCTAGTTCTGTGATATAAGAGTAGGATAACTAAAATAGTCAAACAAAAATAGTTTCAATGCGCCATCATAGCCTCATCCCCATTTGAAGAAAGCAAACAAAAAATTCCCATCGTGGAAAAAAGATGGCCGGAAAAGTTCATGGAGATCAAGTATGCTGTCTTGAACTACGATGGGACTAAAGCAAAATCTCATTCCTTTCTGAATACTAAAATAGTGCTTTTATTTATAGTAGTCCTCCTATATGAAATAATTCCTAGGGAGAACATGAGAACCGAGCAGAATCCAAAAGCACACACTCAATCAGATCATGGTAGAAATCAAAACATTTTCCTATAAACCTACATAATCCATTCAAAAGAACCAACTCTAGTTGGTTTCAAATAGTTCTAACCAGCTCCTTGTTATCAAACAAAATTGAGGTCAGTCTTTGGTGTCTCAGAACACTGGTAAAAGCAAATTCTGAGTCAAGGTTCAACTAAAAACAAATGATTTTATGATTTTATGTTACAATAACATCAAGTGATTTTACAAGTTAGCATTATTGAAAAATCCATCCAAATAAAGCGACACCCATTTAAGTCTACAGGAAAAGAGATAGGCACATGAGCTTATGCAATTACACCAAAGGGGACTTAATAGCAGCTGCCAACTTCAATGAATGGCCATCGAATACATTTAAAATAAGACTAAAATAGCCTTTTAGGGGGTAACACCAAATCAAATACTTCTCTAAATTGTTACACTAAAGGGAGACATGCAACAAACGTAAATGGGGCAGGATAGACACTGAACAATTGAGGTCAAGAGGTAGCAGGGGGCCTCGTCGTTGTACGTAGACATCCAAGAAATGCGAAGCCTTTACCCCGACTCCCCAGTAACATTAGTTGGCGAATAAATTGTAGGCACTTTGCAGCCAAGGGAAGGATCATTTCTGTGCCTCGAGACTCGAGAGTCAAAGTATGGAGGTCCCAAATACTGTTGCATATCATGTACAAGTACAAGTTTACAACTACTTAAATCCAGTTAAAAAATAAATCAAGGATTCAAATAGAAATGCGATAAACAGAACACAGTGCAAGGACCGTGGAAATTTTCATTAATAACTGGTAAATAGGATGCAACGCAACCACAACACAAGCCAGACGGGTTCGTCACAAACCGAGCAAGATAGGCGAGCAACATGGCCAGCACAAACTAATTTGGCATACGAAGATAGAACTTTTTCTTTTCAGAAGTCAGAATGTACTACCAGAGTATGTTCTGAACCTCGCGAGCACGACGGAACGAGACCATTTGTAATTATGAGACAAAAAATCCAAGACCATAGACCAAAAATTTTATCTTGGCAAGGCTACAGATGCATCAAAAAACAACCCTTATCGACAATGAATACTTGGATCAAGAACAAAGGAACATTAAGAAACAACCAACAACCTATATCATACCTGCTGGTACCATTATCGGGGTTGTGGCTGATGACAATAGCGTAGTCCCCCGAGGCACGCACGAAGATGCCGCGGTCGCCCACGTGGTGCTCGACGTTGCAGACCACCGCACTCTTGGAGATGGACTGGAGGGGCAAGAGCCGCAAGACTTCAGCAATTTCATTCAGTGGAGTCACTCCCTTAAAAAAATTCTAATCAAATCAATTTAATGAAAAAACTTACCCATATTAATAGAGATTTTAAAATTTCAGTAGGATCACGTGACCCTATAACTCTAAGCGGATCCTCCAATTATGACACCAGGGACCTTTTGGACCAGTAATGTCTAATCACCCTGAACTGATGGTTTGCATTTTCAGCCTTGAGCATGGG